>VWZP01001207.1:2069641-2207806 GCA_013396995.1 Dicaeum eximium
ATGGGGGCCCGCGGGCCGTGCCCGCCGCTGGCCCCGCTGCTGGCCCTGGCCCTGCTGGCCCTGGCGGGGCCCGCCCGCGCCCTGCAGAATGTGACCGCTCAGCTCTTCGGGCCCGAGGCCCGCGGGACCCTGGCGGCCTTCGGCGACTTCAACTCGGACAAGCAGACGGACCTGTTCGTGCTGCGCGGCGGTGAGTGCGCGGCCGGGGCCGGCGGCAGGCCCGGGGCTCGGGGACACGGGCGGTGTGAGCGGGGTCCCGGTGCTCTCGCAGCGCAGCGGGGACAGCCGGGGTGACGGCGGGGCTGGGGCTGCGGGACAACGCTCCCGGTTCCCGCTGCCCGGCCAGGGGAGGCACGGGCTCGCTGGTCCCTCCATCCCCGGCGGCCTGTGCCCGGTCTGTGCTGCTCGCCCTCTCCCCGAGCACCGCCCGAGTGCCGGGGCTGAGCCGCCAGGGCCGGCGCGCTGTGCACAACACGGTTTGTAGGGTGAGTCTGACACACGCTTGGCTCCCAGGGATTTCCTACGACACTGAATTTGCACTAGAATGGTTCATGTAGGGCGCATTTTTTCTTTAAAGTTGAATTTATGGTTGTGAAATAATTCAGAGACTTCATCCTACAACCTGAATGGTCACAATTTGTTGGTTTGCTCCTGCTTTCACAATATTTTTGGGAACAAAGATGAACACTTCACAGATGTGGAGGAAAAACTGGACATTATCCTACTTTGAGCATTATGTTAAAGTGTCAGGGTAAAGAAATTTGTTACAGCTGTCACCTGCCACAAGTTTCTTTTAAGGCTTCAGGTATGGGGAGACCTCAAATCAGCGTTTATTTTCAGTGGTCAGTGTTATTTGCAGACATTCATCTTGGATTATTTTACTTTCTTGAAGCACATTAAGATAGTAAATTTATTCTCAGACTCATCTTTTTTATTCCTTCAATCTCAGAAATGTTTTTCTAAGTGGCTTTGGTAAAGCATGAGTGACTTTCCCATCTAGTTGAGTTATTGAAATGCATGGCTCCCTGGAAATGCTCCACTGGCTCATCTACTGAAAAAGTGGTCAGATTTAAAATGAATGTCTATGATAAGAGATTTAATTTTTACTTTCTTATCTTTCAGATGAGTGCATATAAAAATGTGAATAGTTATAAGTTTCAGGAACAAGATTCGTGATTTCTTTGTGTCTCTGTAGCAGCACTTGATAAGTCATTTTCCTGTGTGATACTTACTGTAAAATTCAGCTTGAAATAATGTAGTTGAAAACACTACTTAGCAAAACTTAAGTTTTGGTGAAAAGTAACTATAGAATACTCTCAGAACAGAAGGTCGTAGTTCTAAGTGGTGGGATCAATGGCAGCCAGTTGTAAACAGTGTGAGGAAGTGAGCACTGGAGATGACATGAGACTTTGAGGAACAGGAGTCTGTAAAGCAGCCCAGTCCTAATAATCCTGACTCTTAATAAAGACATGAGGGTGACGTCTTGCACCTTTTTCTGGATATATATTATTTTTTTGATCTTGCAGTACTTCAGTTGAATGACAGTAATGTTCCATATGCTCAGATACATAAAAAGAAAATAAGATTGTGCTCATCTTTTGTAAGAAATACTAAACTCGCTGAATGTAAGGGATAGTCGATCCAGATCCAGAAGTATCCCATTGCAAGACCAATTCAAAAGGACCAGTGGACTCTGGGTTTAGTGACTTTTTGAAACTCAGAATATACAAATCAATAGAATTGTGCATACACTTACCTGTTTTGTGAGTCTGTGCATGAACAGGTCAGTGGGGAAGCTCCTGCTGGTTGCTTGTTTCGTGTACCAGCTTCTGGTTGTGCTTGATGCCTTTGCTGGTAGTACAGGGCAGTGAGTGAACATTCATTCCCCTGTTCACTAGAATTTGGGAAACTTCTGTGATACTTATTTCATATATACATATATATATGTGTGTGTGTATGATACATATCAGACAGATAGTCATCCTAAAGACCTCTAATCTACATAATTGTTGTTTGCATGGAAACTGTTCCTGTTTTTTCACACCCTCCAATGCACTGTTTTTTTCCTTACTGTCCTCTTATCTCAAAAATAATACAGAACTGCAAACAGCATTTAGGACTGATTGTAGTGCCATAGTAATTCTGTTTTCTGTTCATGTAATAATTTTTAGTAGTTAATTTGTTTTGACTGTTGATGAGCACTGAGCTGGAATTCTTATATCTCTATCTTTAATGACCAAAAGAACTCATTTCTCAGTGTTGCAACTAACTTTGAACCTGGTATGTGTAAAACCACATTTGCTTCTTCATCCTGGTCATCACTTTACCAAGTAGGCAATAAAAAGGCAGGTGAGGTGTGAGGTGGCAGTGCCAGTGCAGCCCCCAGGTGTGCTGGCTGTGCCAGGCCCTTCCCTCATCAGGAACGTGTGCTGCAGCTCAGGCTGCACTGCTCTGGGCCTGTGCTGCTCTCCCTGGCCTCTCTGAAAGGGCTCCTGCTCATTACTCCTTTGTGGTGGTTCTCCTTCTCTTTGAGGGCTTTGTGGCAGGTGCCTTTTGTTTCATAGTCAGGAGCCTTGTGTTCTCTGCCATTTCACAGCTGTCAGCTCTGCCACAGAACAGTGCTCTTAAAAAGTACTGTGGTAGCTCAAGTTTGGAGTCTTAGAATTTTTTCTAGAAAAGAATAATTAGAATTATTCTTTTCTAGAGAATGGTTTTGTGGTGCTGCAGCTGGGTTTATTGGAGAATGAAGGAAAGAAAAAAAATATAATTGTTGCACTGTGAGCTATGTTTTGCTTACAGAGGTAAGTGTGTGTGTGTTGTGGTTTACTGACTGAAAGTTTTATTTCATCATTGAGGTTAAAATTCTTTTCTTCCCTGAATTTCAGTTATTTCTGCAACATAAAATGTGGGCTTTTATTTAGATTGTCCCAAAATAATGAAATGATACTTGTATCATTGCCTTTAAACAAGGAGATGCTGCAGGGGACCAAGTAAATTCTGAGTTTCCTTTAAAGTGCTCTGAGCAGCTGACATGGGAAAGCAGTATCAGATCCTGCTATGTGAGACACAGTAATAAAAGAATTAATTTGAGTTAGCTTTTAAGCTTTAATTAGTTTTGTGGAGCTGCTGCCTATTAGTTTTCCATGTGTAGTATTTCTTAATTCATGACAGAAAGTTTTATTTTAAGCAATGCAATAAAAATAACAGAGAGAAAGTTCTAACAGTAAATCCCCAAAGAAGATTTGTGATATTAGCATTCCTTTGAGATTCAGCTGACTTTAAGTTGTTTTTAAGAAGTGCTCCTTTTGCTTCCTTCTGAATGAGGAGGAAGCAGTGGCATGAGATGTCTTTCAAAGTTGTTTCTGCTGTGGGGAATAGTCATTTGTGGCAGAGTTGTTTAAATGTTGGGTGTGTATTTAAGCCATTTCCCGGCTTCCTCTTTGCTCATGGTGTTGCTTGCCTTGGCAGGAAATGAGTTGGTGATCTTTTTGGCTGACCAGAAGGAGCCCTACTTCAAGCCCCGTGTGAAGCTACCAATGAAGTAAGGATGGATATTCAATGCTGCCATGGCCTGTTTTCCTGGAAAGTGCCTCTGTCCTCTCAGGGGGAGCTGCCTGCAATTGTCTGTGCTCTTCTTAGCTCTCTGACTGATTGTTCAGCTTGCCCTTACAGCTCTAGTTCTTTGAGCAACTTCCTCATTCATTTCCTGATACATTTTTGTTTTGTTGGTCAGATGACAGAGTCTGTAGAGATGAGTTGTGTCATTCATGCTGTTTACTAACAAGTATTACTTCCCACCCCTTAGGGAATATTTGTGGTTTAGGTTTTGTCCTCAAATTAGTATTTAAAATACCCATATGTTGAAATATTTTTGCAGTTGATTTGGATCTTCAGGATTTTATTTCCTAGTGAAGCAAACTGTTATTCCATAGCATACATAGGTCTTTGTGGTAGGTAGGTTTAGTATCAATCCAAAGACATGTTTTCAGGGAAATTCATCCATTTGCTGTAGTTACCAATGGAATCCAGCCAACATCATCTGATTTAGGAGAGATATGAAAGATGGTGTTCTGGTATTTTTGTGTAGAGATCTGTTCCTTTCTCGAGTTTACATGTGGCCTTCAAAAAAAATCAGTTTTTAATAAATGTAAACCTATCTATGTGCATATATATATGTCTAGCATTAATATCATGTTATATTGTGGTTATTGCTTGTGAATAATGCTTACCAATAGTATTATGTTTATTAAAAGTTAAATTGCTTTTATAGCTCAGCTTCATCTTCTGTATTCTACATAATTTTGTCCCTGTCTTGGAACGAACTAATTTGTTTAATGCATTGAAAGGATCTGCTTTTAATCCTTAATGTGACCCATGTTTGTGTGTGTAAAGCAGAGTCTGAGTAGGTAAGCAAATAAAAAAAGATAGAAAGAACAAACAAAGGTAGGAAGGAGTAGTAAGACCTGGCAGAAGGTAGGAGGAAATGGCATTATCTTTTAAAAAATCTTCCTGGGCCTGACTCCTGCTGTTTAAACAGCTCCTGTTGCCTTGTGTTCTTGCTCTTGGAATGCAACCAAAAGATCCTGCTCACTGAAACACGTTTTGGTTGACTGGTTGTACAACAAATGTGAGGATTTAATGAAGTGTAGATAGCATTAACAAACAGGATATGGCTGAAGAATGTCTGATAGCTGAAGTTTAGAGTTAAAATGTCACTTTCCTTAGGCAAAGACAGCCTGTCAGGTGCCTGATTTTGAGATACTTTTGCAATAGGTAAGGACTTTATCCTAAACCAAGTTGTTGAAGGGTAGGATTGTATTGGACCAACTAATAATAATTGGGCAAGCCTTTGACCACACAGGTGCTTTTTACATGCACACCTTTTCATAATTATTTGCATGTGGGGCTTTTGTTTTTAATTCCAGATCTCTCGGTGTCACTATAACCAGTGTAGTTCCTGGAGATTATGATGGAGATTCCCAAATGGATGTCCTCCTCACTACCCAGGCCCCAAGTCATGGCAAAGATGAACTTTCAGTGTTTATTTTCTGGGGACACAACCAAACGTTAGGTGAGTTACTGAGACTGGTTCTTAATAAGATTGTTAGACTTCTTGATTCAAAGTATTGTCAAGAAGTTACAACTCATTTTTACAGTGTAATGATTGTTTTTACAACTAAAATAGGGATTAGCAGCTATTCAGCTTCACACCCATGTATTATCCTGCTGTTAAACTGTGTTCAATAATTAATGAAAGAGAACAATACTTGCAGTATATTATGCAACAGATATAACCAAACATTATTCTAATTTGGCAGTACCTATTAACTGAAGAGCTGCTTCTCATGGCTTCCCCATCATGCATGTCAGCTTCACAAAGACTATCTCAAAGGATTTATCTTCAGTTTAAAATGCACAGGGAACCTGGTGTGAACCTTAGTGCATCAACTTCCAAAATCACATACCTAAACCTACCATGTATGTTTTTTACAGTGACAAAATATTAAACAGAAGTCTAACATAAAATGTTAAACTTTTAGCCTGTCTTCATCCCAGCTGTTTGTTTTCCTGTATCTGTGTGACTGCAGTCATACACAGAAATAGGTTTCACTAGGATCTACTTGGAATAACTTGTTAAGGAGCTTAGTGGAGAGGGAAAAAGCCTTCAGTATTTTAACTGTAACTCACCTTTCCTGCAAAATTTCAGAAAGCCATTTAGTTCTTTATATTAAGTGGTGCCTTTTTTTAAATCATAAAACTGATGGTTTTAAGTGAATAGAAGAATTATGTCTTATTGGTAACTGAATCAAATTAATATTTTCTGTTTTCAGATCTTAACCATAAAACTATGTTAAATAAGACTTTTCATGATGAGCCTCTAGTAATGGAGTAAGTATGACCTACTTTTTTAGAAAACCACATTTATACTGGTGACTAAGAGCAACTTAAATGTATTTTAATGCTAAAATTTGAAACACATGCTGTTTACCTTTTAAGAGCAGGGTGGTTTGTGTAATGTCAACTGATCTAACAAAAGATGATGAACCAAAATAGTTATCTTTACAATTCTTGCATATTATCCAGGCAATAGTAACTACATGATCTTTTAATTTCTTTCATTTCAGTACTTTGAGTGTTCAGAAAAAAAGCCATTCATTTCTCAGTGAATTTTGTAAAGCAAAAACCTTGCTGGCTTACCAAAATGAGCAAATATCCCTTTCACAGTGTGCTTGCCTGTGTGTGAAATGCTGAGCAAAAGTGGAAGGGAAGTAGATCTGGAAAGGTAAAGCACAAGCAGAGTGTGAAACACTGATAGACCTTTACTGCTCCCAGCAGCTCAGACAGGAGCCAAAATTCAGAGCCGGCTCACAGCTGAGAGCTCTTCACGGCTGGGTGGGAAAATGTCCAAGTACAGATGAGTTTGAGAACAGGTGGTTTGAACTCCTGTTGTGACTGAAGTAACACTGACATTGTGTTCCATTTTCAGCTTCAATGGAGACTTGATTCCTGATGTGTTTGGTGTCACGAGTGACTCGAGCAAGCCGCAGATCCTGCTCGGCGGGTAAGCTCAGGGCTCCAGCGTGGCTCTGGGAACTTGGGCATTGTGCATCCACTTCCCATTAAAGTGGAATTTGGGGTTAACTCTTCTGTGCAAAGTAAATCTTCTTTCTGTCCATGGCAAACATGCAGTAACACTCTTCATCTGCTCTTTCAGGTGTTATTTTATAGGGCAAGTAGACATTCCATGAGAGCTGAGAAAACAGACGAGTGATAATAGACATCAGAAATAGAAAATTGTTTCCTGGAAAAATTAGTTCCAAGGAGTTATGGTCTCATTTGTTTAGTACACTTTTGATATTTAGTATTATAATCTGTGTTATGGAACTTGTGCTATACAAAAGCTGCTTTCAGGTTGATGATGCAAGAGCTACTAAACATCTTATAAATAAAGGGATGGCAAAAGAAAAATCTGCAAGTGTTTGGGGTAAACTTAAAAAAATAATGCTCTCATCTGTCTGGGAAATGATTTGTAATGGGAAGGTTGGACACCATAGGAAATCAAAAGTGCAGGAAGTGCAGGATGTAAGGGTGTTAAACTATATATATATATTAAGGAAAATATAGGGGAAGAGATTTATGAAGTGACATAAAGCAGAGGTGACTAAGTAGCAGCACAAGTGTGCATACAGGTGATGTCTGTATCACATCCCTTGTGTTAAGGAGTGTCTCAGGCCACTCTTGGGTGGATAGAAATTGTCTGAAGCCTTATGAGATGTAATTGCAGCAAAGGGGACTAGGTTTCATTATTAAAATTTCTGCTAGCCCTGAAATTTCTAGAATGGGACCAGTTATCAAATACTGGAGTAAAAATAATGGCATAATTAAATGCTTAACAAAGTCTGTGCAAAGGATTATTTTTAACTGTTTTGGATGTGAATGCTGAAATCAAAGCATAACAAAAGGTTGTGCCTCTACTGGCTCAGAAGAACCAGTCTGTAACCAAAAAATATAAGAGTAACAATGTCTCTGGTATTGAGCGGGATGCCAAAGAACTTTAAGTCTGTCATTTGAAAATTAAAAAACCTATACCTGTAGTTCTTGTCTCTTTTCCTTTCCTAGGATAAATAAGATTTGGATGTGTCAGTGGAAACTATGCCCTTCTTGGCAGTGTGCTTTGTTCATTAATCCCAACTTGAATTGTATCACCATACTTGTATTGGTGGCTTATGAAACAGATTTCAGATTCACAAGGATGTTTCTGAACACTTTGCAATGGTTATATATAACATAAATTGTATGAGCTTTTGAAGAAATGGAAAAGTGGGAAAGATTTGTTTCATTTTGTTGAAGAAATTCTTTCGGGAGCTTTAAGATACAAATAAAGTTACTCATCATAGCTCAAAATAAGACTGAGTGCTACAGATAATAGCATAAGCCATATCTTGTTCATGGAAAACAGCTTAGTCATCTGCTTAGAAAAGCACTTTTATATTTTAATCCAAAATAATATTTATTTTTATTAATTTTAATAATTTTTATTATTGTTTATTTTTAAGATTTATTCTAGAACTGTATGACTAATTTCATCAGCAATCTTCAAGACTGAATACACAGAAAAACCTAGAGAAAATACTTAATTATTTCTTTAAGATTAAGTGATCCATTTTAACATTTCTAAGACTTAGTTATGATCCTGGGGAAGTAATCAGAATATTATTTATTTTTTTACCATAAAATTAGTCAAGGAAGATAAGGACTTCAATAATATGTATTTAATAGTCACTGGAATAAATAAAGTAGTTCCCAACCAGTAGTAGTAATATTTCTGCCTGCTGTTGTATAGTGCACATGGAGATTTTCCTGAGTGTTTTAGCTCAGGGTTCTGAAAGTCACATATCTGATGATTCAGCCACTGTGACTTTTGAAGGATTTGTTGCACTTCAAGTCACTGCTAATAGGGAAGTTTGCTGGAAGTTCAGCCATTTTTAGAACAGAAACCAGCAGGGCATGTGTATTTATAAATAAATAAATAAAAGTATCACCTGCTTGGGATATTACGTTATTAGCTAGTAGTCCATCATAATGGGAAAGTTTAATTCATGTGTTGATTTTTAGGTGAACTGAAATAAAGGGTATTTCCATGCAGCAGGCAGGAGCTGCTCTAACAGCATGTGCTTACTTCTGCTCATGTTTATTAATCAGAAAGGAGGTTCCAGGAGTACCTGCCAGAAGTAAAGCTGCTTGAGGAATCTGGGAAGGACAGGGATCAGTGTCTCAGGATTTGCAGTACAGTTGGAGCCTTGGCAGTAACTGTAACTTTGTGGGTAGTGACACTGTTCTGTGCAAAAAGAAAGTTGCTTTAGAAAATTAATGAAATGGAACTGAAGCCCCTGTGCTATAAATCATCCTTCACAGAACCCTTCAAGCAATTATGGAGTTACTTAGTATATTGTAAGCTAAGTAGGAATTTTGTCTTAGCATTGGGAGAACGTGTTTCTGTCCCATTTTATTTAAAGTTTCGCTGTTTTTTGAAGCTATATTATCATGATTAACAGTCCCTCCACATTGATGAAAAGTATTTTTATTCCTGTCTGTAGGAACTTGTCATGGCATCCTGCGTTGGAAACTCAAAGTAAAATGTATATACCACACTCTCATGCCTTTATAGATTTAAATAATGACTTCACTGCTGGTAAGTCATAGAAATGTTAAATACCATCCTAAAAATAATTATCACTAAGTGTCAATGTCATGTGTTGCAACTTCCTTCAGTAATTATATGCTTTTGCTACTTCTGATTTGGGTTTTTTAATTACTGAATTTTAATATCTATGATTTGAAAATTATGGGTTTTAAAAAACAACTTTAAAAATAAATATCCTAATGGTATTTTCTACTTCTTGATGATAATCATAACTACTGCTTGTTCTGAGTGATGTTGTGTTCACCCTTAAGTGTTTTTACCTGCTCTTCACAATGCTGCACTCTAGTATTCATGGCAACTGCACCAGGGCTGCAGTTTTTCATCTTGAGTCTGGAAATAGTTAGGTGGTTTGATTCAGCAGAATGTCTTTAAGACTGGACTTCAATTTTTTTTTCAGGATTTCATTATGACTTCATTCTATTTTGTTGAAGAACTGTGTTCTTCCTTTATTTTGTTGGGATATTTTGTCAATGCAATTCAGTTACTATGGTGAATCTATTTATCACTTAAATACCTAGCTCATACTTCCAAGCACGCTTAAATATTGTGATAAACTTTATTTCTTCACACACTAAATTAATTCTGAAGTGCTTTATCTTCTGCTAGATGTGCAATGTACATCAATTCATATATGGTAATTTTGGAAAGAGAGCTTATCTTTTTCCTGTTTAGTTGCATGGGAATGAGAGAGGAGCGAGTCCATAAATTTAATTAAGATGCTTATAAATGTTGGGGATTAAGTTAATTGCTTTAGCATGCAGTCATACCTTAACATTCAGTTCTGGCACATTGCTATGTGAAGCTGTCAAGTAGAAATTCCAACTGGAAAATTAAATATATGGTTGCTTACCATAATCAGTGTCATGTAATAACCAGTTTTAACACACTTAGCTCTAGAAGCCTTTTGGAATGTTTTTTAGTGGCAGAAGCAGCATAGATGAGTATTCCAGGTAGCATTTTAAGTTCAGTGAACTCAGAGGTGAGTAAAGGTAAGAATGCTAAGATCTTACATTGATCAGTCACAGATTGATCAATTTTTCAAGGTTTTTGACAGCTGCCAGACCAGAGAATGTTCCAAGAGTTCTAGTTAGTGCTGCTGCTATGTGGAAGCTCCTGTATTAAATAGAAATGAGAGTCAGGTTCTTTGTGTGGGTAGTGCTGGGAGCTTTTATAGATTCACATCTATTTTTATATCTCATGATGTGAGTAGAAGCTCCTGTGAAGCTCTTCCCATAAAGATTTTGACTTTTACTTGCTTGTAGCAGCAAGGCTGTGACACCTTGGGCTGAGGTACTACGTTAGGGTGTTATGTTTAGTGCTGTGGGAAGTGTTGTGTTACAGGAACCTGGGGAAAATTGTGAGGAAAATATTTCTTTCTGACAAGAAAACTGGAGAAAATATTACCGTATTATTCTTTTTTAAAGTAATGTTTTACTTCTAAGGTGGGAATGGTAATATTTTTTTTATTGTCCCTATGAAGATGGGACTAACTGGGAATAAGACATATGTTGCTGAAAAATAGTATCAGTATATCTGATATTTCATGACTGATGTGTTTTTCCAAGAGTGCTTCCTGCCAAAATGAAAAGTCACCAGTTGTCTAGTCCTGCCTGCACATTTATGGCAGTTCCCTGACATCAGCTCCAGGAACTGCCTGGAACTGGGGCTGCTGAGGAGCACAGTTCATTGTCCCTGCAGTTATTAAGTTGATCCAGCTCACCATGCAGGATTGTCAGAGCCAATGTAAGCACAGGCAAAAGGTGACTCCTCTTTTAGCAGCAGCAGTTGTAGGCTGCCTTTAACCAAGCATGAAATTGTACCTTGAGTCTCACTGTGCCTCTTCCAAAGAGTACCTGTGCAGTGTTCTCACCACGTCTGCTCTAATTTGTGTGTCTGTGCAGAGCTGGGCAAGTGACTCACAGGTAGTCACCAAAGCAGTCAGGGGATAGAAATGAGGGGAAAAAGGGCAAAACACCAAAAGCTGTCAGTGTGTGCAGTACTGTGGGAAGGGCACTGGGGCAGGCAGGGCAGAGGCAGTGCTGGCTTCCCAGAGCTTCCCCATGGGGCCTGGCACTGCTTGGCTCCCAGGAGCTGGTGAGGAGGAGAGAATTCCTGTGAGTCAGTGTTCACCCACACAGCCATTCTTCAGTGGGAACAAAGCCTCATTAAGAACAGGGCCTGGTGCACGTTAGAATCCTTTTAATTAAAGGGGAGGCATTGACAAGATGCAGGGGAATAATCTGCCTGCTGAAATCATGTGGGCCAAAACACTTAATAGTCATGGGATTTGATGCTGCTGTGGGACTTTTGGACTGAAATATTCAGGTTGTTTACTCACAGGCAATGCAACTGTTCATGATTATAAGGATATAATTGCACCTAAAATGGATGGAGTGATTTTTGTTTACAAATAGATCACCAGGGCATGCCATTTTACTTGTTCTTCATGGTTTTTTTTGCAGGTATTTTTCAAGGTTTTTCTAATATTCTGCAGTATTTTGGGGCTCTTTTTATTCTGTAACAGATGCAGCCAATTTTATGATTTTTTGCTGGGCTATTTTTGGCAACTCTATCATTATAAACAGCTTAGGAGATTTAAAGTGTGCTTGACATAAAAAAAAATCCTCTCTGGGCTGAGAAGCTTTTTGCTAGTTTATTGCCTAACCCATTTTCAACCTGCTGATATTAAACACTCAGAACAGAGCTTTTAATTGCCACCCTTCTCATGCTCTGGGTGAAATGAAGTTGAATTGTTATGATTTCAGTATACAAGAACTTGCTCATAAAGATGTGTTTAATCCCTAACAATGCTTCATGAAAGGCTAACAGTGTAAGGATTTTATAATCCAAAAATCCTCTAACCACAACAAAGATAATACTAATCTTTCTTGGTGAGAGATAAACTGGGCTGTTTCAGAGAGTAATGCTGCTGCTGTTTTTAAAGAAAGCATCCTCATGCAGAAGTCTCAGCTCCCTATAATTATTAATTCAGTAAGGAATTCTGAGTTAGACCAGGAATTTCATAAAAACCATGCAAAAATTTGCAGAGTAAAACCTTTACCAAAAGGTCTACCATGTGTCTAATGGATAAACTAAATAGCAAACTTTGAAGTGTCTTTTGCATGCAAATTGAGCACATGTTGCTCCAGGGAGGAGTATCTCCTTCCCAGGGGGGCTGGGCTGGGAAGGGATGGCTGGAAATGGGCTCAAGCAGCCTCCCATCACTGTCACTGCTGGTACATGGCACTCAGGCTGCAAGGTGAGGAGCAAATGTGGTGGCCCTTGTTAAAGCAGGGTGGCTGGGTGTCTAGTAATTCATACTCACACTTTTCATTAGCTCTTTTTCACAACTGGCCTAGAAAAATAATCTTGAAGCTAATAATAATAGGCTTGTCTGAACAGATTAACATCAGGAGTATTTTACAAAGCCAACAGTCCAGGTGAGCATTTCCAAAGAAGGATCCTCAAGTAAGAGACCTGTCTTAAAAATATCACAGTTGAAGTTTTTAGGATAGTGATTATTTTGCTGTGTCATTTTTTTTTCTAACTAGATAACTTCATTATTTTTATTGTAAATGTCCTAAAATGTCAGATATTCACTTAGGGCTAATGCTGTCCTTCTAAACTTGGGGGGGAAAAGCCAGAATTATTAAACCATAAATTTGTTTGCATTCCAAGATACAAGTCTTCTACCAAGAAATCAGGACCTACAAATACTTTTAAAGTGCTCAAATGCATGAGACAGGCTGCCTTAGACTGTGAATCCCACTGTAACTTCATACTGTACATCTGTCAAAGTATCCTTGAATGCCATGAAAAATAGCTGATGTATTAAATACTCTGTGTGTCACTTGGATATGTGATTCCTCAGTTTGGAAGTGCTGGTTTTAAAACTGATCTCATGTTCAACACTAGCACATGGTGTGTATAGTTGGAGATATTTCTGGAGCTCTTTATATAAAATGAAGAAAAAATCATAAATTTGGGTTTGGGAAAACTAAAGTGGAAAAATCATTAGTCAGAAACAGCTTGCTGTAAGCTAATTGCTAGTCTCTTTACTGATTTCTGGTGGTTAATTTTCTTATGTTGTTTTGCTTTGGGAATTTAGAAACCTAATGTACCAGAACGTTCACAATGTGTTTTCTTTTTGATTCCCACTTAGTTGAAATGTATAAATGTAGATAGTTTCCTTCTTGAAAACCAATCACTCAAATCATGGGAGATATTTTTGTTGTAGTCATTTAAACCTGGATTCTGGAAATAGGATAATGCTCCAGGTCAGATTCTCTGCTCATATTTTCAGTGAGTTTCCTCTTCATGGAAGCTGGGAGTCTCTCTGCAGCTCATATTACCAGCAGAGCTGATTTTCTGCAGGAAATCTGCATTTATTCACTATTAAAATAACTGGCAAACAAAGTATCTGGTGGCATTTTAAAACTTGGGTGGGGTGTGGGGGGTGTGTGTATATATTTGTAGTCAAGTTGTTCTCTCTCATTCTGCACCCTCCCTTACGTTTCTCCCAGAGCAAATATTCAGTAAAGCCATGTCACTGTGTCATTCCTTGAACAGGTACAATTTTTAAAATTTCTCAACTGTTCTAGCTCTGGTAGCAGAGCTTAAGTCTGAGTTTACAGCAAATAAGGGAGGCAAAAATGTATCATATGAGATAGACAGGATATATTTCAGAGGACTTTAGTCTGTAAAGTTTTGTTTGTTTTTTGTTATTTCTACTCTTCACATGTTTGTTACCTCTAATTAAAAATGCTCTGGGTGATATGATCCCCTGTCACCCCATTCCTCCCCTTGCTCCTTCCCAGTGTTCAATACCACAGGAAGTTCCAGCTCATGAAGCCAAAGCAGAGCTGGAATGGGCTGCATCTCCTCCTGCTGCTGGGGCTGGGCTGCTTTTCCAATGCCTTCTCTTCTCACAGCTTTCCTTACAGAGAGAGCCAAAGGATGGGCGGAGATCATTAGAGAAAAGAAAGAGCTTTAGGTTTAACTTCTTTTTTTTTCTTATCTTTCTAAAGGAGCCATAATCTCTGCTATCTGCTTAGCAGTTTTAATTTTAAAATTGCCATTATGAAGTGTCTCAAAAGCTATTCCTTCTGCAATTTTTAATTATATACTGATATAGTTATGTACACTGGGGAGTTTTATTATATTTTTATGGGAATCAATAACTTAATACAGGTGAGAAGTAAATTGGTTCTGCCCCAAATAGCATTTTGTTGAGAAAACATTAATGTGAAATGGTTCTGAAGGCACTCTTGGGGGGCATCATTTTCTGTTCCTTGAAACAATGTTGTTGTCCATATTCTGAAAATAAAGAGCATTTTCTGTCTGAAAGCTCATGTTTGAAATGCTAACAATGAAAAGGATAGTCCCACCTGCTCTGTGTATTCAGCAGCATAAATCTAAAGCATAAATCTAATTTAAAGTTCTCCAGTTAAGCAAAGCTTTTCAGTTAATATATATTAATTCCTTCTGTAGTAATTTTTAATAATGAAAAAGATTGTAGTGCTTAGTTATGTTGTCATAATAAATTTTTAAAGAGCCATTTGAACAGAATAAATTCACAATCTCTTATTATAAACACATTTTTAAAAAAAATTTACCAACACAAATCAGCTTGTTTAGAACATATGAAGTCTTTTACTGATGTTTTTCAGAGTAGGAAGTTACTGTTTCATTTAATTAGCACCAAAAATTCATGTAGATGTACTCCATTTGCTCTAGGACACTACTAATGCCACCTTGACAAATCTGGATACCGCTTGTAGTGGGTTTCTCTACCTGAATGAAAAACTTAAGAACAGAAGCAGGAAATTTGTAAGATTTTGTTTTCTATTTCCATGTAGTAAAGAAATAAAACTGACTATATCTAACTTTTTTGTATGAAATTAGGTTTCTGCATACATAGAAATATTGTGCAACTAAAATTGTATAGTTACAACTAAAAAAATTCTAAATTATGTTCAGTTTTAAATACTTTTTTTTCCTACCAGTGTTCAATCTGTAATGTAAATAGAGGAAAGTTATTTTTTATTTTGCCTTGGGTTTTAGGGCATTTAATAATTTTAATACAGTTGTTACATTACCATTCTGTCAACCCACTGCAAAGCAGAGATTTTTAATTCAGCACATTATTTACATATAGATAAACCAAGCACATTAATCTCCAAAAGTAGCTCCTGGTTAGAGAATATGCACAGACATCCCTGTTCTTCCACATTGATGAAAACATTTTTAGGCATGTTTGGAGTGTGCACATAAACATTCTAACTGGCTATTGCCTTGTCCATGGCAATAGTGTTTATAATAAGGGCACTTCCTCCCCCTCCTTTATCAACTTAAACTTCTGATGTAAATGTGAAATCAAGCAGTAACTTCATGTTGCTCGTACCCTGGTGGCTTCTCAAGACAGTCAGATGCTGAGGGGTTTTATTCTGAAATAAAGCCCTCTGACATTAAACAGAAAGGTCAAATCAGTCATTAGTGAAATGAATGCTCCATCTAAAAATAGCACCATTTTTGTAACACTCAAAAGTGACAGAAAATAACAAGGGTAATCAGAAGTGAACTTGGAGCAGGTTCTGTGTAGTTAGGTTGTACTGCAATTTCTAGTTCTAGTAAGTAAAATCAGGGGAAGTAGGGTGAGATTGTAATACTACCTGTTTTATTTACTGTTGATTAAAAGATTCAATAAAACTAGCCAGTTTGAAACAGGTGTCAGAAATATCAGCTGGGGTGCTGTTGTTGCTGTTTTCCTTGCTAGCTCTTGCTGCCTCTCTCAACCAGCCATCAGCAGAGGCAGTGCCATAGCCAGGGATTATGGAATCCTTCCCTTCCATTGTGCCTCTGGACTGTGGCTGGTGTTTGGGTGCTCAGCTGAGAGCAGGGGGCCAAAGGCAGAAAGGGGTGCACAGGAGGGGGGAGGAGAAAGGAGGTGGAGGAGAAACCCAGACTGAAGGCAGGGAATTTAGTTGGAGGTGGTGAGGAGCAAACCCTGGATGAGTTTCTGCAAAAAGAGGATGTTCATTCAGATGGACTTGAAGTTCTTAGAGGAAGACTGACCTAATGGTGTGTGGAATAAGGGAAGCATAGCTGCATAAGACTGGGTTGAGAGGAGTCTAGGACTGGCTGTGTGAGAAAAATCATGGGATATGGTTGGAAACTGCCTGTATGTTTATTTCTGCAGCAACAAGATTTGCAGGAAGAGTAGAAATGCTTTCATGTTTAAGGTGTTTGAATGGAATTATCACAGAATGGTTTGGGTTAGAAGGTACCTTAAATCTCATCCAGTTCCATCCTCCCTGCCATGGACAGAGTACCTTCCACTATCCCAGGTTGCTCCAAGCCTCATCCAGCCTGGCCTTGGACACTGCCAGGGATGGAGCAGCCACAGCTTCTGAGAGCCCTCACCACCCTGACAGGGAAGGATTTCTTCCTCACTTCTGACTAAACCTGCTCTCTTCCAGCCTAAGGCCATTCCCCCTTGCCCTAGCTCTGCATGTCCTTGTCCAAAGCCCCACCCCAGCTCTCTTTATGTCCTGGAAGGGGCTCTAAGGTTTCTCCTCCAGTCTGAACAGCCCCAGCTCCCAGCCCATCTCCACAGGAGAGGTGCTCCTGCCCTTGGATCAGTTTGGTCACCCGTGTCCAGGCACTGGGTTCTCAGCAGCTGCTTATCTTCAGTGCAGGTCTGTGGTTCCCAAGCCCAGAGGCACAAATGCCATGCTCTTGCTGCCCAAGGTGGGCCACTGTAGACAGCAGGAGTTGGGTAAAGCTCCTTTAGGTACATTGCACAAACATGACCAGAAATGTAGCTAGCTCAAGATGGGATGTGCTGTGTTCAAATTACTATTTTAGTGTTTGTGGCTGTGTCTGGGGTGACTTGGATATTGATACAGATTAGCTCTAAATGTGCTAAATAATCTCAATGCAGTCTAACCAGTCAAGTTTTATGTTTCTTTTGGGGGAGATTTTTCATTCTTCAGTGGGCCATTTGTTGATGCAGTGTCAAAATTCCCTGATCCTATCAAATAAAAATGGATGGGAGTGCTGTGGTTCCTCTATAAGGAGCTTCAGGTTATTGGAGCTAGGAGCACAGTACTTGGATAGCTTCCCTCTTACAGGCAGAAGCATACATTCTAATAATCTCTTTTCTTTTTTTGTAAGAATGAATGCTGAATTCAGTATTTTTCTATATAAAGAAACTGGTGATCAGATGTAGCAGAGCTGGGAAAGCAGTATCTTATTACTAAGCCAGTTAAGTTAAATTACAGCCACTTTCACTCACCAGCTCACTTTTTGGGGTAAGTTGTGAGTAAAATGCTAATACACAGTGGTTTTGTGTTGCAGCATTATCAGATACGTTCTGTATTAAGTGTCTGGTATATATTTTAGTTGATTTTCAGTGTTGTAGATCTAAAATGCTGGGTACCCTCTATGCTTCCTTATCTATTCCCAGGCTGTTGAATTTTGTTGATTAATACTCCAATTACTTATGTTGTATTTGTGTTAATCACTGGCTGTTAAATCCAAAATAGGAAAGTGTATTTAAATGTGAACACACTTTACTTTGCATTTGTTTAAGAGAAAGGTTTCCTCTCAGGCAGTATTGGCTTTTTACTTCCATCCATTCACTTAGGCCATAGGTGCTGCATCTCAGGAAATCTGCCTGAATCTGACAGCAAGATCTTCCCCCATCCCAACTATCACGTGTTTTCCTTTCTTTGCTGCATCATGTCACAAATTAGAGATGCAAGAAATGCCCTGCAGGCTTAGTCTAGTGGTCCATCCAGCTAGCTCAGTGTTCTTTCCCTGGCAGCAGCAGCAGAAAAGTGGATTTTTTTCCTCTTCCTGTTTCGTATTTCCATTTGTACATCTACAGAATCTACAACTACCCTAGGGCTGTTAAAGGTACCCCCTGTTGTTCTTAGCATCCCTTCATATACCTGTTGTCTGATAAAACCATCACTTCTGTATTCTGTAGATAATTGCTTGTTGAGCTCCAGATTAGCTGATTTAATAACCTCAGGTTGGAAATACCTCTCACTATGCTGCTGTTAGAGTCATAAGAATTTGAACAGCCCTCAATACTTTGTCTGTGCTTTTTAAACTTAGAGATCTTTATGGAATGGATCCTGTTTCTTACAGCTGAAATTGTAACCTGAACTGCCTTCCAAAGGCAATGTGCAGCATATCTACAGACAAGTGACTTTTTCTGAGCATATGTAATATGATAGACATTCCTTATAGGAAAAAGGGGCTGAGTTTTCTTAATATAGCCAGAAGCAAAACAGAAATGTTGCCGTTTTCAACATGATTAGTGTACTGTAATACAAAAAGTGCAGAAAAGAACTGTGTATGTCTTCATTGTTGTGTAACCCCAGAACTGATCATACAGATATTAATGCATTTGTTGGCTCCATCTGTCTTCCTGCAGTTCCTACATATTTAAGAATTTAGTAGTAATAGACATGGAAAGCAGTAACAGTGAGGTGGGAGATATCTCATGGACACCATTCCTTTGGAAAGGAAATGCTTGCAAGGATTCTTTGCTGTGACTGTTAGGTATTATAAAGTGCACAGATTCTTACTTGTTTCCTCTCTGAGATGCTCCTGGAGTCAAAAACGTACATAATGAAACCAGAAAGAATCATAAAGTAAGGTAGGTTGAAAGTAACATTTTGGAATTAACTGGTCTAGAACACTGTTCCAGACAGGACTTGTTTTTTTCTTACACATTTCATTCATAAACTTGGGAGAAAACACTTGTAATTCTGAACTATACAAATTTGTGAATAGTAATTTCTAGTGTCTAAATTGCAGGTTTTTATATAGCTGAAGCAAAGAAATGCTTTTGTTTTGCTTGGTTTGAAATCTGACATTCTTGATCAAAATGGATAATTACTTGTAAATATTAACAATTTTGTCTGGTTTCAGTGCAAGAGGGTTTAATCCCAGAATCATGCATGAGCATTTCAAAGTTGTAGCTTCTAAGAAGGCTTAAGGATAAGAAAGAGGACAATTGGCCATAAGGTCCCAGTGGAATTGTTTCAGAGGGCTCCAGAGCTAGAGGTGGTGGTGTTGTACCTGTATTATATTGTCCTATGGGAAATCACAGCTTGTTCCTTTAATGCAGGGGCAGCATGGCACCAGCTCCACAACACTATTTTTAGAAGATTATCTGCTCTCTCAGCCTGCCTTTGCATTTTGCCAGTGCAGTGTGACATTACAGCAGCCTTGGAACTGCTCTGCTGTCTTGGTTCCGTTCTTTCTGTATAATGTTATGTGCCTGGAGTTGGGAAAAAGGAGGCAGAGGAGTACATGGAGAGGAGCAGAGAGAAAAGTCATTTACTGACTTTGAAGAGAAGCTGGTTTGGGGGAGGGAGTTCAGTGCAAAACAGGAATGTTGCTGAATGTGTCTTTAAGCTGCTGGAGAGAAAGGCAGTGCAGGGCCCTCCAGCTGGGCAGGAACAGCCCCAGCCCCAGCACAGGCTGGGGTGAGCTGGAGCAGCTCCGAGAAGGGCCTGGGGGTTCTGGTGGACAGCAGGCTGCCCACGGCCAGCACCGTGTCCCTGTGACTGTAAGGCCAGTGGGGTCCTGGGGGGCTTTAGGAAGGGCACTGGAGCAGGTCAGGAAGGTGTCGCTGCCCCTCTGCTCTGCCCTGGTGAGGATCACCTGGGGTGCTGTGCCCAGCTCTGGGCCCCTCAGTACCAGAGAGATGTGGAGCTCCTGGAGGTGACAGCGATGGTGAAGGGACAGGAGCCTCTCTGGTGAGGAAAGGCTGGGGCAAGTTCCAGCATGCTGACAGTGGGTGAGTTGTGTCTGGTGTTTCAGATGTGCCACTTTGTCTCAGTCTGGGACAGAGTCCCAAAATGTGTACAAACAGCATTACCAGAGGGAGTGCTGAGTTACTGCTGCCCAAGAAGTGAGCAGAGAGAGGATGGACTCAGCAGGAAGGTGGGAGGTGAGAGGTCAGCTCTGCAGAGTGGGATGGAGTCAGAGAGGTGCTGGGGAGAGGTTACAGTGCAGACAGAATGGCTGGGAGGGTCACCCAGCCTGCCCCAGCTGGGGAGCAAATGCTCATCCTTTGCTGGGTATTTCAGTAGAACACTTCAGAGCCTCTTGTAGCATAACCTATGAGCAGCAGAGCCCAGAGCTCAGTGCAAATTTCAGTACCAAGTACAGCAAGGACCCTACTTGAAATAATTATTTAAACCTCAAAAACATTTTTTTTAAGATATAGTGGCATTTTGGCCTGTAGGAAAATCAGTTAAGGCTTTTGTTATTTCATGTTTCTCTTTCTGTCCCTGTGAACACATTGGATTTTTTAATATTTTTCTGGCTTATATCTGATAGTAATCAACAGTATTGCACAAGCTTCCTTCTAGATGCAAAGTTAATATTTGAAAGTATATATAAAGTCTTGTAACTTACATTTATACTGTCTTCAGATTATTTTTATTACTTCTGTCTCACCTTCAAGAAGTCCTTAAGTATCACTGTAATTCATTCCAACGAAGCACACACTGTCATGCCTTTCACGTGTATGCTGTAAAGGAAATGGACATTTCAGATATTCAGAGGAATAAAATTAAATGGTAAAGCTTTTAAGCTGTGGGGGGAGAGAAATCTATAGGGAGAATCTTTGTTGTTTTTTGTGTGTATGTGGGGATTTTGTTTGGGCTTTGCTTGTGATGTGTGGGGAGGTTTCTAGTTTTGTGGTGGTTGGTTGTTGCTGGGTTTTTTCCCCTGGAAGACAATATCCCTTATTTTGCCATTTAAAATTCCCTGTACAGACATCTACCTGCTTATTCAGTAAAACACCTCAGGGTAAAGCATTAATATTCTCTTTTCTTTGTTTTTTTTTTTTTTTTTCTTGCAAAGTAACCATTGTGTTCTAGCTCAAAGAATGGCAGTTGAAATTGCAGGGAGGGATGAGACAAAGAAAAAGAAAACAAGTGTTTAAATCTTAAAGAGTAGTTTTCTTAAATCTAGATTCCTTAACACTGGACTTAATTTAAGATTTTTTTATTCTTCAACGTCCACTTTTTTTTTAATAAAAGCTTAAAACCTTTTCTTCCCATTTACCTAATTTGGGGACTTTTCTAAAAGGTGGTAAATAAGCTTCTCTTTAGGTCTTGCCAGATAAATCCTTTGAAGCTATTTTGCACTGTTTTGATGTTTGAAAGAATTTTAGTGTACGGGAAGCCAGAAATATTTCTCCATCTACTTTTCTTCTCCTGTCAATCATGTATCTGTTGCTTAATTCAACATATCCCAAAGAAAAGGCTGGTTGATATTTACTGATATTTATTTGTACAGAAGGGTACAAAACATGAAAATAGTTTTGAGGACTGTGGTTTTGGTCTTTCTTACTTAATGTGTCACTAGAATATAATGTATTTATAACTTCTAAAAAATAGGTAATATTTTTAAAATTATATATATTTACTAAGTGATCAAATATTTGTGTGTGTGGCCTACTGTTAAATATCTTATTTCTCTTATATTTTCCTCACAGATTTGTTCCTTACCACATCACCAAATTCCAGAACCATTCAGTTTGAGACATGGGTAAATAAGGTAAGAGAGGAAACACAAATAACCATTCTGTTGAAACACAGACAAGTTATAAACCCCAAAGAGTTATCTTCTGACCTTTATGGTGATTTATACATAGAAGACTGATCAGTTTGGTTTTATTCTTGCTGTCAGAAAGATTTTTTTTTTTTTTTAAGTAAGCTTTGTTAGATACATGACTCCAGGTTTTGGGTAAGATTTTCTGGGACAGAGGTTGAAAATGTCACTTCTGACTGTTACAATACATGTGCAAGTTACATTTGAGGAAATCCCAAGTCCTGTGTTAACTAAATATCATAGCTGAAATTCAGGGTTGAGGAGTAATAGATCAATGGATTAATAATTTTTTGAGATTCTGCTTTTGTATTGTCTAACCTGGCCAGGGGCATCCTTTGTACCTTGAGATCCAAAAGGACTAGAGCTCTAAGTTCATTTTTTAATGATAATAGAAAGTGCTTCATGTGTTTCTCATTAGTTAAGGGGTGAGTTTTTGAGGGTTTGCCTGAAAATGAATCTATTGTATCAGAGTGAGTCACTGTAGAACAGAGTCTTGTCTGAGATAATAACCTGGCCATCTTCTCCCAGACAAGAGTAAGGAAAGAAATGAGTAATGAATCCTGTATTTACAGCTGTAGGTAGACTTTAAAAATCATTGGCTGTTGAGTGTTTGTAAGTACACAAGGTGGTTGCCCTGTTAGTGGGGTTTCTTTTAATTTTCTTACAAATTTTGGACTTGTGTTCTAAATATAATCCTGCATTATACATTTTGTATTGATAGATATGCTTATCTTTAGAAAGAAAGAATTGTGTTCTTTGTAATCAATCAACCCAGGAAAAGAAGTCATGCATGTAAAATATTTGGACATATTTATGAAACTACAAATACCTTAACTGATCCATTAAAATCTGTTAGACTGCTCTTTGTAGAAAAAAAGGAATTCCCTTCATTGATGCACTGTAAAATGCTTTTTAAATATTTGCCTATACAAGATATGCTTTTAGGGCTAACTAAGGGCCTCTTCTATTTCTCTGCATGGAAATGCATCAAATTTAATTTTTCTTATCAAAATCATTATAAATTATATAGTGAGACATGCAGTACAAGCAGTACTGGCTGTGTCCAGAGTTGCACTGAAGTCTACAAACTAAATATGATGTGAGTCATGTTGGGTATGGCTAACTCTGCTCCATGGCCAAGCCTTTGGCTCTGCCTTGCTGGGCTTTGTGTGCAGAGCAATGGCAGTGAGTGGGGCAGGGGGCCTTGCCTCATCTGACATGGCTGCAAAAACTCCACATCTTAAACTGGGTTTGTGTCAGCTGTGATCCCCTTCTGTGACAAACAGCAACCCAGCACTTCTTATCTTTCTGATGCTATAATGGACTATTGTTTTCTCTAGGCCTAGATTTTCATAAAGGATAAGTAAAACAAGTTCTAAGCCAGACCTAATAGAAAATCAGTTTATTTCCTAATTAGAAGGCAAATCAGGACCCTATTTTTAATTTTTATGCAGGTGTGTTATTACATACATCTATAAAAATCACATGTTAATGTGCAAAAATGCACAGTAGTATTCATAATCACTTAATTACCATTTAGATAATGTTGCTGAAATAATCCAATCTCTTCCTCACAGCACAGCAAAATTTATGGAAATTGTATCTGAATATTACTATTGATGGATTTCCAAAGGAATCCAGGGAGGATTAGAAATGCAAAAATTCAGCCCCAATTTTTGAAGAATGCAGTTTTTCTCCCAGCTGAGATGTCTCTTACCTGCTAAAGCCCTTCATTAGTGATCTGTATTTCCTTTGGTTCAAAAGTCAGTTTTCATCACTTACTCTGCAATTCAGTCTTTCCATCATCCTTGTCCTGTTTCCTAGGATGGCAACTTCTCTAAAGCTGGGAAAAGTAAGGAAATGCCCAGTGGTGCCAAAGTTGTTGGACAGTCTGTGTTTGCAGATTTTGGTGAGTTTTCTTCTTTTACACTGCCCTGAGTGTTGCTTTCTCATGTTTTGGTCTGCTGCTTTACAGCAGAGAACAAATAAAGGTGTTTAGCTCCAAATGGGATTTTCGTTTCTCTGCTTCTTCTCTTGAATGTGTTACATTTATTTGTAAATCTTGAAATGTCTGGGAAAAATTAACAGATTTCAGCTTTTTCCCAGTACATTCTGTCTCATGTGTACCTAATTTTTGTTGCTTTGAGGTGTGGTACAACACTAAACTTGATTTTATCAGACACTTATTTTATTTAGCATGACTTTAATTTTGTTTTCTCTAATCTTGTTCAGAAAACATTATCTGATTATATGTGTCTAAATTCTTCACTTGTACAAACTAATAAAGACTAAATGAAATAAAATTACTTGAATAAAAATTGCTGGAACATGGTAAAATCTCAGTGGTCGTAATTGAAAATTCCAAAAGGCTTTTGGACAGGAGAAAAATTTAATTTATATGTAAATCTATTTTTGCAAGGGTTATTGAAACCCTATATTTTTCTATTCAAATGTACCTTTCCAGTCAATTGTGGCTTATCAATGTTTTTGTTATGTTACAGAGAATGGAGCATGTTTGGTTTTTAGTGCCTCCAACCAGAGGCAAAGTGTTGCAGGCCTGACTCTGCTGACTTAATTGACTGTAAATAACTTCTTTAAGAAATAATTTACTGTATTTATACAACACACTTGTTACAGTGAGACTGACCCTGTCTTCAGACGTTGTCAAACAATAGCCTTGTTTCAACATTTTCTTCAAAAACTTATTTTAAAGCAAATGGCAGTTTTTAAACTTCTTAGAGTGTCACTCACTTGCTCTGTGCTGCCATTTGGAAGTGTTTAGGGGCTGACATGGGAATGCAGGACACCTCTGCTGGGTCCTTAGATCAGATCTACAGGCAATGATGGCAGATAGAACCTGAACCGTGCCCCAGGCTCTTCTGTGAAATGTTTCCCCATTTTCTAAAATCTTTGACAGAGTTTTAATTAAAATATTTTACTATTTATCTTCAAGTGTGAATACTTATCTATATAATATATGAAGGAAAGAATAGAATAATGCAGTTTTTGCAGTTAAAAAAAAATTAAGTATGCTGGGTCTTTTGTAATAATTTTCCAAGCTGATGTTCTGAATAATGTGTCTTAATAGGTACTAAATAGAAATTTTTTTATAAGTTTTTAACAATGGCAATGTGAAGAGCTATCTTAATGTAGGATAATTTTATCTCTGTTAGGTGGCTAATGAGCCCAAATGATAAATCATAATCTTAGAAATTCATAGTAATTAATGGAATTGTAATAAACGCTGGGATATCTTTGCAAAGGGAAGTGGAACTGTTCCAGTGTTAGAGTTGAAAATTTGGACATGTGAAATGGAGCGTGCAGTGCTGTGGCAGGGCAGTGGCTTGGGACAGCTGAGCTTGGGAGGAAGGGCAGTGGCCCAGGGACTGCTGGGCTGGAGTTGCAGCACCCTTGTTTAATGCCCTGCACTGCTGATTATCATCATATTCATGTTGTGCAGCAATCCAACAACAAAGGGGCAGAATGTCCCATAATGAGTTCGCTGCTCTGTCACAGGAACTGCATTTACCCACTGTGCTGTGTCTGCTTACATTTAGGAACTTGAAAGCACTGCCTTTGAGCATGCAGCTGCTTGTACTGAGCTGCAGTTAAAGACAATGCATAGAAATGGATTGTCAGACTTGAACCTTTCCTGTTTTCAGTTTTCCATTTCAAAAATGACAGAATAAGGATTGTTGTAAGTCAAAGGAAGTTAAGGTATGATGGTTTGCAGTTTGGAATAATTTGGCTATCTGTAATGGGGCCTGATTGATTGCACAACAAATCAAAATACCACAATGAAATGGAAAATGAGAAGTGTTAGAAAATTGTGCTGCCTTCTACCTTGGCAGGTTTTGCCAAGCTGTGCATGATGCAGAATGTGCTGTGCACTCACACTCTGCTCTGCCACAGGCATCCTGCTCTTGGCACTGGGACACAGCCACTGGCACCAGAAATGGTTGAAGTACAGGCACAAGCCTCTGACATTCTTACTTCTGGGTTGCCTGCCTCTATTTTTCTTCCCTTTCCTTGACATTTTCTGTACCTCACAGCTGATGTGCCAGCTTTGCCATTTGCTGAAGGTCTCAGAGGGTTCTGTATCTCTCTGCTTTCACTCTGCCACTTCTCATGGATTAACCTCGTGCGTGTTGGGCTCTGCAGCGGTGTCAGACGTGAGCTTGGGCTGTGCCACTGGGGCTGCTGCCTTCCCCTTTCTGCTTGTGCCTTCTTGCACTCCTGCAGTGCAGCATTCTGGTTTACTGATCACACCTGCCTCTTAACAAAATAAGCATTGTTTCAAAAGGTCACTTTGTCTAACATTTTATCGTGCTTCTGAAAATTTTATTTGAAGTACCTTTTCCAGCCATGAGTGTTTACCATTCATTTGAAAAAAAAGGGGGAGGCTTTGTATAAGATTCTGACTGAGAGTTTCCAAAAGCAGCTAATTTGGGGTAAGATTTCCTTTCTTAAACGAAGCAGATTGAACAACAACTATCAAGCATAAATTATTTGGATAAGTGGAGTTGGAAAAATCAGCAATTAGATGACTCATGAGAAACTGTCACAGATGTTGGTATAATCTTAGTACCAAGTGTTCCAGAAGTACTGAAAAAAAATTTTTTTAATTAAAAAAAATGCAAATTTATGTTTGTGTGCATCTGAAAGTCCAGTTCATTTATATATATATGTGTGTGTGTATATTTTAATGGAAAATTACATAGAAGGATGTGTGTATATATGAATACATTTATGGTAATGGAGTAGAACTTACACTTTATGCCTAAGTTGGAACCTCTGTAATAAGTAGCACTCTCCCCTGTTACATGATAGCAGTGATTTGTGCATCAATCTGATCAAAGGACAGGGAACAATTGACAAATTTGTATTGCCCTTCTAAAAATAAATCAGAAATGCTTTTTGACATCTATTACAAATGGCATTTCAATTGATTAAGGTGGGCAGAGTTGGACACTAGAGAATTCTGCACTTATTCCTTTGCCACATTGCTCCAAACAAGTAAGAGCTCTTCATTATTACTTTTTCTATTCTTCCCATGTCACTATGGTAATTGCAGTGCAGTGGTTGCTATAGCAAAAATGATTAATCCTGCACTGTTGTTATCTGTGAGCCAGCAGAGGAGTTCTATAAGATCTGCTGTACTGTCTTCAGAGGAAATCATAAATGTTGTCTAGGATCCTGATAAATACTTGCAAGTATATAGAGTTTTACTAAATGTCACTTAAATTACTAGGAAAATATATTTTTAAAGAAACTGAAGGATTTCAATGGGACAATCTCAAAATTACCAATTATTTTAGCGTTAGATGAATGTGAACCATATTTTGGACACAATAACCTGCTATTTTCTAGTTAATTTAAAGATTAATGACATGTTTTTGAAGTAGTGAGTCAGAAATGATTAGCACAGGATATTGTGCTGGTTATACGATCCATTAATTCATTTCTGTAGGAAACTGGTGTCATAATTGCTGTTTAACTATGATTGGTTCAGTTGGATAGTGGAGATTGATACCCTTTGGTATCTGAGACTGTAAAAGTTTGATTAATCAGTCATTGATTTTGCTTAGTTAAGGCAATGAACTTTGTTTTGGCCTGTATTTAAAGGAGAGTAAAAATGGCTTTTTGAAATCAAACTTGATCATGGTGTCCTCATAAGTAAATACAGCACAACTCTGTTTCTCTAGGTAGCATTTAGCCAACCCAGTCCTTTATTCACCATTTGATTTCTTAGCTGCTGCCCTTTCTCTTCTCTGAGAAGTTTGCATTCACCCCTACTATGCACGCTTGCTTGCTTTTTGAGCAAACATGGGTTGGGTTTGTTAAAGTTCATCAAAGTCTTTTGGAGATCTGAACTCAATTTTCTCTCATACTTAAAATCCAGTTATCCAACTAATAATCCTAAGAGAATCCTCTCTGTTCTCCCCCCTACCAAGTAATTGAACTATTTCATGTATGTTAAGTACTTGTATGACATGTGGTAGTAATTACCACTTTCCTTGTAGGAAATGATAGCTCATTATTGCCAGTTAATTATGTTTAAACAGGATAACATAGTGCCTAACCTTTGGGGGTTTTTGAACCTTTCATTGCACTGTGCCAAATGCATTTTTTTGAAAGATTTTTTTTTTAAAGTAGACCTTAATTATCCTGCAGCTGAATATACTTTAAATGCACTGCTTTTCTGCCTGCAGTTGCATTTTGATTTTGTACCTTTTACTTTGTCTGTCGACTTCATTCTAACATCTAAATTTCTTTTTCTCCCTCAGAATGTTGCATCCTCAGATGCAGTAACAATGTATCAAAGGGAGATTTTAATGGCACATTTTGGTAAATAACCCCTCAAGAAAACCATTCTCCTTTGAGCATTGTGTTGTGAAAATACTTAGTGCTTCTGTAGACAATGAAAGGATCCTCTAAGAACCTGAAGGTGCAGGGTGACGCTACTTCAGTGTGAAATGCTCTGCATATGAGGAAAGCTGGGTTTACTGTGATCACTTTGGGTGAAAAAGGTATGGAAGTTAATGGAAATGAAGCCTTCTGAGAGATTTTAGATATGGAAGAGATTCTTTTAGTACCAGATGCACTTCTGAAACAGCAGTGTATAGAGACATACCAATTAATGCCACTTGTGTTTTGAGTCCTGAACGTGTTTTGAGGAGCCGTCTGCCTTCTTTGATAATTTGTAACCAGGAATGCTCTTCAGTGATACCTCAATGTTTTAAATGTAGTTCCCAAACAGTGTCAATTCCTGAGGGGGGGAAATCAGGTTCCCATATTTTGCCAAGGTCTTTCACATGTCCTGATAAATCCTAGTATCTCCTGGAAAAAAGAATTGCTGTTGCTTGTTATTAATTTTTGTCAAAGGGGCTTGTAAATTAAATTAAGAAGAACTTTGTTTTCTTTCCAACAATGAAATTGGTGTAGTGCTGCACGTGTCACTTACCTGTTCCTTGTCGAACAACTTCATCACAGGTTGAATTTTTCTTTGGCACTGTTCATGGTTGATACAAGAGGAGCTCTGGACCCAGGCTGAGCTGACCCAAGGCAGTTCCAGCAGTGGCTTGCCTTGCTTTGTGTTATCCCTTCCTTTGGCAGCACCTGGAGGTTCGTTGCCATGGGAGCTTTGAACATGTGGAACATCAGAGCTCCAAATGTACAGCTGGGCTTGGGAGTTTGTTGTGATATGAAACAGGTGAAACAAGCAGCTCCCAGCAGAGACTGAACAGGAGTTTCACAATGATTCTGTTTGGTGTGGGGGTGGTTCATGCTGGCATTGATGCAGTTTCCTTTCCCTGCTGGGATCACAGTTATCCTGGAATTTCCATTTGAGGCAGAAGCTGCACTGTTGGCTCTGGTGCAGCCTGGAAGTCTCACTGCAGTTTGCTGGCACGCTGGGCTTAAGAGCTTCTGTGCAGTGGAGCTGTGAATATGGATTCTTTGGAAGGACTTAAAATCAGAATTGATTTAGTGTGAAGGAGAGGGTTATGAGGATTTGTTTAATGTCCACAGAACTTGGAATGATCTGTAAAAGCTCTTTGCATCTCTTTTGAAGTTATGATTCACATTTGCTAAAGGCAGCTGACATTGATTGTTTTAATAATGAGTAATTATCTTAGTAATTTATTGTAACTGTCTCTGTCATGACCATCTCACGGAGCACCTAAAGGCACAGAGTGACAAAAGAATTCTAATGATTTAATTACTTGAGAAGATAAATTTAAGATAATTAGCTTTCAAACAAACCTTTATTTTATTTGAATATCAAACTCAGTTGTACTTATTGTAGGGTTCTTGCCTGGCCCAGAAGGGTATTGCTATAGTACAATCCTAACAGGGCTTTTTTCTTCTTTTTCCTCTTGTTGTTCTTCAGAACTGTAAATTGAAGACTCATGAGAGAGGATACTGAGAACTGGGCAAAGACAGGAGGGAGAGATGTATGAATGAGAACTTTGTGGTATATGAAGGTTCTTGTTTTTATGTTCAGAATTATGATACCCAACTTTCTTAGCCTGTATAGTTAGCATATTTCTGTTTCAAATAGTTAGGGTTAGAAAGGACCGCTACAGATCATCAAGTCTGCCCCCAACTGCTAGAAAACAATTTCTTTTTTATTTAACAGAACTGTAATAAGTTACAGTGATCAGCCTATGATCTCAGAATAACCCCAAAAAGTTGATTCCATTTTTGTTTTTAAAGGAGCAGAACTAAGATTACACTGCAGCAGAAGTGCAGAGCATTTAAATTAAAAAGGTTTAGATCATACACCCACCAAAAGCTGTCTTGCTCTTCATAGCTGCAACTTTATCTTGCTGTGTTATGAAACAGTTTTGGAGTGAGTGATCACAGAACTTGTCATTTCCCCAGGTGCCATTTTCTTCTCAGAGCCCATGGTGGAAAGGACATTGCATGAGCATGAATCTAATAATGCTTGAACCTGCTTGCAAAAGAGCACTTCTGTAACACCTTTTCCTGTTTGTTAAGGAATTTGAACATTGGGATTGAGTGTTTTTTGCCTAGGTTTACTCATACTAAGTAAATTACAAGTGTGTGTGTTTTATAAGCACCTCTCTGATACCTCTGGGTTTGGGAAGAAGTTTCTTGTGTGGAACTCCTTTGACCATTTGCTGTTTGTGAATTCAGTTTAAAATGTGTTCTCACACTGCAGTACCTTGGTATTACTTTTGGAGCATCAAACAATTCTAACAACATTATGTTGTATTTAATCTGATTGACAGGTTTTTTTCTGCTCTCTCCCATTCAAGTTTACTTTTAGAACAGATAGAAAATACTTGAGCTGTGTTTTTTGCAAGTGTGAACATTGCCAGTCAACGTTAAAGCTCAGCAATGTCTCTCACACAGCCTCTCTGTGCCAGGTGTGCTCCCAGGGACAGGCAGTGCCTTTGGGGTGCTTGGCTTGGGCTGCCAGCACTTGGCAAATGTGGGCAAGGAGCTGGAAAGGAGGCTCTGTGTCCTTGGCTTTTGGTTATTTAAATACATTATTTAAATACAGCATTAAGTATTACATTATTTAAATACAGCAAACAGGCAGGTGTAGGTAATGACTCTCACATGATTCCTAGATGGAATAAGACTTCTAATTTTGTCTTTACATATTTAGACATAAGTACAGGTTTGCAGGTGATGAGTATGTAGGATTGTTCTTTTTCTAGCCCTTTCCACTGCCTACAAAACTTAATCTTTATTAACCATGGAGTTATGCTGTATCACAGTCAAGCCAGAATCGTGTGTTGAGAACTTGCTCATTAACAGTTGAGTTTCTGTTTCTCTGTCAAAGGTGCTCCAAGGTGAGTGGTGCTAGCACAGGGCATTTGGAGTGTTTGGAATTGAAATTACAAGTAAGATTTCCACCAGTTTGGAATGAGATTTCATTTTGAAATGAAAGTGACAAAAAGAGTAGGAGAGCCCAGGAACTGAGTGAAGATTAGAGGGTCTCCAGGTTTCTTAGGTAGATGGAGGCTGAAGGAGATTATTACAGACATGTTTTGCAAGGTATTTTTCATAAATATTTGAAACCAGTGTAGGTGTGATGGGTTCATCCAGCTGTTGTCACCAAAGCCTGTTTTGTCACCTATGAATACCTAATTGCACTGATCAGTTGTGCTAATGATACTCCTTTGAATTTCTGTCTTCCTTGGTGGAGAAGTTTAACTTCAAGATCAGTTTAAAACTGAAGGATGTTTATTTACATTGAGATTGAAACCAGGCATGAAGGTAGGAAGTGTTTCTTGGGTCCGAGGTGAATCTGCTGTTGGTGAGTTAAAGCTCTTAAGTTTGCAACTGCTGGGGGTGTTTTTTGTGTGGTCTTCAAGGTCAGTAGTTTGAATTCGAGCAGGTGCTTCCAAGGTAGAATCACATAAAGATGAAGGAGGAAATATTTTCTTTCAGAACTGTAGAAGCTGCTGTATCGATTCCTTGCTTTCACAGTGTCTTTGAAAAAGCTTTAGAAATGCAGGAAACATTTCATTTCTGGTTATAAAAGATGGATCTGTACGTGGTAGGATCTGCTTTAGAAATAAAAACTGGAAAAGAAATCAGATGTAATATTATGATAGAGATGAAGAATGTTGAGCTTTTCTTCTTTTGATTGCTATTTTTCTGTCATACAGTATTTGACTAATTGTGGATTTTCTTAAACTATTTTGCTACGACTCAGAAGATATTTTATTTCATTGATGTCCTTTTTCCAGATACATGTTCAATGCTGGAGCTTTACTTGAAACCTTTTAAGTTTAATTTTTGTTCTGTCAGCTCTAGGTGCTGAATTAATGTTTTTATATCTCATCTTTGTGATCTTTAAATTCAGCTGAGCACAGAGTGTAAAAGAGGAAAATAAAAACCGAACAAACAAAATCCAAGCAAACCAGTCTAGTCTCCATAGTATGGATATCTCTATCTGAGAAACTTTTGTGAGGTGGATAAATGTCAGCTTAAGAATGGCTTCTCGTCTTGTTTTCAGGATGTTTTTTGACAGAATTTATTTTTAAAATAAATCTTTTTTTCAAAACTGTGCTGTAAATTTTCAACAGATTTTTCTCTTATCTTGAACTTTTTTTTTAACTACTAGATTCTTAAATATCTGTTACACAGAATTGAAGAGAAATTGCAACTGAAAACATGATCCTGTAAGAGAAATTATGTAAATGGATGTTTATCTTCTAGTCAAAGGAATTGAGGAAACTCTGGCCTTCCAATATGGAATATATATCATTGTATTTTCAGTTTGCAGGGACAGAGGCATGGTGTTTGATGCATATTTGCATTTATTCACTCTTTGATCATACTGAATATTTTAATCAAGCCTTAAGTTTGTAATTTATATACAACACCTTCATGTGTAAGGTGATGGCTTCGTGTCTAATTATGTGCCAGTTCTGTCCTTCCTGTCCTGTGGATTGGTTATTCCTCAAAGCTCTAAGGGGTTTTCAGCAATGTCCTGCCCTACTCTGAACATTACCTACCCACACTATCAAACTGAGTTATTGGCATAACAAGATGAATGTTTGCAGTAGAAGTAGAATCAAACATTTTATATTCTCCTCTGCTCCATAGCAGAATTTAAAATGAGAACATCCTTGTTCTTGTGTCTTTCTCAAACAGAGGAAGGTGGTTCTTTGTCCTTGTGTGTTATTGAAAAGCTTCTAAAATCACTTCAGACTGAAACTTTTGTAGAAATGTGTTTAAAATATTAGGGCTTAATTTACATTTTATATTCAGAAAACATATATCTCTGCAACTTAATTCAATTTTAGCAAATCCTTCAATATTCCCATGGTTTATAATTTGCAAATTGAACACTTTCTTCCATTTAAGTTCAGAAAAAAACTGTACTCCAACAGTATTTTAATCCGTTCATGCAAGCAAAGATTCAAGGTGGTAACATGTTTTAATTATTGTCCTTGAATGATGTAGAAGGAAAACAAACACCTTCAGAAGCTGGTGCTGATTTCAGACAGTCAGATTCAATAGTTGCTATGTTGATTTTTCTTTGCAGTGGGAATTCCCTTTCCCATCCTTTTGGATGTGAACTTACTGGATTTCTATCACCTAGGCTACTTCACATCCTAAATTCTCTATCCTGGAGAAGAGAGCTGCCATGAGGATTTGGGAGGGGTTTGGTGGTGAGGTAAAGTAATTCATGAGGCAGATGGGATGTAGGAAGCCACTAAAAGTTTGGCTTTATCACTTGGAGATATTTGAGGAAATCTGATATTTTCATCACTCCTCCTCCCCTTATAACCCTCCTTTCCATCTCCCAACTTGCTGGTGAAACAAGGGAGGGACCCAGAAAATGCCACTGCACAGATAGGGATGGACACAGGCTGGGAAAGCCTCTCCTGTGGTGCTGCTAAAGTATGGCAGGACTGGGGCCAGGACTGGACTGGAAAATGAATGAGGGGTTCAGTGACAGGTAAATTATCTGAGTTTTGCAAATTAGCTCAGGAGATTTCATCAAGCAATTTTACAAAATCCACTTGCCTAAATAAGCTGGTTTGGATTTCTGCAAATCCAAGCAGTCGGTGTGCCTGAGGCCCCTTGGTGCTCTCAGCACCTTTGTGGTTCATACAGAAATCTGTTTTGTAGCATGTTCATAAGCTGCATTTCTGAAACATCAGACCAGTAAAAATTTCATTTATTGTGGGATAGCCAAGCAGCTGTCAGGGAGCCAGACTGAGAGGATGTTTGTGGCTGTAACCTGCAATATTTTATAGGTGTAATATAGAATCTAGTGGTGGAAATGATTCAAGTAATTAAGGTGAGGACCTCTCTGTATTTCAGTGTTCACAGTGAGAACTGTGGTTATGTCAAATGAAATACCCAGCTCCTCAGAACTGTATGGGCCAAGGGGCAAGTTGAACAGGTGATTTTTTTTTTTTCTTTTTTTAACACTGTGAGCTTTGATTCCATAGCCTGGAAAAGTGGATGCCTGAGATCTGCCTGAGCTGAGAGTGCCATGTCTGTGGCAAGCCAGCTTTGGTTCTGGGGGGGATCTGGCAGCCCAGGTTCTCATGCAGCAGTTGTTGCTGCTGCTCCTTGGCACTCGTGTCCCTGTGCCCTCTGTGCCCTCCCAGTGCTGGCCTGGCTGCAAGGGCACCATGGCCACACAGAGGTGTCTCCTGGAGTAGATAATGGACAGTAAATTATTACTTTTTTCCCCACTCTATGCTCTGTGTGTCAGAACTCTAGATGCAAATAGTCATTGCTTGTTTAAATATTAAAAGGTCGTTATTCTACTAAAGGTTTTGGAAATAGATGGATTAAAGGCGCTTAAAGAGCATTTTTGAAAACCTGTAATTTACTCAAATTTACCTAATTCTGTAAGCCTGGGATTTATTAGCCATGGTGTTAATCAACTCTCCAGTGTTGTTTTTTGTGTTAAGTACAGATTAAGATATTACATGTGAAGTCATGACTCCTCTTAAAGTCTTGCTGACAGCACAAGAGTTTAAAACTAGTTCAGAAAATTAAATAAGTTTTTATGGTGGACTTGTAATGGTGGAATGGTATTAAAGGTAATTTTTTTCCCAACTGAACACAGGGACTGATTAAATTACTAAGGACTTACTCTTCTCAGTATGTCAGTAAAATTTCAAATTCTCTCAATATTACAGGTCAAGATGAAAATACATTAGCAAAGGCAATCTTCAAACAAAAGACACAGATTATTAGGTTAAGGATTTGGAATAGGTCTAGTTTATCTCATGTAATTTTTCACATTTAAAAAAGGAGTAAATTATTCACAGCTGATTATTCCATATAAACAGGGTTTCTGATTTTGCAGATATAAAGCTGACAGGCTTTTTTTCTCTTTGACAGATGGGGATGGACAAAGTGAACATTTATTACCAGTCTGTGAAGATGAATCATGTCAAAGAAGTGCCATCTACCTAACCAAGCTGGGATTGGACCAGGTAATGTGAATTTCTAATAGCAAAGACAAAGTAAAGACTGTGTTTATTTTCAGCAAAGAAATGAAATTTCCGCACCTGTAATTACAGAACACAAGATACTTGTATTTATTTTCTTGTGTGTTCCCTATCTGAAAAAATACGGGTTTAGTGGAAGAAGTTTCCAGAATTCTTTATAATGGATAATTCTACTCAAAGAAAAGATGGATGCTCCTGAAGAGTCACTCTTGATTGCAAAACACTGCATTCGAGGCACCATAACTGTCCCAGCATGAGATGAGAAACAAGGTTTGTGCTAAGAGCTGGAAACAAATCTAATTCCAATGAGCTTATTTAGTTTAACTTAAGGAGTTATTTTAGAGTAAAAATATATATACACACACATATATCAAGTTGAACCAGCCCACAGCTCTTGCCCCTAATTTTACTTTGTTATTAATGAAGTAAATTTCCAGGTGGTAAAGAACACTTTTTTTAGATGGTCTCTCTTCAGGGCTGGGTTTCTGTTAAACTGCTGGAGGTTTGTTGGTTCATGACACTACTGGCTTTCAAAGACATGGTTATAATTCATGGGATAGATTATTATATGTTCATTTATCTAAGTATGTGATCGTCTGGTTTAAGTATTTACAGTGCCCTGATTTATAATAAAGTTGTAGCATACAGTAAATTAACCAGATGTTTGTTGGATGGCTCAATAAATGTTTTACTAATTAATTACTAAATATTTTGCAATGTGAACCTAAAGGCCAAGGTGACATATAAAGTGCTTGTAGCTGACAGCAAAACCCACTGTAGGGTACTCAGAGAAAATTACAGTGCGTGCCATACGTGTTGCTAACCACGTTATGAATTACTGATTATTCCCTCACTGAAAAATCCTAAGTTGAGTTTTGTGCTAAAAGTAGTACCCTCTCTGATCTAAAATTCAAAATTTATAGCTGAACTTTTACAGTCTGTAGCCCAAGTTTAGAGTTTAGATTTTCTCATTTAAAGAATCAAAATTTATAGAACACAGGCTGTAGCCTCCTAGTGCGGAAAATCACTTTGTGTAGGAAACGAAAGCACACAGCTCCCAGTCTGTGCAAGGGGAATGACTGAGATGGAACATGACATCAGAGTATGAAAGAATTACTCTAAATTTGATAATTTATATCTTTTAGCCTTCTGAGCTTTGTTCTCAGAAGCCCCATTCTGCTGTGCACGCTGTTTGGTTGGTTGTGGCTTGTTGCTTTCTTGTTTTGGTTTGGATTTATTTTTTTTACATTCATCCCCTCTAAACACAGAACACAGCCAATGGATTGCAGCATTGCTGGGTGCTGGGGCAGAGCAGTTTGAGTCAGGGGTCAGAGCCTTTGCCCAAAGCAAGGGGATGCTCAGTTTGTGATCCTTGCATTGCTCCTGCTCCAGGAGAACCAGGCTGTGCCTGTGTGCTGGAACAGGGGAGTGCCTGGGCTGCTCTTGGCCAAAGGACACCTGCACTTCATCTCTCACTTTACTTCCTTACTATGGATGATATAAGAATTAAAAGGCATTTGAGTTTTACTCCTCAAGTAAATTTGAGACAGACATTCTAAATTAAAATAATTTCACTGTAGAACATGAACCCCACACAAACAGCTGGAACCACTGAGAGTAGTGAGGATCTTGTTGTTCAGGATGTGTTCCCAAAAGGAAGTGATACAGTAGTGGCAGAGGAAGGTGTGAGTCAGTTTGCATAATATCAGAATTTTTTCAAGATAGTCTGTTGTTATAACCTGCTCTGAAGTAACATTGCATGTAGCCAGCTTTACTGTGCTTCTTAAGTTCCTTTTTTTTGACAGGAGTAAACTGCTTAGTCACAAATACATCAGATATTTAACCTACATTGAATTTGTTGACTCAATTTAGCAATTTCACTGTGTAGTTTCAATTTGAAAAAAAGTTTCCAAGTGATAATGACTTTTGAGATAAAAATTAACAGTTAAATTTTCCCCCTTTATTTTAAACAGCAAAGAATCCAAAAGATTCTCACCCTGCTAGAAAAAAAGTATAAAAAAGTATTTGGACTTACCTAGAAACTGTAAAGCAATTTTCCCTCCTTATTTTTAGAGTGACTTTAATTAAAAATGACAGTATCAAATGGCATGCAGTAATGACTTGTTCTGGTCTAACCATTTAAAGAATTCTATCTACAATACTCTTTTCTTGCACTCATCTGGAGGTGATGGAGCTTTTTTCTTTTGAAATTTTTTCTCTTTTCTCTTCTGAAACAGTGAAAAGTATCAGTGTCTTCATTCATATGTCTGCAGCTTTTCCCATGTGGTGCATGTTTCCTTCAGGTAGAAATCTGTTCAAATACATCAATTCTTGTATATGTTTGGAAGTAAAATGCTTCATTTCGCTGAATTTGGTCACTGTGAGGTCAGATGACAAGCTTTGATTAAATCAGTTAGTCTTCATGAGAAATGATAAACATAAACTTTGTGGCAACAGACTGGGATAGATTCTGTTTATGAATCACTTTACAGTTTGAGACAAATAATGAGCCCTTGTAGTGGGCAGAATGTGTTTCAACAAGGGGTTGGTATCCCTTGTGGAACTGGTAGGTGATTATAGGGGGTCTGTGAGAAACAGAAATTACAAGTCTGTTATTGAAAAATAAAAGACTCTGTATCTCCATGGTCTTTTTTCAATTTTTGCTGAGGATTTATGGCTTATTTTTTTAGTGTAGTTATTTTTAGTGGCTTATTTTATTTTACAAGTTTTTGTGGTTAACTTGTAGCAACAAGTCCTTGTTTTCAGAATTCCATTATTTTTTTAAAGAAACTGATCTTGAATCTGAAAGCTCTCAAATGAGATGACAGTCTATATTATAAAAAATACTTTGCCTACTGGGCCTGGTTCTGTCCTTCCTGCTTGTTTGCTGTAGCATTTGATAAAACCAAATGAGAAACAGTTACTGCAGTTTGTGATAGTGTGTGATGCTTTGGGATGAAATGCATAGAAGTCAGAAATACACATCTGTACAATTAGTGGCTCTAAAACTTACACTGAGGAGAGGCAGGCAATGGCATGTCAGGCTTTGGAGTTGTTCCAGTAAGATCCTGTCTGTCAGGATATTTCTCGGGATGTCTTTGGCCCAACTGGATGGCTGCTGGAAAGCCAGGCCAAGCTAGGAGAATTATTTCAAGGATAACCTTTCATCATAGGTTTTAATTTATGTGATGCTGGTTGGGGGGGGTTAAGTGTTAGAAATATCTCAGACTTTTTTCTTTCAGATGGTGGAACAGAAGTAAAGGCCAGCAAAATACATATGAGTGGCTTAAGGAGATACAGACCTCCTAAGGTTTTAAAGGAATGTGAATGTTGCCATAGCAACAGCAGAATTGCTGTCAGATCCAAGTGGAATCCTATATGCTGTTTCAGATTGTGGCGGGTGTTAGGACACCTCAGACTTCTTTAAATTCACCTGCAGTAGCTACAGTCTAATCTGGGAAATGTTTTGAAGTCCTGGTACTGTTTAATGTAGGAACTCTGGATACTGTGATATTCTTAGAGATGACTAATTCTTCTTTAATTTCGCCAAGTATTCGGTATGATTTTTCATTTGTTTCCTGAGGCAAACACTATTATTTCAGTCCCTTCTTCTGAGAGTTTCTTTGTGGGCTTGATGATTCTTATAACCTTTTTCTGTACAACAGAAAGGTTATAGCTTTATTCCTCTTGGAAATCAAGCAGGTCTGAAGTAGAACCCAGCAGTGCATCCTGCAGCAAAGCCCAGGTCTTCACAGTGCCATTCTTTGGGCTATAGAGCAAGGTGACAGCATTGATTATCAGCTGCAGTCAGTCAATGTCAGAAGTTTTTCCTCATTCCTGTGTAAGAGTTTAAAGGGGGAAATGGATTCAGCTACTGTAGTTTTCATAAATGTCATATTCTGCAAGATCCTCTCATCATTTCTAAGTTGCTTCTCTTTCTGAAAGCAGCTGTGGGGCTGTGAGCATTGAAAACATGACTTTTACTGCTTTGGTTACATTTTTCTGTGATTCTAAACCAATGCTGTGGATTGTCATCTTCTGGGCTTTGAACACCCGAAGTTAATGGTGTAAAGCACAGTAATTTCCTCAGCTGTTCAAGGGATTCAGGTGAGCCTTGCATGCACTGAAAGCCTAGTGCATGCTGAAATCCTGTGAGCTATTTATTGTGTGCAGCTGAACTGCAGCACACTGAGAGAGGGAGCGCCAGGAAAAGGACTTGTGTTACTTCTGGTGCTGTGGCAGCTCTTTCAGGCCACTCCTGGTGCCCATCTTTGGCATTCCCAGAAAATGTGCCAGGAATGGGCTACTAATTTCCCAACTCTGTGACTCACTGCCTGTGTTCAGTGGCCTGGAAGCAGCAGCTGGCTGGGGGTGGCTTTTGTGCTTCCTGGGTTTCTGGCCATAATTTAAAAAGGGAGATGTGTTAATCCCACAGGCTGGGCTCAAAGACCTGCTCAGAGGCTTTCCAGCAAGAGAAGTGCCTTCCCTAATGCATGGAAGAGCCTGGACTTTGTAAGAAATGAGCCCTTTACAGTGACTGCAAGGAGCTTTATATTTTTCTCAAATCCCCACTTCTTTTTCAAAATGAAAATGATGCTGTTTCCACAGGGCAGGAAAGCATTCTCTCTTCTACTTCTTGAAAAACATGTTTGAAGAGTTTAAAAACAAATTTTCAAGCACTTAAATGTTTTTCCTAGTTTAGCCTACAAATCACTAATTGAAGGATCCAGAATATCTATATAAATGTTTTAAGTGATGTTAGTAGTGATGCTATGCAGAAGAATTTAATAGAAAAGGAAGAAGTGAATCTTATTTCTCTGACTAAATTTTATGTGTTCATTTAAGATTTCTTTTAAAAATACACAGTCAATTTTTTTGCCTTTTCTCATCTGAGCTGTGTAGGAGAAATCATATGATGAGAAAACTGGAAAAAATAGCTTCATGTGTCCTCATTATACCCTCCTATTTCTATCTTAGAAATTAAAAAATTAGTTTTAGTCTTTTCTTATTAACATAGTAACAGCAAACATGAAGCTTAAAGTAATTGTCTGGATCATCAAATACAAATTAAGCGGAAGATTTATATTGTTTACAAACACATTTTCATTTTTCTGCCTTTTGTACTGAGCTATATGTCTCGAGGCACACAAACAATTAATTTTGCATTACATTACACAATAGTGCAGTTCATAGTAGAAATCTACAGAAGGAGTTTCACCAGAAGCATGGATTACTGTGAATTTAAACTGTCAGTAAGTTATAGCTGGTGCTGGGATGTGATCTGGTTATGCATCAAACAAGGCTGATGTTCTTCAATGTTACACAGCTGCTTTTGGGAAAGTCCCACAGCTGCTTCAGTGGCATGGATGGATTTGCTCTGTGGCATCAATGGTGCTGATGCTTGGTAGCAATAGGTGATGTTGTGCTCACCTGTTGTTTTGTATCTCATTGTAGACCTTAGGAATGTGAAATTGCCTTCTATGAATCCCTCTGAATAGAGTAAAAAGAGAGACAAATTTGTATTTGTGCCTAAAAATTCATTTTTAATTTTGTCTCTTTAAGATAGTATTACCATACCTGGGAACATTTAGAAAGTATATGATGGATATAATTGGATTTTACTGCAATGACTGTGTGAACAATACCATGTAAAGTAAAAGCTATATTGCATTTCATGGTTCTGATTTCAATCACTGTTTTTCAAAATTAGACTATTTTGCAATAATATTGTTTCATCTGTCTTCCACATGACAAGTAAGTGCTAAGAAATCCAACCCTCAGAAAAACTTCCTCAGGGTAAGAGTATTTTCCTTATTTTCTGTTTCTTAGATTTTTCCAAACCTTCAGCAGCTATGAGAGCCTCATGAGACACGTGCATGCCGTGGGTGTGAGGGTGCAGGTGTTTGATTTCAGGCTGGAGTTTGCAGGGTGTGGCAGGGCCCTGGCACAGCTGGCTGTGGGCAGTGACGGGCAGGACTGCCCCAGGCTGCTCAGCATCTCTGGGATCCACACAGCACCCACTGCCTGCACTTCTGCAGCCACTCTGGGGGCTTCCCTAATCTGCCTGTGGTGGTTTGTACTCCCAAGGGAGCAGTCAGGTGTCACACAGGATTACCATGTGGCAGGAATTGTTGACCACTGGATTGTGCTAGCGAGGGAGTCTTTCCATGGCAGGATATGATACTGTCATGGATCTCATTGTGGTTCCTGAAACAGCTAAATTAAGGCTTGGGTGCGAGACATGTAAGATCTGTTAAGTGCTTTTGATGTTGGTGATAGCAATCCTTTAAGATGGCACCTCTCTGCCCCTTTGAAGGCATTGTCAGTTAAGTGACATATAAAATTACTCCTGACTTTTAAAATGACACTGATTTTTTTTTTCTGTAGCATTGAAATATTAACCCTGGCACTTCACCTTCATACTAACTTGCAAATTTACCTTGATTTTAATTAAGATAAATTCCTATTTAGCACTTCTGCAGTACTTTGGAAAGTAAGTGCAGATGCATTCTGTTTCCTGTCCTGGAGAAATTACACTTCGCATTTCTTTTGTAGTTTCAGTTTGATACTTTAAGCTTAATTTCTTATCAAACAGTTCAGTATCTGATGCTTCTGGGGATATAGGAGGGGAATTGAAGCTCTTGAACTTCTAAATATCCATGAATAATAAAATTGTTCAAGCTGAAATGAACCTTAGGAGATCAGCCTCCTGCTTTAAGCAGGAGCAAACTGAATTCAGAGCATGTTGTTTAGAGCTTTGTCCAGTCAGACTTGGAAACCCCCCAAGGACAAAGATTCAGCTTCTCAGAGCCTTGTTTGTAGTTTAATTTGGTTGTTTATCTCTAGTCAGAACCTCCCTTGTGTCAGTCTGACCATTTTCTCTTGCTCTTCTGCCGTGTGTCACAGTAGAGAGCCTGGCTCCATCTCCTCAGCTGGCTCCTTGCAGGCCTTGCAAGATCCTGCCTAAACCTTCTGTTCTCCAAACAGTCCCTGTGCCCTCAGCCTGTCCTCTGAGCAAATACTCAGTGCCTGACCATCTTGTTGATCCTTCTCTGAAGACATTCAGTGTTCTCAAATCCTTTGTGAACTGTGGGGCACAAAACTGGACGCAGAATGCAGATGAACAAGTGCTGTATAAAAAGAAATCCTGGCTCATCCTGACAGGAGCACAGGAGGCAGCTCCAGTGCAGAGCTGGTTTGCTGCCCGAGCTGCTGTGCCCAGCTTTACCTTCCTGCTCAGCAGGACCCTCCCCTCCCTCAGGAGAGCTGGTACCCTACTGGGCACTGCCCAGCCTGTGCCAGGGCAGAGCTTTACTCCCTGGGGCAGGGTCTGTTTGCCCATTCTTGCCTTTCTGGGGCCCCTCTGCATGGCCGTCCTGTCCTGCAGCATATGACAGTATCCAGCAATTTGGTGTTGGCCACAAATCTAAAGAGGCTGCATCCATCCTCCAGCTTTAGTGATGCCTATTGCACTGCCTTGCAATTCCAGGAAAAAAAAACGAGACTCAGGATCTCATGGCCCTGATGGCTTGGGCTTAGCTGCACTTAAAGATTAGTATAAATTCCAGGCAAGCCTGAATTTCAGTTAAGGTGTTCCTAAATGTCTCCATATTCTGGTTGTATTCTTACAACCTTAAGTATATTTTCCTCTTCTGGAATAACTGAGTGCATAAAAAATACTTGAAATTATTTTTTTCTTTTGGTGACAGAGTTAGGAAATAATCCTTACTTGTAAATGGTTAAGAATCCAGGTAAAGTGCTGTCAGCTGTTTTAAATAGAACTACATTGTTTAAATAAATAAAATTAATTTATTTATGTAGTTGTTCTTTTTTTTTCTTGTTTTATTTTACAGTGGATTCCAGTCTTGCAAGACTTCAGAAATAAAGACACAGTCTGGGGCTTTGTACCATATCAAAATGACAGATCTTCAACAGAAATTTCATTTCCAATTACACTTCACATTGGAGATTACAATATGGATGGCTACCCAGATGCACTTGCTATATTGAAGAACACTTCTGGGAGGTAATGCAAACCTAGAAATAAAGCTATCAGATTGATGTTCAATCATCAGTCATAGAAATTACTAACTTACGTGCATCTCATTCATTTTATCAAGTGAACAAGACTTTTGATCTCTGCTAAGTGTTTCCTTTTGAACCCAAGTGTGCCTTTACATGCTACATTCTGAGTGCATAACTTTGCAGGCTCAAACTGGGACTCTGGGTGGAGAATTCTATCAGGGGCTGGAGTATGAGGCAGCATTTTAGGCACTCCTCCCAGAGCTCAGGGACTGATTCTCTCCCTTTCTTTTCCCAAATCATCTGTAAATTCCTGACTCTAGCTGTCAGTGCTGACAAGTAACACCAGGCTGCTGAGAGCTGGGGAACCTGTTCCATGCTGTCTCATGGAGTGAGCACTGACTGGTGACTCTGCTGAAAAATGCAGTAGTGGTTTGCCCTTTTTGAGAATCAGGAATTTACCAGTGATTTTTACGTTGTCCAAGAGAACTGAAAATGAAAAACACACACACCCAACCCCCGCAAAAAAGAAACTTATAACCTTTCTTATTAAATTTTTCAGTGCAATCTTCTCATCCTTTAAAATTTTTTCTTCATTGCTTGCTTTCCCAATACTTTCTACTGCTACCATCTGGTGCTAGGTGGGAGAGGGCATGTGGGGATGCTCTCAGGGAGCCTGTTGTACTCAGAGGAGTCAGTGATCCATGGAAGAGCTGACCTGAGTAGGTGCATGCCCGAGCTGTTGAGCACGTGCCGCCGGATAAGCGCGGGCGGCAGATCGGAGCGAGCAGCCTGTGGGCAGCTCTCACCTGGCACTGGGGGTGCTGCTGCTGGCGTGTCCTTACCTTTACCTTCAAGTGCAGCAGCATGTTCGTGTGTGAACGTGCTTTTGCTTGACAGTAGGGATGATGAATAGACTTGTTTAGTTGGGAGAAAAGCTGAGAGCCCTGGAGACTGTGCTGCCAGTGAAGCTCAGCAGAGGCAGGGTGTGTGCACGTGAGTGCAGTCTGTGTGTGCTGCACAGCTGCCTCTGCCAGCACCTGCACAGGTGGGACATCAGCTGTGCTAGTCCCTTCCTCTTCTTGTCATTGCTTGTAAAAGGGATTTTAACCCATACTTTGTGGAGTCTCAATGGCTTCCTGACTTGACAAATACTGGCACTAATGCATTACAAAGCAGAATAAGTCTCTCATACAGGTGTATTTCTTATCTTTCTCTACATGGTATTTTGAATCTTGGGTGCAGGTTCATAGTTTTAATGTGTACTCAGTATGGAAAACAAGTGAGGACCTCACTTGGATGCTTTGGACAGTAAGAGAATTTGGTGCTGAAGTCAATTCAGGTCTTCTAGTGGTTGCCTAAACACTGACATTTTTGTGTTATAATTCTTCAGATAGTGACACACCTAAAAATGACCCAGTTTGAAGAGTAGCGTGCCTGTGTTCAGCCTACATGATGTGATTCATGACAAGGCTGTGAGCAGCTGAGCTCTGTCTGTACCTCTGAGCCTTAAAATAACAGCAGAGCAGCTGTTCCTATTCAGACACGGCAGACGAGAAGGAGGTGATGCTGTTAGGGCCCAGAACTTGCCAGGCAAAGTTAAAGCACTCAGGCCCCGAATATCAGGTGTTTCACTCCAGACTTTGCTCAGCTGGGACTCTGCATCTTCTGTTCAGCAGTCATTGAACAGAGACTGCAGACAATCTAGAGAGCAAACTAGAACCAGCCTTCCCTTTGCCAGAGTGACACAGTGACATGGGAACTGTAAAGTTGCTGTCTTTGCTTTTACCTAGGCCTCAGAACTCTTGTGTTTTGAGCTGTACTATCATGTGTATCCTGATAGCTGGTGCACTTCAGAAGGGCTGCATGAAGATGTATGGAGTTCAGAAATGCACTTGAAGTCTTAGGAGCCTCTGTCTTCTGGCTGGTGTATAATTACAGCAATGTAACGTGGTGTAAAATCATTAAACAGTTTGTAAATAGTTACTCCTGTAGAAGCCCAGAAGTCACCTATGTCTTGCTGCAATGAACTACTGTGATACACTTTAATTCTCATTGCTTCTGAATTTGTTTGCTTATTCAATTGAGTGCATTCAAAATTATTTTTAAACTTGACATCAAAGTTGAGTGATACGATAAGACATAAGGACTGAAGGTACTGGCAGATGATGTGACAAGCTATTAAAAGGGAGGTTCAGAAAACTGAGGAATTCTTGCAAAAACAGACTAAAGTAACCTAAAAATCAAGAAATACATTGCATTTTAACATGTAGCTATCGAGTATTTGTAGAAAAGTAACGGAAACATGCTTTGTAGTTCCGGATGGGAGTGAAAGTCACTTTTTTTTGCACTCACTATGAAATGCCACATTCAATCTTAATTCTTTAGTTGTGAGAGACTTAAGCAAATACTTTCTTTTAAAATGTGTAACTGGGTCACTGATTGGAGAGAATTAAAACAGTGTGGGAATTAAATTAAAAGCTGTCCTTAAATTAGAGCAAATCAAAATGAAAACCTTATTTAATCGATTTTAAACACTTCTGGATCAAGCTGTTTATTTCTGTCTCTGAAGCCTTTCATGCTACATCTACAGATCTAATTTCAGTGATTGATTACTGTGATTAAATGATAAAAGCATTTTTGTAAACTCTTGACCTCAATCTGTGCTATGGTTTAGGAAGCCTGGTTCTGCTTGCTGTCTGTTATATAAAGAAATTAAAGCAGGCATAAACAATTTTGTTCATCTGAAAGTGTACCAATACATGATAATGAAAGAAAAGGATTAAAATCAATTATATGCCTCCATCACAATTCAGGAAGCACTTTCAGATCAAATCCTTACAAATCCCTACAGAAGACTGAAATAAAGATACCAAAGTTGGGCATAATGTTGGTTTAGTGTCCTGCCCAGTGGGCAAGTCAGGAAAATGATCAATAGCTTCAAGTATTGCCAGAGCTGTTATGAGACTCTGCTGTTTCATCTTCTGCCATAACCCTTTGATTTGGAATTACAGTGTGTAGTATTCTGACAGTGTGGAGACATTCCTTACAGAAACAGCAAAAGCAAATCTCACTTGTGGTTGCAGGTGTTGTGGGGGGTTGAACCTTTTGAGCCTTCATTAAGACTCAATAAATTCCAACAGGTACTCAATAAATTCCAGCAGGTGAAGGTGCTAAATGCACTGTAAATCCTTACATATTTATCTGTTCTGTCTGAATTCTTGTAACTTCTGACTTGAGTCAAAACCTTCACATTAGAATTCAAGTCCACAGGTTTTTCTTCAGGCTAGATATATACATGAATTCTGTATTAGAAATTGTGTGTGTATATAGAATAATAATAGGTGAAGGGCTTTTATCAGTAGTTAGTAATTGTTTCAGCTATACCTCCTCCCTCACCTAAATGAACTCATTTTTTCACTTGCTGATTTTAAGTTGACTCTGGTAACATTGGAGTTCTAAGTACTGCATGTGAGTTTATAAACATCTATCTCCCATCTAATTAGATGAAAATAATTTTGTTTAACAATTGTTTCCAATTAGATGCTAGTAATTGGCATCTTGCATTGCAAATATGTAATCTAAGACTTTCAAATCTGTTTTTATTCAAAGGGAATGTTTTTCACTGGTCAAGCTGACAATACTTTATCTCTGACACGGTTGATAACAGTAGAGACAACCTTGGAGACAAAAACCAGCTGGATATGGAAAGTTGAATAAAAAACTTTTAAGTATGATAGACTTTTAGAAAGTTCTCTAGGTGTTCATGCTCAGTTTTAAATTAATGTATATGTATTAATCCTTTATATGGAAGGACTCTTATTCGACCAAATTATCTCTTCTAAATCATTATTAGTTGTCACCTGTCAGAAGGAAGGTTGGATAGAGGACTTCTTTTAAATGAAGGATTGATGAGCACCTTGTAATTGAGCAAATCTAAAAAACCAGAGGCAAATTCAATTATTCTCAATGTCTGGAGTAAGATAGTGGTAATTTAGATGTCTCTGGTATTACTTTAAATGAACCACCCTAAAACTGACAGCATGAGGGATGTATGAAATTAGCAGTAAATATTTAATTCTGATTGCAAAGGAATATGTTAAAATAAAACTATGATAAGTCTTCAGTCTTTCTATGGTGTTAAGCCTTATTAAATCTCCCTTTCCTGCATAGATGACTTTGGTCAGAAGGTACCAAATTGGGATATAATGTACTTTGGAATAAAGTTGTAGGTAGTACACAATTTACCTGCAGCTCTGTATTGGTGTATATAGCTCAATATTTGAAGTGCTGCAAATGGCATGTTAAGGGCAATAGGCTGGTCTTAGTTCAGAGTTCTTGTGCTCTCTCTTGTAGCATTGAAGCTGAATTGTTTGGTATTGACTGTTGCACATCTGTAGAGCACTTTAGCATTGATTTTTGTAGGTTTTACCATTACAGAAGTGTCTGTCTTTATAGGCTTTCAAGGACATTGCTTTGTCATTTTAAGGATGCAGAAGATTATCTTTGTTACAGGGAGATGCTTTCTCATGGGAAATCTTCAAAATTTTGTTCAAACTAATAGGAAGGTCATAAGCATGCACTTATTTATTATAGTATGTATCAGAAATGAAACATGGCAGTGGATACTTAGATTCTAGGGCTCCTTGTGTATCACAGGCCTAAATCATAGAAGGATTCAACTGGCAGCTCCCAGCCCAAATCCAGATGTCTCCTCTGAGCAGCTGAGGAGGCAGAGAGCAGCTGGTTCTCTTCCCTCTGCAGAAAATCAAGGCCTGCAACGCCCTGTTGCTGCAGCAGGGCCTGCACAGAAACATTTCCTCCTCCCAGGCTGAGATGCAGCACAGGGGACAGGGGATGCTGCATCTATGAATTACTTCATTTCCTCTGTGAGAGAGCTCTCCCAGAGTGCACTTCTTGGGTCTTCAGCATCTCTTTAGGGTTTGAGATTGCTTTTTTCTTCCTGCTGTTTGTCTTCTGTTTCTCTTGTAGATACAGAAGGGTGAAGGAAAGTGGCATTTCCATACTCAGTGCCACTTCGATTAATGTTTTCTTTTTTTTCTCAGTTGTAAGGAAAGAAAATAAAAGAGGTTCCTGAACTAAATAAACTCCTTGTGTCTATTCACAAGGCTTCTAGTTTAGACTTGAGTAGTGTGCAGTCTGGCATAATGCAAGCCTGAGTCTTTCATCTTTTAAATGATTATCATCTAAGTAATTTCTGACAATTTTAAAAAATCTGAACTGAAAAAGTTTGTTAAAGTTTGTCCAAGTTTTAAAAAGCTACGTTGAGATGATGAAGAAGAAATTGAAACAATCTGCTTACCTCAGCTTCTTACCTTACCTTACCTTGGAGTTGGCTATTCTGATATAATACTTAGGTAATACATGAACTGAATGTGAGCACTTAAGAATTTCAAGTTGTGATTAGGAGTTCTCAGATACAGATAATGCAGCACCTTAAAGATTGCAGATGACCTCATTTCCTTTTGGCCATGCCTTAATTGAGTGATTTGCCTAAGGAGAAGTGCCTGTGAGTGCCTGTGCATCCTGGATGCTGCTGAGACACAGAGCCCACCTGGCTGTCCCCACAGAGCCAGCAGCATGTTCAGGGTCACACTGAGGACGTGGTTCTGGCTGCTGCCCTGGGCTCTGACAGCTGAGCTGCCTTTACAGAACACTGCTCTGGCTCCTGGCTCTGCCCCCAGAAGGAGAGGAGGAAACTTCATCTGTTTCCATTGCCAACGCAGTGAAGGATTCTAGCAGGCTCCCAGGACACAAACCTGCCTGAAGAGTTGGACTGGGGTTGGTAAAGTGTGAGGTTTTCCCACTTCCAGAAGCACTGATACATTATCAGGCAGACTGGGAACCCTGTGTCTCCCACTCACCCATAGGCACCTATTGGATACTCTTTAGAGGGGAGATTTTTCTACACTAGCCCTGGTACTCTGCTTGGTTTCTATGTTTCTTGTTTAGTTTTGAACCTGTCTGTGTGTCAGCAAGTGCCCAATTTGGTTGGTCTTGCCCTGTTTTTACTGCACTTTAGCAGGTTGGGTTTTGTGCTTTATATTTTGCTTGAAACAGTGGAAAACATACAAACAGAATTTGGTTTTATCTCAAATTTGCTTAAAACATACAGTGTGTAAGAAAAAGTATTAATGGAGCTGGGATGGGAAGAAACTGTCATGAAATAATGAAAAAGCATGGACACAGTTTAGTATTTAAGCTGACAGACTGTGGAAGGGATTAAGGAAAATGGCAGATAAGTTCATTTGTACTTTTTTCAGAATAAAGTAAGGATATGTTCAGTCCTTTGACTGAATGGTTAAGTTACTCCTGTTGGTTTGGATCCATTTGTTTAGTGTTTTCATTGTTTTAAGTCAGGCATGAAAATGATTGTAATGATTTTTCAAGTACCCAGTGGCTGCTAGCTGTGCTTTTATTACATTTAACTCCAGAGCACTTAAACCATTTAATTACAATATTTTTAAATTTCTGGAATTTAGCCTTATCTCCAGTGGGTTATGTATTATATATGTATGTTTTACAGCAATCAACAAGCATTTTTACTAGAAAATGTCCCATGCAACAACGTGAGCTGCAAGAGCGCGCGGCGCATGTTCAAGGTGTTCTGGGAGCTCTCGGATCTCAATCAGATCAAGGACGCCGTGGTAGCGACCTTCTTCGACATCTATGAGGATGTAAGTGCAGCTCCTCAGGCCAGAAACAGGCTCTGGGTGTGGCCCTGCCCATCCCTGGGCCCTGCACAAACCCTGCCTGTGCAGCCTTGCATTGTCCTGCTGAGCTGTGGATGGCCCTCTCCATCCCAAATTGATTTGCATTATATTCATATGGTTTGAAAGGTATTAAAATAAATAGCAAAGGTGTAAACTTTGATGCACAGCATTTCTTCCCAAGTAAATAAGCATTCTAATGTAAACTTGGGATTTTTTTTGCTCTAGGGAATCTTGGATATCATTGTACTCAGCAAAGGCTACTCCAACAAGGACTTTGCCATCCATACATTGAAAAATAACTTTGAAGCAGATGCCTATTTTGTTAAAGTTATTGGTAAGTTATCAATGCATAATAAAGTCAAAATGGGATATTGAGAATGGGATATTTGAGCCTTTGCATATGAGAATGTTATGGTAATATTCTGTACCTCTGCCATAGCAAACCTGCTTTGCTGCAGTTCATGTGTGTGTTTCATGTGGGAGTGATGCAGAATCACCTTCCAAAGGGGCTGATTTCATTTCAGGGACTCTGGCATGGTGTGTTTTGCTTACACTGCATGATCTGTTCTGAGGGACACTTTGCATCCCTGTGGGAGTCAGTTCTGTGTTTCCAGCCCAAATCCACGTGGCACAAACCACACCTTACCCTGAGAGCACAGAGTGGCCATGAACATGGCCAGGGTGTGTGAATTAATAAGAGCTGGTTTAAAAGGCTTGAGTTAAATTGATAATTAGGTTTTTAAACTGCATGCCCTACTGTGTTCTTCAGCTGCAAAGGTGTTGAGCTTTGAGCTCATTTCTTGTCTGTCTTGCTTGATTTTTTTGAGAATGAGTGAAAAATGAGGCTGTATGGGAGCCTGTGAAGACAAAGCTTAATAGCTACAACTAGAGGTTCACCTTCAAAAATTGTATTTGCCTTCATGTTACTTAAATGCATCCAGTTCTCTAAAGCACACAATTCTGCACACCATAAGAGAACAGAACTGCAGCTACTGCTGGGGGCTGATGCTATTATTACTTTGTCCACAGCCTGAGCTCTGTTCTCATCGTGATAGTGTTTAATCATTTATCATGTTGGTGGAAGCCTTCTTTTAAATAATACCATATATCTGTAGTGTAATTCACAAAAGCATGCAGAAAATCCTCTGGGAAAATCTTACACTTCACAAAGCCATACCAGAACTGTAATGGTGTGATATTTTAATGGGAAAGGGAGTAATTTGCAACATGCTTTTTTGATTCACTCTGTATAAATCTACCTTAAAAACTGGGGCAAGCCTTTTTTTAGCACCCTTTTAGGGTGTGAGTATTTTTGCATAGAAACCCCAGGAAATGGGAATTAATGAGTGTCTAAAAATATTTTTACTGTGATACAGGGGAAAGCATTTCTAACAAAATGTGCTTTGTGTGATTTAGTGTATCAATAAATGCATTGTGTTCACTTATTTGGCATATGGACAATGAGAACAGCTTTGCTCATTATAACTGATGTCAAATATACTTGGCCAGGTAATTTGTTCCAGGAGTGAAACTGAACAGCAAATTTCAGTGTGCCCTTTTGCATCAAAATGGGAAGAGTTGGATCCACTTGCATGCTCACCTATGTTTACAGATAAAATTAAAGCTGTAGTGTTAAAAGCCTGTTTGTAGGTGCATATAGTCTTCAAATTCTGCTTTGCCACACACGGCTGTCTTAACTGTTCAGATATTGGAGGGGTTGGACTGTATAAAATATTACATCTTACTGTATATAGAAATGTCAACATTTTGAAATCACAAGCAAAGAATGATAATTTAGGAGTCTTGACAATTGTTAATATTCACACACAAATTATTAGAAAACTTCCTTGACTGGAGCAGTGCCATTTCTGACTCAGGTAGGGAGTGATTTCTAATCAGACTCTGAACATCTTATATGCACCTTTTGGTATTTCCCTGGTCCCAAACATTTTGTACCCTTAACTCAATGGGCCCTTAAAGAAGACAGAAAATGCTTTAAGAAACTCCTGGTGGTTAGGATGACCTGCCCTCAAATCTCGTCCAAATCTTTATTTTCTGTCTGCCATGCTTGCTTTGTGATACCATAATTCATGGAGATTTAATGTTTTTCCCTGGCTTCAGTACCTGGTGTGCATCCTTCTCCCTGCCCATAGCCATTACTGGCCTGCTGCTCAACCAAACTGTTGTCATTAGAAGTCCAAATTTTGCATCAGAAAGGACCTTAGATTATTGTATGTGTGTGGGTTTTGTTTTCTTCTGATACTCAGTGTGACAGGATGTCCTGGCTTACAGAGCAGATGGCTTTCACTGCCCCTCATTTAGGTTTTTAACAGAGTTTTTTGAATGTAACTGATTTTTCAAAGTAGTAAGTTTTAAACAATTAATTGGAACAAGTGTCACAGGCTTCAGATATTAATTAGCATTATGTACACCTGCTTATAATTAATAGAATAAATGGGTAATGGGATTTTTGCTAGTTACAGCTTTTGTGAATTGCTTTAAACCAAGTTCCAAAATGATGCCTTGTATAGAAGGAAAAGCCTTTATCCCTTTATCAGTTAAAACAGTAAAGCTGAATCTCTACCAGTATTTTAAATGGTTAGAAATGAAGAATAATTAATAAAATGTATAGTTCACTGTTTTAAAAATGCTTTAATTTGGAATTTTTCCAACTGGCAAATATGTCCTTTTGAAGCTGGTTAACCAATGAGGTGGGGTAAAACAGTGATGAATTTCTGCCAAGTATGCTTCCAACAGATAAGGAAATGTTATACATTGCCATAAATCACAAAGAAGATATTTATTTTCTTTGTGTTGTAATGGATACCTGACACTATCACCAGACTTCAGCAGATTCCAAAGGTGGTGCTTCTAAGATTATTTGTGAACATAAACACAACATGCTCACTTTTTGTTCTTGCAGTTCTCAGCGGCCTCTGTTCCAATGACTGTCCTCGGAAAATAACAGTAAGTGTAACTATGGCTTCTTCAAATAAGCTAAAGTCTAATTTTACCAAAAACTCTCAACATATTAAAAGAGGTATTGACTGGAAGAATGTGTAATCCAAATCATGGCTGGCCAACTTCTGCTTCTGTGAGACCCCTAGGTTTGGGCAGCTGCTGCTCAGAGCTGGAATCAATGGAGTGATTGTGCAGGAGCCTTGTTGCCCTGCTCTGGGGGCTGGGATATACCAGGGACAAGAGGAACTTGGGTGCCCAAACTGTGAAGTGTGCCATGTCTTGGTGGGAACTTAGAAAGTCCAGGCAAAACTGACTGTGGGGTAGATCCAGCCACTTCTGGGCCAAACTCCAGCAGTGGGCACAGCCAAGGAAGGAAGTGGAATGGGCTCTGATGATTCTGCAGACAGCCATGCACATGTGGTGTTTTCTGTTTAGATTATTTTATTTGTCTCTAGAGATCTGCAACTCACTCACCAAACTGCCAATTAGCAAATTGTTTAGCAATGTTCACAGTGAAAGTTGGCCTGAATGAGGAACTTAGAGGAATCAGAGGTAGCAGTAGCACTTTAGCTCTGCAAAAATTCCACATTTAGTTTTGACTTGAAAATAGAAGAACTGCTTCAAATGGGGCTAACCTTTGCTTCAAGCCTATTTTGAGACATGGGGTTTAATTTCTGTTATAAAATAATGAGGCTTGATAGTATCATTAACTTAATTACAAAAATCAAGGGCTTAAAAAGCAAATCTTCACAGCAGATGTTGGTGGAAATTTCATTATCGAGATCACTGAAACACTGTTGCTTCCATTGTAATAGGAGTTCTCTGGCAGAAAGTAACATAAGGTACATTTTGCCAGACTACAGCTATGTGGCACCAAAAAAAATCTAAATTTCAGCTTATTCACTCATCTTTCATAGATCTGCATTAGCATCACCTTTGTGGTCTCCTTAGTCTACATTCTAATCAGTTATTATTTTCAGGCTTTGATCTCATCTGTCATCATTATCACTTACTCTTGTGGTTTAAACTTACTGCTTTTTGAGGCATGGTGAAGCATGTCATCTTCTCTTTTAGTGTTCCTTCTGTAACTTACTTAAAAGCTCTCTAGTGGATTTGATGCCCATATATCAGCTTGAATTCAGCACTAGGAAAAAAAAAAGGAAAAATTCCTTTAAAATCTGTTCCTATAGTTGTCTCTCCTTCTCTACCTTCCCACCCTTGCTTACTTAGGTGCATTTCTTATGGTTCATCACTCAGTAATGCACAGCTTCCTTGGATGTTTGTTTTATTTTTCCTCATAACTGTACTTTGATGTTTAAGTACATTTTCTTCCTCAAGAAAATTTGCTTAAAATAGATACCAATACTTGACAAGTAACTAGTCAATCACTTTCATTAATTACATGAAACACTGCTAAATAATGATTAAAAATTACGGAATTTGTGCAGTATTTTTCAATTCAGAAATACCATCAAGATAGTGCATTCTCTTGGTATCAAATGATTTCTGCTTTCTCAGAACATGCAGTTATTTATTTGAATTTTTAGGGAGTTTTTACTTTACGTATATCTTCCAAGGAAACATGAAACATTTTGCTAGAGGACTGAATAGTATTGCTTTCTTCATGAGAAACTAAACATTACTTATCCAGCTGATTACTGTGATTTTAAAGATTGGTTTCTACATAATGCTGTGACCAAAACAGTTGCAAGATATTAAAGTTAAAATATTAAAAATAAATTCTTAACGTAAAAACATTTTTCTTCAGTCATTACTATAGCTTTTTCTGTTCCTAAAATGTTGCCTGCCTTTTTCTTTGGTTTTTATCCCTTGTAGCCCTTTGGAGTTAATCAGCCTGGTCCTTACATCATGTACACTACTGTAGATGCCAATGGGTACCTGAAAAATGGGTCAGGTAAGAGAAACTCACAGTGGGAATACCCAAGGCACAGTCTGTCTGTGTTTGTGCTTCTCAGCAACCTAAGGAGTTGGAAAGGTGACAGAGGGAAACGGGAATGGTTTCAGTGGTGCCTTCAGTTTACAATGCCAAACCCCCCAACGTCCTCTTCCTTCTTTACAGATTGCATTTTTATTACTAACATTGCAATTGCATTATTTTTTCATTTGTCCTGTGCCAGTTGGGTTTGAACAGTTGGCTGTAGCAAAAAAACTATTGGGTAAAATATCATCAGTTTGTGAAATAGCATAAGCTTCTAATTGCTTCCCAAGCAATTATGTATTATATTATGAAATAGCAGTGGCCTTGAAATACCTAAATACAATCCTGGTAGCCAGATGACAAAGGCTCAGGTTAATATTCAGGACACACAGGTCCTATACAGATATATTTGTCTGGAGTAGTTCATACAAGTGGCAGCTAACAAAACCAAACCCTGAGGAGGCTGGAGAGGGAATGCCTGTCTCCTTTCAGGTAATGCAGGAGCTACAGGGTATCAGTCATTAGGTACCAGGGCTGAAATCAAGGGGAAGGGGTGCTTGGTGCAACCTGCATTGTAACTAAAGCTTCAATGGCTGAGATGGGGCCACAGGTGCCACTGTTTGCAGGAGTCCAAAAACAAAGCAGCCAAAGAGAATCATCCATTAGGCTGTGGTCTAAGCAAGGCTTGATGTTAGAATATCCTGGGGTTTGTGCTGCCTTCCTAGGTGTGTACTGGTGTCTCCTAGAAAACACAGGAGACTGTACAAAGTGGTTTCTTAGTCTCATTTATGACTGGTAATCTTAGGACTATAATGGACTCATTTCTTGCTTAGGCAAAAATCCCAAACTCCTAAGCTGAACATGATCAGTAAGTGCAGTCATCGATATCTGCCACTCCAGTCTCATTTCAAATTAAACTCAGGTTTTAAAAATATGGTTCCAGTAGTTCACTGGGAAGATTATATTCAGTATAACACTAACTTAAATAAAAGCAATCATTTAGGGGGGAAAATGCTGACATGTTAAGGTCCTGAGTCAATCTGAATCACTGGCAATGCTCTCACCATGAGTAGTGTGCTCAGGACTAATAATTCCACCTCGGAAGAATTAAAGAGAAAGAAGATGTCCTGAAATACAAACCAGATAGCAGCAAAAACATACCTTGATACTCTAGCATTTCTGTGTTTGTACATGCTAAATAAAGACATTTTTCTAATTCTGTGTCATGGAACAATGCACGTATCTTACAAACATGTGTGTGCAATAAAACTGGCTTAAAATTTGGACCTATTTCATGTATCATTTTCCTGATTTTTTTTTCTGTTTCTCTCTTCCTAGAACAAAAGCAAATGTATTTTTCTTAAACATTTTCTTTTGATGGATTTGATGAATTTGGTTGTTTGTAGCTTTGTTGGTTTTTTGTTTGTGTTTGGTTGTGGGGGCAGTTCTTCTAGAAATGTAATGTTTTTACTATTTACTCTAAGAAACTGTTATCAAATGTGATTTAATACTGCCATATTCCCTTCAAAGCTACCATATTTACAATAATAAAAACCTAACAGAGTCCAGGCACGATGAATTTCCTTTTCTGTTCTGACATTAGAAAATAACAGTAATGAATTCTAAGTGCATTTATGGCCCCAGCAGTGTTGCTAAGGAAATTTTCTAATGCTGTCTTTGATTAGTTTCTCAACACTAATAAGTTAATAGATTTTTTTTGAGTCAGTATAACTCCTGCAAGAACTTCTGAAAGTCATGTTTTCTGAGGGTATTACATTACATTTGTAGCTAGATCTTCTTCTCTTGCAAGTGTTATGTATAAGATTTAGTAAATGTTCTAACTAGAATTACTGGCCTATACAGCCCAGTAATTGAAGCAGTATTCCTTAGGTGTACTGCTCGGCAATACCAAATCCACATGGCATTTTTGGGCCATGTATAAACCTACAAAACATCTTTTCCACATTAAGCTTTTATTAGTATAGCATCCATATGCTATTTTAAAACTAATTTTCATCAACTTATTTGCCTTCCTTATGTAATATTACAGGACAATCCATATTTGAAGCTTTTAATTATCTGAAAGGAGTAATGAGCTAATCATAATTTTAAAATAATTAATCCCTTTCCCAAGAGGTAACATGAGTAAAAACAGAGTTCTTTTTCTGATGGAAACTAAACTCCCCATTCCTTTTTGTGTCCCACTCCAAAGTCAGCTGCTGTTATTTATTGCCTTTAAGGCTGTGCTCAGTGGGGGAGCAGTTGTTGGCTGGACCACTGCAACCAATCACCTTAAGTTATCCCTCCAGCCCTGGGCTTAAGTAAATCATAAAGTACTCAAAGCCATGGCCCCCACTCTGCTTCTGATCTCCTAAATTCTGCAGGACTTTAGTTGTCAGTTATGGCATCTTTCATGTAGGCAATATTTGTGCGAAGAGTAAAATAAAAAGGCCTGTATGGCTGTCCTTATCTAATTCATTTTAAGGTTGTTTGATCTGCCAAGCCTTAACTACAGGAAATTTGCATAATTATGAGAGTTTTCTTAAAAACACTGTTAGAATTGTTCTGTCTCCTATTAACATTCCAGTATGTTGTTAAAAGATAGCAGAATAATAATTAGCATGTATTCTGTGCTTTTACTTTCACATTGCTCAATTCACTTGTAGTCTTACAAGAAATACTGTTACATTAGCTACAAGGAATGGAATAGCAATTGCCAACATGGGCATTAGAATGGAGAAGTTCTGGGCCTTACATCTGCAGTTAATATCTCCACAGACCTTCTCTTCCTGAGAGAAAAATCAACTGCGACAACTTCTTCAAATATTTAAGGAATTTCATGCTTGATATAAGACCAGGTCCCATGTAAATCCTGAAAAGTACACAAACTCAAATTTAAGTCATGCTTTCTGATCCATGTCCTGCTACCTGCCTTCTCCCTTTTCTTTTGGAGTTATTATTTTTAAGGAGATCCCACAGATAAGTGTGTGTCAGCCAGGATTTTCAGCTCTACGTATACATTTCCATTTTTATTGGTAGAATATCTCCTGTGTTTCAGCCTGTGCTTTGCACATCTGAATTTTCTCTCCTGAAGTAAAAATATACTGATAGAGTCTGAAATAAATAGGCTTATACTTGCAGCTTGTGTCTACCAAACATATTAATTCTGTGGGAATTAAGAGGCAGTAAATATCTCGGGTTTCCTCAAAGCTCCATATCCATGGGAGGATGATAAGAGTAGTTGCACTGAAAGGCTGATATGGGTCAAGTCATAATTTGTTTAAGCATCTGTATGAGTGAAGCTGTGTGGACTGATGGCCTTTGCAGCTCTCATTCCAGAGCTCTTTGATTTTGCTGCTTTTGCTTTGTTTTGTTTTAAACCTTCCATGGCAGAATGACCTTTCACATGCTGTGAAGTCGTGCCCTTCTGGTTTTTTGAAATCTGCTTACTCCTCCCTGTTGTTGCATTGAGTTCTCCTGCTGTTTAACTAAATTGAATTGTGAGGTGAACACAAATGTCTAGCAGCTATTATAGTCGTGAATTTAAACATAAACATTGCAATATGTACTGAAAAAAAAGCAAAATAAGCTTATTTTCAATGGCCATTTAACAGTGCAAGGTTCATTGTGTTGAATTCCACTACACAGAAAAAAGAGTGTATTCATGGAACAAGCTGGAATAATTTAATAATTGAATAGCTGGATTCAATAAGAGGGATATTCTGTTTGCTATAGGTGGGAGTAGCCTTCTAGTGTGTTTTTCTGTATAACTCTCTTTTGTTTAGAAAACTTACTTGAACTTGTAATGTTGCTTGCAATATTACCAAACCTTGGGTATTTGGGCATTACAAATGACACAGCTTCCCCCTGTCAGCAATATAATAATTTTATTGTTTGAGGGGTTTTTAAGTTACCAGTTTTACATCTATAATTTTATGGTTAAAGATATTTTTCATGAAAATACATAGTCTCATAAAAATGCATCAGGTTTGGAGTTTGGGCTTGCAGAAGTGTCCCAAGTGTTGGCAGCACTGCAATTATCGGTGTCCAAGTCCCAGGAGTGCACTTTGAATTCCCTTTCCCATGTTATTTCTCGTACTCCAGAACCAGATATTGCAGAAAAGGTTGAGAGGTGAAGCTGTGTACTGCATTAATCTGGAATTTCCTATTAGGGGGACTAAGGAAATGAGGTAACCAGCTGGGGAAAACAGGGAGACACCCTCAGGCCTTAGAAAAATGAAGTTACCATTGCATATTTTAAGCAGAAAAAAACCTCTTTGACTGCCACATTTTTTTTCCAACCAGTGACCCCCAAAGGCAGCATGAAAGGAACTGAAGTAAAGCTTTCAACTAAAGCCAAGCAAATCAATTCCTCCAACTTTCTGTGAAGCTTCCAAGTTTGAAGTTGTTGGGGTTTTGTTAGATTGGGGTTTTTCCTGAAAGCTTCTTCGTAAATTCTTAGGCATATTCCATGGGTTTTTCATTACTATCAGTTATATTTTCCCTTTCTCTTGCAGTAAGTGGTTCTGGCATATTTTCAAATCAAATAAGGAGGTGCCAGCTTCAAAAAAATGGGGCACTACTCAGTGCACTTTAGCCCAATGCTGGCAAAGGCTGCAGAGGGCACGTCCCTGCAGTGTTCCAGCTGTGCAGGGAAGGGACACACGGTCCCTGCCATGGCACCCAAATCTTGAACTGCCTTTGTCCTGTTCCAGCTGTTGCCTGGGTGTTGTTCCCAGCTATGCAGCAATCCATGCAACATCTGCATGGCAGGTTTTGGACTAATTTTTACTTTTTCTAGGATGCATATGTTTGTCTAATCTATATAAAAGAAGCCGTTCATGTGCTGACCCCAGTGTTCAGGTAGGTGATGGTACAGAAGAATTTACATGCAAGTCTGAGACTAAAAGATGCACTTATGGAATCCTAAACAGTATTACTGAATTTTGAATGACACAGAATGGCTTTTAATTGGCTAATTAAATGCAAAGAGTATTTTGTTAAGAAAAGCATAATAAAAACAATTATAAGGAATTATTCAGGAAACCACAAGTTTGAAATCAGATTTTCCGTTAGTCTTTCAGTTCTGTGTAGTGATCTTGCATGTTCTGCTGTTATTTCTCAAAATAAGGTTATTTAAACTGACTGAACACTATCAGTACTGTGCATCTGTTTCTGTAGGTTCAATGAGGCTGTTCCTAAATCCAATACCACATATTATCAGTGCTGTTTAAACAGGAGAAGGCATTGCTTCCACATGTAACAGCAACCACTTTCCCCTCACAAAGTTAAATTCTTCAGCCTGAAATAAGCTGTTGAGGACATTTCAGTTCAGCTCAGGGGAGAACAGGATACCCTTGAGCTTTCAGCAAGTTTACATCAGGATAATGGAAACAGAAGGAAAATGACTTAATTCAGGTATAAAAGAACAAGTACTGGATGTGTCACAGACAACACATGGCTCTGGTTTTCAGACAAGACTTCAGAAAGGTTAATGATACAGATTGCTTCCAATTTTATATGCCAGACTTCAGAGGTAAGGAGATTGATTCCAAAAGGTCCAGAATGGTTTCTGAATATCAAACTCTGCAAAATCTTCTGAGGTTTGGCTGCCCAGCATCATTAGCTTTTTCTTACAAATTTGGTCTCCGATAGGCAGAAACCACAGAAAACCATGTCCTAAAATGTTGAGGATTTTACTCTGCCCAAGGTTTTTTGAAGCAATAAACTTAATGATTTATGATTTAAAACAAGAATATATATACCACCACTAATACCAATACCATAGCCCATGTTATCTGCATGCTTTGAAATGGCATTTTTGAAACAAGAAGCTTAAGGCAAAAGACATAGTATTGAATAGTCTTAAAAGTAGTATTAAAAAGCAATCATGTGTAGTGTGATCAGGAGAAGGTTTTTTAAATCTTGCTTATAGTGCCAGTTCTGATTAAGTAAAATGAGCTGTGAAGCAACAGCCACTTCCTCCATCTTGCCTACACTGGCTTCCAATAACCTAAAGAACAATCTGAATGTAAGAAATAAATCCCACTTTTCTCCTTGAAGATACAAAACCATTTTCAGATTTTCTTGGAACAAGTAGAAAGCTGTTTCCAGTAGTTTTACAGGACAGCAAATTGCTGTAGCTGCTATTTAAATTAAATTTGAAATATTTTCCTAAGTAAATTAATTACCGGTGACTGGGAACTTCACATAATGTCAATAAACTGTTGACAGTACTCTCTGTAATTTCTCTTCTTATTTTTCATCTTGGTTCAGGCCTTTTATGTTTCTCAGGTGAGCAGTTTGATTCTTAATTAATTGGTTGCAATTCTACGTGGAACTTTTCAGTAAGCATCAAACAGAATTTATGATAGATATAGGATGAGGAAAGCAAGAAAGAATCTCAAAGTTCTCCTGTGCTTAGTCAGCTTTAGTAAACTGGAACCTTCTACATACTATCATCCTTCTTAGCTAATACCTCCCAATTTTAAAGGCAAATAAAAAAAGTAAGTGCACATTTCTGCCTGCTGTGTAGAAGAAAACATTCCTTTCTGACCTTTGTAAATGATCTATTTACATCCTGAAGCGTAAGATTGTGTTATCCTTATCTTAGTGGGCATAAGAACCAGCATTAGTAGCCATGAAATTATTCAGTGCTTTAAGAATCCCGGCTGCAGTATGTGACTCTCTAACCTCTTTAAGGCTGACTGCACACAGTATATGACATTTTCTTCTGTTCTCTTTAATTTAGTTGACATTCATTTCATTTGTAAGATGAAAGAAAAAAGCAAGATCTTAGTTGCAGTCTTCTCATGATCCTAAATATTTCACTCAAAAGTAATTCTAAAAGCTTTTCTGTGTTACAGCAGTACCTTGTTCTTTTGGGGAATGTCCTTCAGCATGCAGCATGAGTGAAACAAATTCTAAAAGAATATCTTTTTTATGTTGCAGCGTGATCAAGTAATGCATCTGGTTTGTTTTTATAACAAAGTCAAATTAAATGCACCCACCTTTGCTCCTTACTAATTGTATGTTGGTAACTGGAGGTTTCAGCTATTATGTACTTTGAGAATTACTCCTATTTTAGATTTAGATGTTGACATCTGGAGATTGAGCAGTTTAGCCAAGATCATGTTAGGGAAGTCACTGGCAAGGCAGGGACAGACTGAGGACTCAAATCCTGTGCTTGTCCTATCCTGTGTTATCTCAACTTCCTGGAAAAATCCCTGTTCTTAAGAGAAAAGCTGTTCAGTCAGTGCTTTGTGCCAGATCTTCTGTAATCGAGAAATCTACCCAACAATGTGCACAGTACACCTTGTCCTCACAATAGTGACCTGAAAGTACAAATCCAACTTAAATTTATTTCCTTGTCTGCTTGCTCATTACGTGGTTCTATATGGAGAAAAAAATAAATCTAAAATGTGTATCATCGTTAGGAAGACCATTACTGTTTCTTTTTGCTAATAGCATTTTAGCTTAATAAAAAGATAACTGCATCAAGCTGATTTCTTAGATCTCAGTTGACATTTATCTTTCTTTTTAAAATAAAATTATTATAACTCTAAACACATAATAATACAGAATATTTACCTCCTGATTAAACAGGCCTATTTCAAGATATGCCTGATAGCATAAGGCAAGTGTCTTCCTCAAGAGCTGGTAGGGGAAGGGAGGCTCACAAGAACAGAACCATGAAGTAATCACTGTAATGAGCAGGGGTTCAGAACCAGCACTGGTGTGTCCCCAGAGGAGCAGACAAGAGCTGCAGAGCTGCTGTTGGGAGTGGCTGTGGTGTCTTTGCTGTCCCTTGGTGAAGTGCTGCTCAGTTGTGGCCAATGCTTGCACATACTGGCAACTCCAGGAGCCAGGAATAGGAGGGTGGGCTTGGTTTTTCTGGAAAGGATATTTGGCTTTGCCAAAGAAGTGCTGGTGGTGAGTCAGGAGTTTTTCCTGCCCCTGTGTTCACCACAAATACACAGAATGTTGTGTCACCAGTCTGGCCCACAGCTGGTGGGCTGAGGTAAAGTGCTGCCTCCTGAATCCAGCCTTGGATGGCAGAGTGGAGAGGTAAAAAGGAGTCGGTTGTAAATTCATTACAAAAGATGGATTCCTGTCCTTTGATTCACATTCTGTTGCATTTTGTTGTTTAACTTATAATTTCCAGTTTCAGGCATAATCTGTTATGGATCACAGCTGAGAGAAATGTGATGCTCTAAAAATACTGACTAAATCACATCCTTGTGAAAAGCTGTTTCTGTTGGTCACAGAAACCCATTTGTGGTTGTCAGGTGTCCCTTGCACTCATTCCTGTTAATCTGCTGGAGGCTGAGTTCACTGTGGTGCTTCTGAGGTGCTGATACTGTTCCTGCTGTGGAACCAGCTCACTTGCTAAGAGAACAAAGAACCCACACAGGATCTGAATCTGTTGGCCAGAAATTAACCAATTAGAAGATTTTTTTATTTAAATGGAATACCTGGATACTTTGGAAGTGGGATGCCAGTGAACTTGTTGATAACTGCAACACTTGTCTGTTTCCCCACTGCCTTTTCAGGAAACCAAGAATCTTCTTTTCCATCCACAGTTTCTCCTATGATTATTATTACTGTTAATTTGCAATCCTGTTTTCATTAAATTAATTTATTCTTTGAAAATTTGTTGATGAGAATTTACTTCGCTAATTTTGTGACACAGTCGTAATTACAGATTAACACTGACAAGAATTAAAGTGAACCTTCACATGTTGAGTCTGATCTTGTAAATCAGTAAATCTTGAGTAAATATTGTAAATCAGGGGCAAGAGACTTGGCACTAATCATGTAAAAATAAATGCAGATAGTTGATTTCTTCTCAGCTTGTAACAAATAATGGAGATTTGAGTTAACATAGAAATGGTACTCAAAAGAATTGTTTTACCTAAAAGTGTAAAGTATTTAAGCTCTTCTCCAAGTGAATGCTCACAGGAGTTTGGAAATGTGGAACTGAGCTTTAAGAATTAAATAATCATGCAGTTGGTGAAAATTTTTAAACATTTTTATTACTGACTGGGGAATGTATACTTGTGTAGCAAGTTGGTAGTTTGGGGATTGATTGATTGATTGACTGGGGTTTTTTCCTGCTAAAATACCTACTTGGGCTTCCTTTGTGCTTTCCCTGCAGCTGGCCAGCTCAGCCAGTCCGCACATTACGCTCTCCAGCTGCCCTACAACGTGCTGGGCTTGGGCCGCAGCGCCAACTTCCTCGACCACTTGTACGTGGGCATCCCTCGGCCCCTGGGAGAAAAGGTCGGTTGGCATTTCAGATTGTCGAGCTAATTGTTTATGGTGCTGCCTTTCCTAAGAGACTTTGGATGGAAATACTGCTGGGACCCTTCTTTTTCATTTTCTGAAGTAATAATACCAAAGAAGTAAGTTTGGATACAGAAAGGTTTGCCCAAAAGAACCAGCTTGCCCAGTTTTTTTGAGGAGTGTATAAGATCTGAAGCCAAAATAAGACCAAAAGATGACTGAAACTGTTTATAAATGTTAGCACTGGTATTCAGTGCTTGTTTGTGGGGAGAATGGGTATTGGGTCTGAGGGTCCAATTATTCTGGACTGCAGTACCTGCAGGGCTTTCCCAGAGTTGCTCTGGCTGGGCTGGGACTCACATAATCCCTTCTGCCTCGGTGATAAAACCATGGGCAGTGTCATGGCAGGGGGAGATTACTGTGATTCTCTAATCCTCACATGAAACATAAAAGAGGGGTCCTCACCATTTTCAGTCTTTAAAGATCTGATGGTACTACTTTGAAAAGTGAGGTACTCAAATGGGCCAAATTCGGATTTGGATAATTGTTATGCCTGCCTCCTTTGTAGAATCAGTTCTTTTCTTCTTCCCCTATTATGTTCTTGCTTTGTACTTTTAAAGCAGATGCTGTGTTTCACGTCAGCAGTAGTTATTTTGCTTTTCACTTTTGTGGAGTGGGTTTTAAAGCATTTTGGAGCTTTCAGAGTAACAGCTTTATACAAAGATAAAGGGATTGATCATATATATTTAATTTTTTTTAAAACCACAACATTTTTATTTCTCCTTTTGTATGTTTCAACAGAGAATTTCTTTATTTGTAAGTATGTTGGTTTGATAGGAATTGACACAGCCTTTGTTTTCCTTTCAGTCCATAAGAAAACAAGAATGGACAGCTATCATACCAAACTCCCAGCTTATAGTCATTCCCTATCCTCATAATGTTCCTCGAAGGTAATGTCATCATTTGGATTTGCTCTTCCCAAAATTACATTAATACACAGTATAAATTAGGCATTATGTGTAGGTTTAGAACTAGTTATTTGTATAGAAAGCTACTGAAGAACAAGGGCAGGGGGTCAGTGCTGAGCTGGAGCTGAAAATGCTGCTCAGGTATTTACAGAGCTCTCAGGTGATGCCCATAAACAATCAAAACCTATTACTGCCTCAGACAAACAATCAAAATGCATTACCAGCTCCACTCCTGTAAATAATAACATACTTGCTAGATTTAACAACATCCTCAGTGACAAATTATAAACATGGTAATGGTTGAATTAAGCATTTTTGTTTCACCAAACATGCAATTTCTGTCTGGTTTAGAAAAGCTTTGCTTCAGCCCTCCTGAATGCAGTAGATGTTGCTACAGGAATGAATGTTTCCCTTTAAGTAAAGGTGACTGGGTTGGTTGCATGAGAGCTTGAACATAGAATTCACTTTGCAATTAAAATGTTTCTAGCAGAAAGAGAGCATGTTTCTCCTTTTTGCTATTAGAGAAAACATTAGTCAAATATTCCAGCTGCATTTTGCCGCTTGATCTACCAGTGAGGTCAGTTGCATTTATCATGCAGAAATGATTCTGACATCAGTTCAGCAGTTAATTTTGCTAGAGAACAAATAACAGTGGAGAAGTGATGTGCTGCTTGAGTTGCTAATTAACAACCACAGAAATAACATCTGCCAGATGAAAATATAGTTACAGGCTTGAGGTATTTAAAGGTATGTGTTATGCAAAACAATTTCTGTTATAGTATCCTTAAGCTCTTTTTGCTTTCATATAAACTGGGTTTATGGACATTGTAGAATAGCAGAGGATGGAATCCCCAGAAGAAATCAGATTCCATAATAAAAGCTTCTTCTTTTTTTTTTTTTTTTTTTTCTAAACATAGGTTTGTTATTTCCTGAGAGTCCTCAACACAGAGCTTGCTGCTGACAGCTTTCCCATGATAGGGAACCTGTAGTACAAAAAGGAGTGGCCTCAGGACCTCACATGATTTGAGAGATGTCTTCCAGGAGCCCTAAAGTGTTTAATTTTGTTGATCTTCAGCCATAATCAACTGCTTATGTTTAGAACTGCAGTTGTCCCTGGGTAAACTTCAGAAAAAGAGTACTGGACCCATGAGCCTGTCCAAGAGGAGCTTCTCATGTGGTGGAAAAATCTGCCAGGGTTATTTTCCCCTGATGCTCTGTGTCCCCAGGCCCCAGGCATTCCTGTGAAAGGTTTCCTTATGCATTTTACTTTGTCCTAGGCAAGGGCAGGAGATAAATCTCCTAATGAGAAAAACCTCATTCCCTGAGGATATCCATAGCATTCATGAAAAGTTAAACAGAAACTGTACTTAGACATGGTATTGCTCAAAAATAATTATATTAAGCCATATATTTCCAAGTAAACATCATTAAGCTTCAGTCTCTAAGTAGAGCTGCTCATTTCTGCAGACCAGGTTGTCACCTGTCTTACCCTAACAGGTTCTTTTCATCTTTGTAAGTAAATTCTGTTTTCTGCTTCTTAATGAAGGGTATTAATGTTTCCTTGGATTTTCTTCTTTTGTATAGCTGGAGTGCCAAGCTGTATTTGACCCCAAGTAACATTGTACTGCTAACAGCTATAGCCTTAATTGGTGTCTGTGTTTTCATCCTGGCAATAATTGGCATATTACACTGGCAAGAAAAGGTAAGCTAATTTACTAAAATATTTTATTTAACACTCCCTAATATTTTACAGACCTGTACATTGGGGTTTTTTTTACATTTTTCTACAGTATAATAATTTCTGACACAGACTGAATTAAGTCACAAAAGGTGTTATTATTAATCCAATGTTTACCACAAGTTTAAAAATTGGCATTGTTTTTATTTAAGCTCTAAGAGACTTAAGCTTCTCCATGTTGCTCTTCATTTCCTTTTTCTCCATTAAGCTGTTATTTCCAATTTAAATGAGCCATCTTTGTTTCATATCTGAACTTTCCATTTTGCAGTTTTAAGGAGAACTGTTTTGGAAAATGGAACATAAACTCAAGTTGACTTACCCTGAGTTCTTCTGGTAATCTAAAAATAAGGAGAAAGTCTTTTTTGTGCAACCCTCTTTGCTGGTTGCACTGACATTAGCATTCAGGAACATATAGGGAGTCAGTCGTGCATATTGGCTGCTTTGCTCTGTGGGTCTGAATTACACATGCAGGGTATAGAAATCCATTGATTTGAAGGAGCATTTTGAAAGGGGCCTTTCATGTCACAAAAGAAATGCATTCCCATTTTTCTTAACTATGCTCAGCTTACAATCATACCCAACTGGCAGAGTTGCCAATAAATGTTACTACATCCCCAAACCATAATCTTAGCTGTCAGATAAAATTACTGCACATTCTGACATGGTATAACTGTTTTTGTGCTCGTGGAAATAAAATGACCTTGTTAAACATTCAGATAAGCTTTGCGCATGCTTCAAATTTAAATGTTATTTGTCTGTCAGTTGTCACTCTTGAAAATGTTAAATACAGTCTCCAACTAATAATAAAGCTGGGAATAAGACACACAAAGCAAAGAAATCCAAAGTTTATGATGGCTGTCGTTGGTGTGTCCTGCTGTACCAAGAAAGCCCTGCTCACTGGTAGCTCAGGGCTGGGCACTGCCTGGGTTTCATTCTGTCTCCAACCATCTTTAGCAAACAAGAGCAGCAGAAGAGGTACTTGGACTTTGAGCTGGGGAAGGATTACCTATGTATAATTCCATCTGGAGAAATGGAGATTTAATGGCAACATTCAAAAGAGTTTTTATAATTCAAGCATTGTAGTGTAAGGAAGGACTCAGCCCAGTGAGTGCTTTTAGAGCTCTTTTAAGTACCAGGTGTGTGTGAATGAAGTGGAGTATTGGTTATGTTGTAAACTCATTTCAAACTCTGCAGCACAAAATAGGCACAAATATTTGGACAAATTTTGTGTATTTGCTGACCATTGTATAAATATGTGTTAATTCCTGTATTCTTCCTATGGATTTTTACCTTCCCAACGTTTAGAAGTGGTTGAGATACTGAACAAATAAGAATGTTCACCAAGGCTGTGTTGTGCATCACTGACACGTGTAAAGTTAAACTACAAAGTTCCTTGTTTCTAAGCTTGTTCTTAGTCTACTGTCTCTCAGCAATCCTCTCCTAAAAATACTGTCCTGGCTATATGCCTTTCCCTTGCAGATCTCTGGAGTACATGTAGCAAAGAAAGGAAGGGGAAATGAACTGGCACTTAAAATCTTTTCTTTCCCCCGAGAACATGTGTGTCTGTAAGCTGCAGTGTTTTATTCAGCAGTTTAAATAAACCCTTTTTGGACTTTGACCTCTGCAGATAAATAGTAGCAGGGGCCCTTTGTCTACAGTAGTTCTTACACACTCATCTGCCAGCCAGGTATTGGAGTACTGAAATAACTGTAGGGTTTAGGGTAGGTGTTGCTCTGTCTTAGAAATTTTGAATGCATTGAAAAAAAAAAAAAGCTTTGAAATCTCAATTACTGGATTTTAGTTTTGATACACCGAATGAAAGAGAAAGTGAGGAAGAGTTGACACCATTATTCATCTTACAACAAATACAATCTTGCTACATTTGTTACAGCCCTCCATAGTCCTTTTTCTCATTCTTGAGAACTTGCTTTTTGGGGTCGTGAGGCTGGTCATGGAAATAGCAGTGATGGAAATACTGCTAGAGAGGGTTTGCTGCATCCAGCACAGTATCAGTTACTGTCAAATTTGAAGCGATAATTTTTTCAGGAAGCATACGAGAAATGGAGTGGAAATTGTTTTCTAAGTGAGACTGTGAAATTTTGTGGAATGTGACAAGCATTTCAGTGTAGGAAAAGAGTGTGCCACTCCCTCCTTCCCACCCCTTTTTTGACATCGAGAATACTACTGACACTGATAAAAGTCCCTGCCAAAAAAGCCAGACTGATATATCTTAAACGTCACTGACAGCTCTGCTGCTGCTACAAAGTGCAGTAAAATCCATATTTAATCCAACGGAGCTGCTATCACACATAAACATTGTGTAATGAGGAAATCTTTGGCCTCGAGCCAAAGCAGATGATGAACTCTCACGGCAGAAGACGGGCACTGATTTCTGCCACAATTGTTGTGTATTTTTGTCAACTGAGACACAGTTCTGAATGCCCACGCAGCACCTACTGGAGAGGCTTTTCTTCATTTTACTCCTTAAAAAAAAAAAAGAAAGAACTAGGGTCTATGTGAGCAAAAAAGCATTTCAGTCTGCTTTGCCAAATTCTCTCATGCTGGGATTTACACATACTGTCTGTCATGACACAAGCACAAGTTTGCACTGTGTGTTCAAGAATCTTGAAGGAATGCTTCCATTCTCTGTTAAGTGCTTTAGCACACCAGAGGAGACATGTGGGAGAGGACATGTTTTGACATATGACATGGATTCTAGGTACAATTAAAATATGCTGCTTTTTTCCAAGCACCACCCAATTCACTCTTTCAGCAGGTCAGTGTGTGTTCTGCATAAATAAGCAGGGAAATGCATCCTACTTCACATTTTCATAATACAAACAAAAGACACAGAACAGTTTTTGCCTACTTGGTGCTGTTAGTTGAATTGATGTCTTGCTTTAAAGTTGTTTTAACAGAATGTTTTTTAAATTAAATTCTTCATACAGGTAACATAAATTACATTTACAGTTAGTCCAGAGTAATTTCATCTTATATTTATAATGTAGACAAAATGGATACCAGGAAACAGTCTTCAGGTTGGATTATTCCTTTTAAAAAGCATTATTAGAAGTAACAGAAAATAATGGATCATAAATAGTACAACAGCAGAGCATTAACAGCCAAAGCCAATTTTGTGTAGATTATTGTTATTTCAAGTTGACATCATTTAAAAGTTAATTGTTGGGGCTTTTACTAAGCCTTTTTGCCTTTTGTCAAATGGCTTGAAAAACATCAACCATTCTCTAACACTTGACAGCTCATTTCTGTAACAGTATTGCTCTAGATTCCACAAAGTGTTCTTTTATTATTATTTTTCAGAAAGCAGATGACAGAGAGAAGCGACAGGAGGCTCATCGGTTCCATTTTGATGCCATGTGATATGCCTTAATATTTATGAAGGAGCTGCTACTCATTTGCTTAATTGAAAGACTAAATTCTGATTTTTAAAATTATTACCATGAAAGTACTGTTGGTGTGTTATTTGTAAATGTTGCATTATCTGGTATTTATTTGGAAAGTATTAAAATTAGACCTGAATGTCTCACAAGGCCTTTCAGTTAAGAGACTGTATATAATAGCATTTGGCCTTTATTTAACAGAACTGTAAATTTATTTTTCATAGTAAAGGGATCAAATTGCATGTACCATTGTTTATGTACCAATTCTTTAGTAATATTTGATAGAAAGAAAGGTATGTAAATGAAGTGTAGCATTTCAGCAAGCAGAATACCTTGTATCACATGAATTGGTCTTGTCCTTTGTTCATTCCTGCAAAACAACCTGGTTTTTGAAAATTAAACTTGTGCAATTTCTCAGATGACTTAATCCTTAATTGTTTTGATTGTATTAAATGGTGCTTAACCTAAAGTATTTTGTATTTTTCTTTGTTTAAATCCATACTTGCAATAGTTAAAGAGCTTAGGAATTAGAGAACCTAAAAGAACCTGCAGTGTAATGCTAGTTCAGTCATCCTGGGATAGATGCAGTATTTATGTGTGCTACTTCTACGGAGAAGACAACGCATTAAAAAATAAAAATCATAAAAATGTATCAGCATTACATAAACTGCTTTTATAATTAAACTATAACTACATTTGTTTTAGAAAGGCATAATATCATTGTGAAAGTAACTTTTTAATGTAAGAAAGGTATGGGATTTTTTTGTTTTGTTTTGTTTTTCAAGAAGTTAACGGAAACATTTTTGAGGAGAGATTGAGGATTGATGCCCTAAAATGTATTGCTAAGTGATGAGATATGCAAAGATTAAATGAAGAATGTAATAGGACACTCAGAATAATCAATGCACATTTTCTATGTACACTGCTATGCCCAAATGTCATAAGGCTGTAAGAATGACAGAAGGCGTGTCGCTCAACTTTAAATATTTTAAGTGGTGATAAAGTTATGGTTGCTCAGGGTACTTGGGATCCTAGAAGAATCTCTGAGAATAATCACGCTTTTATTTTACATGAGTTTTTACACAATTAATTCTGCAGTTACATCCGTTAATTTGCATTCCTAATACTGTTGGATAAACCAGAACATCCTTTCTCAACAAACTGACAGTGTTGGTCGAGGCACTCCCGTGTGCAGGGGGTCCCTGCTCGGGTCTGGCAGCTCCCTGGAACGCTCCCTGTGCCTGGCAGGGCAGCCCCAGACAAGAGGGCACAGGTCCAAAGCTGGGCTGGTGGTGCTCACCCTGAGTGCCAGTCAGAGCCTGGGTTACCATGGCAGTGCTGAACACTGACCCATTCATACAGCAGCACCAAGCCACAGGGCAGAGCAGCAGTGTCCTGAGCTCTGGAGTTTCACTGGGTATTTCCAAGATGCACTGATCAGGTGCCAGCACAGGAGACTCTCATATCACATTACTGTTATTATTCAGGATAGAATATTTCCTTAATTCACACCTTCCATTTTTCTCATGAAAAGCTAAATTTTTTTTTTTAGATAAATATTTAATGCTTTTGGTCTTTTTAAACCACATTGATAGAATTGGCTCCCACCAGCAAAAGAAATAACAGATTTCAGGATTAAGAGAATGCCCAGTCCAGTATATTTTCCTGTCTTTTTCAAATGGTTGGAGAATAATGCTAAATGCATAATGCACTGTGGCAGCAAAGTTGTCTGTAACCCTCTATCACAATATAATACACATAGATTAGCTTCCTTTTGTTTTTGAAAAAGCAATTAGGAATAAAATAACCTCATGCTGGCATTTAAGCTGTTGTACAAAACAATGCACTTGGTATCTTTTGCTCTGAGGTGTTTTGCATGCTCAGTAGTGCATCATTGCATCACTATATACAATATAATAAAGTTTACCCCAGGTTCTAAGTACTTGTAGCATGGCTCACAGTCTATGCATCCTGTTTTGAATTAAGGCATTAAATATTGTTAAACCTGTCGTCAGAGGTTTCATGCTGTACTTTGGTTCTCTATTCTTTCCTTACGTTTAAAGCATTAAACGTATGTTTGGGTAAGGTTATTGCCCTTCTACCAGGAAGTTTAAGAAAGCAGCATCAATTAGAAAGTTGTAGTTCCAGGTGATTGTCACAGTAACTGAGAAGTGAGAAATAGTTCGAGCTACATAAATTTTCAAACTGCAGCCACTCTAACACAGCCCTGATGAGAAATGCTATTGGAAGCTTCCTTGGTGTGAAATTTCACCTATATAAAAATACTGTTGACAGGCCAACTGACAGATGGCTGTTGAAATACCATCTTTCTTTGTTCTCATTTTCCATGAGAAGCTTTAAGACTGAATCTTCCTACCAGATTTATCATTAATGCACTATAATCCCCCAACAAAAGAACCAACTTTTCTGCTGCAGATTAATAGGCATATTCTATATAGTATGATATTCCTCCTATGCTGAGGCCACCGTGCTTAACAGACAGAGACATTAAAAACACTACAGTTCATGAAGAAGTAATCACTACAAATGCACCAAGTCAATTCAGGGCTTCTCTAGAATCACAGAATGGTTTGGGTTGGAAAGGACTTTAAAGATCATCCAATTGCAACCCGCCTGCTGTGGGCAGGAACACCTTCCACTATCCCAGGTTGATCCAAGCCCCATTCAACCTGGCCTTGAACACTTTCAGGGATGGGGCAGCCACAGCTTTTCTGGGCACCCTGTGTCCAGGCCTCATCACCCTCACAGGGAAGAATTTCTTCCTAACACTAATCTAAACCTCCTCCCTGCCAGTGAAGCATTCCCCCTTGGCCTGTCACTCCATCCCTTGTGTACAGTCTCTCTCCATGTTTCTTTGCAGGCTCCTTTCAAGCACTGGAAGGTCACACTGAGCTCACCCCAAAGCTTCTCCTCTCCAGGTGAACAATCCCAGCTCTGCCAGCCCTTCTTCCCAGCAGAGCTGCTCCATCCCTCTGCTCATCCTGGAGCCTCCTCTGGGCTGGCTCCAGCAGCTCCAGGTCCTTGCTGTGCTGGCCCAGGGCTGGCCCAGCTCTGCAGGTGGGGTCTCACCTGAGCAGGGCAGAACCTCCCCTCCCTTACTGCCCCCCCAGGCCCTTCTCTGCAGGTTTGCTCTTGGCCTATTGATTCCCAGCCTGTGCCAATATTTGATATTGAATAGACACCAATCCATCTAGGTGTAACTGATATATATAACTTCTTTCAAATGAATGACACCAAAATAGAGCAGGAGAAGTCAATCCATAAGCTTCTGCTCAGTTATAATCAACAGTGTAAAAGCATTAACTGTCTCTGTTTTGAAGGTGTTAATAACCCAACAATTTTTATTTAATTTAGAAAATACAATTATGCTTAAAATAATCTCATACTTCACAAGTACCTAGTACTAATTCCATAGGGATGGGCAAATGTTTGTTCAAGTAAGTATGTTAAGAAATCAAGAGCAGTAGAGGAGTTAAATCTGACATTGCTATGCTGCTCTAGTAACCCATTCTAGGAACAGGATGTAGTTGTTGAGGCTTTGGGAGTATTGGCCTCCCTGTCACTTTGAAAATAATCAGCCACACAGCACTATTTTTCTAATTAATTCCTGACTTCAATGAAAAATGTGATCCATCTATGATACAATCCATAACAATTATAACCTAATTTTGAAATTAATGAATTTTTCAACCAAAGCCAAAAAAGTCTGTGGGTATATTCTAACAGTCAGATCTAATTATATTGCCTACCAAATAGAGAAGTGCACTGTAAGCTTTCTGAAGGCTGTGAGTTTTCTTCTTGACTATTCAAAAGTTTGCAGTGTTTATTACTCAGTAGTAAATAACAAAGCCAACTGTGCATATTTATGTATGATTATGTATTACATATTGTAATACAATTACAATTGTATTATAGTACAATACTGAGGCACTTGCACCTTCTATAATTTTCTAATTATAGAAATTATGTAATGAAATTAGAATTTATCAAAAGCATCTAAATTATACTGACAAAACCAAGTACCAGAACTGTTAAAACATAACTCCTCATCTCCTTTCATAATTATTCACTGTTGACATCTATATTTTTGCAACCTCTTTTAAAAACAATGTCCAAATAGCTGCTGGTCTAAGGCTGTTTGGGTTGTACACTTTGCTTCTCCAGAGCAGAAAATACTTCAGGTAAATTGAACAGAACAGCAAATCAAAGCAAGTTTTAAGGAAGAGGCAAACCCAGTTCTAATAATACAAATGTAAGCCTTTAGCTGCAGCAGAGCACTGTTGTGACTGACTCATTCATCAGCTGCTCATGCAGGTGTTTACCTACAGAATGAGTCCCACTGCCTTCCCTGAACTGCTGCTACTCAAAAATAATCATGAGGACTTGATAGAGCATCAGAACCATACACAGCTGGCTGTCCAAAAGCTGTCTTCAACCTTTCCTGACTCCCAAACTTCAGTTTAATCAAGTGAAGCTTAGTGCTGGCGTGACCCAGTGGCAGGGACTTTTCCTCCCTGGAACCCTGCACTCTGCAGGTTTAGAAATCAGGAACTGAAAGCTTCTTCAGACCTGTCACTAGTGAAAGCTCTGCCTGTAACAAGAACTCCAGCAAAACAAAGCAACAGGGATGTCCACAGGAGAAATGCCTCTGAGAGCAGCAGTAAACAGAGGCAAAATGTGCCCCAAATCTACAGATTGATGCTACTCCCTGCCTCTCCCACGCTGACAGCATGACACAGCCCTGGAAAGAGAACAGGATGGAAAAGCTGCTCACTTCCCCAAGTGTGTAATAGCTCTGTTCAACCTTTTAATGGACAAACCAGAAGCTGAGCTCTTCAGTTAAATTGACTGTAGCAGATTGGGTCTTTGCAATTACTACCCAAACTTGTACTGAGCACACAGCATTACAAGGGTTTTCTCTTCTCTCTTTGGTGAGACACAATTGACCACAAATAGTTCTCTCTAGTGCAAATTCAGCCTAAGATCTAAGATTTGGGCCAGTTCCCATTTCTTATATCATCACGAGTAATAAAAATATCCAAGTCAAATTTTGCCATCAGCTATACTGTGCATTCCAAAAAGATAAAAAAAGCAGGCAACCCCCTGTTTCCTAACAATCTGCACAACAGCACAGTCAGATTTTAATTATGTACTTGCAGAGAGGATAAAAAATTATGAATGATGCCCAGATACAGTAGTCTTGGATATTTTCTTGCATTACTATAGTAAACATTTTTGTTAGTAAAGAAAATGTGAAGTAGATACTATTGAGGACTTCTTTATGTATAGGAGTTTCCACTATAGAACTTAACAATTCATCACACCGCTATAAATACATGGTTAAGCAGGGAACAGAAGAATTGCTTTGTCCACTGCTGGAATGTAGCAGCTATTTCACAATTCATGGAAAAACTATGCTTGGAGGAGGACTGTATCGTCTCTATTTGAAATTGAAAGGACAATTCAAGTTAAGTAGAATAATATAATTATGTAACTTGGGATTTTGCCAGACCATCAAGCTTAATACTTCACGAAGCTTCTTGCAACACTGAAATGGACCTTTAATACCCAGAAAAGCTCAGGACCTTTGCTGCGAGGTCTCGCCGGGGGTCTGGGAGGCGCTGCCGCCCCCTCCCCGCTGCCCCGCGGGGCCCCGCGCCCACTCCCTCCCGCTGCTCTCCGCTCCCTTCTCCATTTAATTCGCCCTCGCTGACAATCACACTGACTTGAAGCGCCTGAAATATTTAACAGATATTCTGAAGCAAGAGAATGACCTTTTCTAACAGGATAGGCTGACCTTTGAGCACTGTAGAAAGAATTTAACATTCAAATACACAGCACCTAAGCACAAGGAAATCAGAGCTTCACCTCGCACGCTCATGTTAGACACTGTACTGAGCTGCCCTACTCCTTAAGCAGACGGACTCCCGAGTGGCAATTACGCATATAATTTACAGTTTGCAAAATCTGTTGGGTCTAGAGAGTGGGTGGGTTCCAAATTGCTTGCACAAAGTGCCTGCTCTCGGACAGCGGAGTTGCGCGTGGGGCACCTGGAGGTGCAGCCGTGCAGGGCCGGAATGGGGACCGCCACCTCCCCCGTCCTGGGAGCGGGGCCGGGGCAGCTCCTGGGGGCCGGGCCGGGGGCGCCCGGACCGCTCCTGCCCCCTGCGCAAAGCTTTGCAACACGCACAGATCTAAACATCTCCGTGTTTCAGTACTTCTGGAGCCGGAGCGAAAAGATCTCAGCCTCGCCTAATGGGCAGATCCAGGGAGGAGAATCCTGAAGGAAATGCCCGGCGATTCTTCACCCGTGTTGCCTATGGGAGATGCATCTCTAAGGGACTACCGTGTTGCTATCATTTTACACGTAGCCTTGTGCGCAGCCCAGCCTTCCGGCATGCCCCGGCTGTCCGGCACGGCGCCACTCTCGCCCTCACGCGCTTCCCTCGGCAGCTCGGAAGGGTCTGGCCGGACAGGAGTCCCCGCGGCGGGATCTGCCGGCCGGGGCCGCTCCCTCCCTGCCCTTCCCCCGACATCGCCACCTGCCTCACCTCAGGCCCTTTCCCGAAGTAACATCTCGCCTCACAAGCGAACCCGATGTGATGGATAACCAGAGGGACGGGAGCCAGGGCAGGCAGCAGGCTAAGTGTACCTTTTTATTAACTTCTTGTAAAGTAATAGCTCCATTTTAGCTGTCACTCCTGTCAAACAACAGCCGCACAATAGCGTGTGATGGGCTCTTCCCGCCGCCGGAGCTGCAGGCAGCACACTGCAGCCAGGCAGGCAGCTGGGCACGCCGCACTGCCGGAGCCGCGCGGGCTCCCTGCCACCAGCGAGGGGGCGAAGGGGAGCCACGGGAGACCAAGGGAAGCACCGTGTCCCTTTTACCCCAGCGGGACCCACTCAGATCCCAAACAAAGGCGGGCAGCCGGGATTCAGGCTTATCCAAGCCACGGTGTGCTGGAGAGGGGCCGCACGGCTCTCCCCCTCCGCCGCGGGGGACGCTCTCCGGGCATCCAGCACCGCACACGGGAAAAGCCCGGCAGACGACGGGCAGGATGGGCCTGGGGCGTGAGGCGCGGCGGGGGCCGAGGTGCGGGACCGAGGCGGGGCGTGCAAAGGAGCCAGCCCCGGCTCCCCGTAGGGACGGGGTGAGAACGGGTGCTGCTCCAGCGCTGTCGCCCCCGCCTCGGTGCCCGGCCGAGCGGGAGGAGCACAGCGGCCCCGCCGGCTGCGGCTGTGGCTGCTTGCGGGGCTCCGTCGGGGGCGGGCACATGCGTACAAGCAGCTCATCCAGGCAAACACCCCTCACATCTTAAATGAGCTTCATTTAGCAGCAGCCGCTTCAGTCGGGCTGGCAGCTGCCGGGCTGCGCTCCTGGCGCCGCGCGGGGAGCCCCCCGGGGCAGGCCAGCCTCGACGGAGCCCGCCGCGCCCCGCNCGCCGCCGGGAGACAATGGCCCTGCACAAACTCTGCTCGGTGCTGGAAGGTAGGAGCCGCGGGCGGCACGGCGCCCCGCCGGAGCGGGGACCGCGGTACCCCCGGCGGTGCCGCCCCTTCGGCTGCTCCGCGCTGCCCCCGGCGCCCTCCCTGCGCCCGCGGAAACTTCGGAGCGGTGGGCGCAGGGGCTGCGCAGGGGCGGCCGCCCCGCTTCTGCCGGGGCTGCTCTTCCCGGGCAGCTGCCGGCGCTCCGCACCTGCCCATCGCAACACCCCATGGCCCCGCGTCCCTGCCCCACGCGGCGCTCCGCACCTGCCCATCGCACCCCCCCATGGCCCCGGGTTCCTGCCCCCCTCTGCTCCCTTCGGAGCGGCGGCCGCCGCTCTCTGGCCCCGCTCTGCCCCACGCAAAACCCAGCGCTGCGGCGCCGGCTCGGGGCGGGCGCTGCCGGAGCCCAGCGCGGGGCCGGGCCGGGGGCCCGCACCCATCCCGGGCTGCCCCAGGTCCCGCTAGCGCGGGCTGGTGATAGAGACACCTCGGCACCTCGGGCTTGGGAGGTTCCAGCAGCGGGGACACCTCGGTACCCCCGGGTTTGGGGAGGATCCCAGCGTCAGGGACACCTCGGCACCTCGGGTCTGGGGGATCCCACCGTTAGGAACGCCTCGGGTTCGGGGGGGTCCCAGCCTGCAGAAACGTGGGTCCCAGTGGTAGCGACTCTACCCCAGTGACCCGTATATTCCCGAGACACACCGGCAGTATCCTATGCTCGTTTTTGCACAGTAAAAATACTCTTTGCTTTCGGGACTCTCCTGACGAGCTGCTCAACACTGTTCAGCTTATCACACTTGTTATCGGGAGCAAGGTTTGTTTTCAGTAAGGTTTGCGTAAAATCAGTCACCCGAGTCACAAGCTACACCCTGACCAGTATTTACCTGTGCTTCTCTTCTGGAGGCTTTTAAATCTTGTTTCTAACTTATTTCTGTTCAGAGGCTAAGAACCGAGCTCCTCATCCGAGCATTTCTTTGTGCTGTTATTTATACAGCTCGACAATGGGCGAGGGGTTTCTGTTAGAAAAGAAATCTTGATGTGGCACTTAACCTTGTGCCTCAAGAGATTATTTCTAGCATTCTGTATCTTCTTGAGCAATAGCAGACTTGATGGGGATTCCAGTCTGGGGGGTTTTTTTTGTTTTTTTCTAATGATAATTATTATTTTAAATTATTCTGTTAGGAGATGTTGGTGTGACAGCATACATTATTGAAGCCAACAAGGCACTACTGCAGAGTGGACAACTGTTTTGTGTATACATTGATGTCTTCCCACAGTATGACAGTTGTAAAGAAGTCTGTTTTAAATCCAGAGTATTTCCATGGGCCATAAAATCCCATGTTCCTGGCATGAAAGACTTTATGTCTTTAGGGTTTCAAAAAATATTTTTCATTTATTAGCATCATAACTGAGAGACAAGATACTTGTTCTCAATAAATGTCTGTCTCTATTGTTAACCGTCCACTGAGTTTAGACAACATAGGAACATATGGTTTACATGGGGAAGATAAGGCATTTAGATTCTTTCTTCTACTGCCTCTTTTAAGTAATGTATTTAAACATCAGAAGCTACTCTAAAACAACCATAAAATACAACTGTTGTATCTACTACTTAAATACTTTATACACATGCAGATTTAATTACACTTCAGAAATATGTGATTGCTGCAAAATTGACTGTACAGGTTTTCCACTGAAGAGACCTGTGTATTTTTCTATGATCACACTAGTGTCCAGGTAAAAAGTCCCTCTACAGGAAGTTTTTTGTATTATTCATAATCCATAAATTGCACAAAGCCATTAGTCAATAAGCTGTTAGTATTCTAAACGCATCCCTTGCCATGACTACAGAAACAACCTATCATTACTTAGCATCATAAACTCCCTTTTAGCTCTGCTTCACTAGAAGTCGTTACATAGTCCCATTATTACACCTAATCAGAAACAAAAAAGTGTATTCCTCTAGATAGATGCATAAATACAGTTCCAGAAGGAAACTGCTGGGAGTAAAATTCAAAGTAACTGTCCATATTTTACAAATTGCATCTTAAATTCTGCATGGAAGCCCTACCTACAGTGGCAGTAATATTTTTTTCTGCATACAAATAGCTTAATGTGCAGAACTGGGGGAGTTCTGCTAAACCACATATGAAGTACCATGAAGCTTAGTGTATCATGGGAAGTCATATTTCATTTAATATTTCTTAGAAGCAGTTTAGTCTTCTGTTCTTAACATGGAGTGCGTGTATACATCTTTGTCATCACAAAGATTCTATTTTGTGGCTGTGTTACCTCAGGGCAGAAAAGAGCCCATCATACTTTGTGGCAGTTGGAATTTCACATATTAATCTTGTTCAGAGCTATTCTTCTGTTCTTCCTCAGCTATCAATATCAAGGGCTGTTTAAATAAAAACAGTGTAATTCTTTGTCTCTGTCCATAGCATTCAGCAAAACTTTTAGAAGTCTCATCCTGCGTCCTGACATCCTGCATGGATTCTTTGCTCTCCTCCAGCTCTCCCAGGCAGCAGTGCTGAGTGGCAGCGCTGGTGGAGCACGACAGCCCTGAGATTTCAGTGGCTGCAGCTTTTGCTCAAGTGGAGCCCAGCCAATGCCCACCTGCCTTCTCAGTGGGCTCTGTAACCTCTTGGAGGCCAAGAGCTTGCTGTATTTGGGCTGTTGGAAGACAAAGCCTTTGCCTCCTGCCTTCAGTTCTCAATGACATCTTAAACACGCTAGAACGTTCCCTGAGCCTGGCACAGCTTGCAAAATGCAACTGCTCTACAACAATAAAGCACCATAACTCTCCACTTCATGAGGGAGAAAAGCAGCTGCTTCCATAAGAAAGCCATGCCCCTGTTAGGCTTAGGAAGTAAATATACCTACCTTGAATTTCCTCATACCTGCTATTCACCCAAAATGTGTTTGCTAAGAGCTTGTTCCCATGCTTCAAATATGCTCCCTCTTTCATTTCCATATGCTGTTATTTGCTTTAAAAAACTGTACAAGCTGTCAGTTAAATCCTTCCTCTACGTTAGTTTTGGTCTATTTCAGTTAATAGACTGGATTAATTTAAAAAGCCAAAAAGAGAATTCTGTAGCTTCTGACCCAATAATTCAACAAGCAGCCAGAGGTAAAACAAATTACTGCTACATTCCCAACCTTCTAGTGGACTACAGAATTATTTCCAACTCCATCAGGTTGCAAGAATGTGGACTGCTATGATTTAACTTCCTGCCATTCTGCTCCAGCTCCTCATTTGCATTTTGGCATGATTTTAACAGTTAATTTCTCACAAACAAGTAGTGTTAGGAAGTAATGCTTCCTTCCACACAAAAGCTAGAAGTTATGGCTGCCTGTTTCCAAAACCAAAAGGTGTAATAGTGCCACAAAAAGCTGAGAACAAGCAGAAAAAAAGGTAATTCAAAAATCTAATAGTTTCATTATTTGTTCATTGAAGACAAAAACAAAGTACTGACTGTAGAAGCTGCAGTGACCCTAATGAAGGCAGTATCAAGTGAAATCAGAATATTATTTTTCACTTAAACAATATCTACTTTCCACCTTTTCTGCTGCACTGAAAAAAAGTGAAGCTCTTGCAGTGCTAAGCAATTCAGCAGAAGTAATTAAAGTAACTGCAGAACAGGATTCAAAAAGCTGCAATGTTAAAAACAAGGCTACTATTTGGTGGTGTGTATTATGCCTTGCTCGTAATACACATACAAGCTTCATATTCTAAGTGCACCACCCTGCAGCATAACTTCAAATACATTAACTCCCTCTTTTTCCTAAGACATAGTTGACCATGACACTAAAATTTTTACAGAATAAGTTGGTTACAATTACATTGATATTAACAGCAAATTTCAGTGTGTAAATGAGGTATATGGTTGTAGCCAGAGCATAGAATAACACTGGATTGAAGCTAAAGGAGCTACTAAATTATGTATCCCTATCTAATGAAAAAGTTAAGATTTTCAGCATCTTCCTTAAGGTTTAATTCACAGGGAGATATTAGACAGAAAAATTATCCTTGAAGTAAAACTTTATAAGCTATTAATTGTTTATGAACCTGTCAGAAAGTCACAATTTAATTCACTGCAGAAGTGAAGAGAGCTGCTAATTGCACATACTCTAGTACATGTAGTTTACATACAAAACAAACCCAGCACTGGGAGTGTACCCTGTCTGGACTGAAGCAAAATTTTAGTGTCTTGGATTCAAGTTGGGGTTCTAACACTGCAAACAAGCTTGCTGCATGCCTGCCTTGTACATTCCAATTTGGGTTTTTTTAATTAATTACGCATTTACAGTCTAGGAAAACTTAAACAGCTTGCTACCTTTAAACAGCTTGCTGCCTCTGTCAGCATATGAGTGGCAACTGCCACCTCAAATACTTCAAGATATGGGGTTGGGGGAGTGTAAATTTTACAAGAAAAACCAGCAGGTAACTTTTAATGAAAAAAAAATCCACACTTCTTTTAGATTATCTTTGTGCTTCACTCAGTTTTCTGTTATTACAAAGCTGACTCCAGTATGCAGCAGGAAAGGATGGCCAATATGTTAAGAAATCATTTCACAAAACCTCCTTCTTTATCATATGGTAAAATTGATGAACACAAGGTTAAGTCTCTTTTTAAGGGACTGAGAGTGAGAAGCTGGAAAAGAAAAAATTGTAGTCTGTACATAAATTGTTGCCAGACATGAAAGAAGATAGCAGAAAAGAACCTTAAATATTAATTTCATAATAGACATCCCAGAAAATATTTCCACTGAAAAATATAGTATATTGCTAATAAATAAGGGAAGATAAAGAACTTGGGTATAATCTGATCGATTTTTAAGTCAAAAGTATCACTATCCAATTTCTCTAGGAATAAGTTATTTCTGGGAAAGATGTATTCAGAATAGTCATGTGCAGCAGAATTAGCTCTGTCAGCTAGAGGGAAATCACCTGAACTTAGAAGTCACTGTACATATTTTAATAAGGTTTTTGAAACCCCTCATCAACATGGTTTGCACATGCAGTCTTCTCATCAGTCTCTTGCTGCACACAGCTTGGAAATGAAAAAAAAAAGTTCTTCCATATAAAAAGGAAAGTTTCTATTTTAAAAATGAAAGCTATCATTCTTCTGGCAGAAGTTTTGCTGGCAGACAGACCCAGGGATGGATTATAAGTAACAGGATGTGGAGCAACTGGTAAAATGAAGCAGCCCACAGCTGCTTATACATTTCTAATGGAGGACAGGATCAGAAATGTTAAATGTTTTGAGCAAACCTAGAGGGGACTCTGTCACAGATCCATCCAAGCATGAATTGTTCTGGAGATGATTTTTATCAAAGGGACGTGGGAGAACTGCACTTCCTGAATCAGTTAACCTGGTTTCTCTGCAGAGATAGAGTCCCAATTTGTTTCTCTGGCAATCTTAAAGAGAGGAATCCCTACTGGAAGCAGCTGGAGTGAGATGAAACTGTTATATCTGAGAATAGACCTGAGTGCATTCAGATACCCTGCTGGCAGCTAATGGCTAACAAGATTTGGATCTTAGAAGGCACCAGAGTCACTGTTAATAGCTGGTGAAGCCCACTTCTGCTATAAAGCTTTTGTGAGAAGGATTAATAATGTGTTAGCAGCTCCACTAGCATGCTCTGGGTAAGACTTAAACCAGCTAAAATATGTCTTGCCTGATACACACCTTCATCTCTGTACTTTATTCTGTGGCAATCCTGCTGTATGTTCCAATATGAGGAAACCACTGGAGCTGTTAATAGGATAAGTTGTAGGCAGCCACCTTAACTGCTCTTTGATACTCATTTTACCTATCTGCAGATGTTCTGTTTAGACCACAATAGATTAAGGACTGTATACAGACTGTAAACTATAAAAATGGTTGGGATTCAAAGACTGCTGTGTTTTCATCCTCAGCAACAGAATTGTTAGCCTTAAATACAGCAGTAACAGATGCAATCCAGTATTCCTTTTGTCAATTAACAAACGTAGCAAATGCTAGGAAGAGAGAGAAACATCTCATTCCTTGAAATTTACCGTGTGTGTTTCGGAGCTAAAAATGGCTTGAATCCTAAAGCAGTTAATAAGCTTCTTGAAAGAAAATGAGGTGACCATCCACACATGATTACCTGAAATCCAAAGTGTCTGGACACTTTATCTGTCTGTCTAAACTGCACAAGTTCTTTACAAGACCACCCACCAGCCAGTCACTCACTTTGAATTTGTGCAGCAATTAATCCTTGATCAGAGTCCTTAAAAGCAACCAAAACATGTAATTAATGTTGGCCAGAGAATAGGATAGGATATAATAACCATAAATGTCCCCAGCACATTAATAGCTAATATTAATGTTTAGACATGTGAGTGAAAAACAGATATAAAACCTGAAATACTGTGACAGGCAGTTGCTGAAAGTAACGCTAATTTTAGCACACAGGGCAGATGAGGAGCTGGGTTTAAGAAGAATACACAGAAAAGGAACCATTCCCAAAAGGCAAAACAGAGTGTATAATTAAGATCAAGCATTTGTTACTCTAGGCTGTATCTGCCAGAAAGAAGCAGGCATCCTGGCAAGATTTTCCAACATGCATGACCCATGTGTTGCCAATTACCATCTATCTGGACTATGTGTCTACAAGGTGCTGCCTAATCCAAGGAGCAGAGCACAGAGATCCAATCAATCCTGCTTCAAGCAAAGTCTGTCATCTTTATCCCTAGGATTCTGGCTACCACCATACTAAGAATGTGTAATACTCTAAATGATTAAGTCTTTATTTTTAAAAATGGTGGAATGTTTCACTCTGTTTCTCAGTTGTGCCTGACTGCTCCCCAGTTTGACATTCAGCTTGCCCTGCATGTATAGATCCCCCATTGTCATCACTGAAGACAGCTCTCAGAGCCACACAGCAAATTGAGTCTGTTGTCTCTGTGTGAAGATCCCTAGAGCATGCAGAAAGAGCAGGGGAAAGATGTATCACAGGGAGCTCAGAGCTGTACTGTATCCCATGAAATCTGAAGAGTGCTTTGCCATAAAGTACAAGCATATGTCAGATTTGCAGCCTAAAGCACTTGTTTTTCTAAGCAACATGCTGATTTCTTAGTATTGGGCTGAGCACCCATTTACTGCAAAACTAACTATATTATTCTCATTTTTAAAGAGAAGTAGGAGTCACACATTTGTGAACCTCCCTATATAAACTCCAGTGCAGAAATTGCCTTCCTTTTTCTTCTTCGATTTATTTTAAAAATTGAAGAAATGCCAAGAAAGAACATCTTGACTTCTGCAGACAATGCAGTATTGTATATTCCCATATATTAGACCAGTTCAGGGGCTTCTTTCATATTATTCCATAAGCCTACTTCAACAACAGAATAGTAAGAACTTGCATTGTATGTTTAGTGTCTTCACTTTTCAAAATTTATACAGCTGTCTGCAGGCTATGTGATCTAACATATTTAATGCAAAGAAGTGAGGAAAGTGAAAAATCCATTCTTTTAGAAACAGAGACAGAAGCTTGCTGCTTTTTCTGTGTTCCTAGTTCATGCTCACACAGGTATAAACTATCAGAGCTTTAAATGGTACTGCAAAAGTGTGCACCATAATTCATGAAATACAGGTTTGTAGCAAATACCAGATTCATGAATGAAAGAAGCTCCTCAATCTCTACCTCGGTGTCTGCGCTGCTCTGGCTCAGTGATGGCCTCTTCTGCAGGGTACAGATCATGAAGTGGAAGCTCACTGTAAGGTGCAGAAGCACCAACTTTTACCACATTTATCACCTAAGTATCTCTAAGTTCATAAGGTCAGTGTCCCCATAGCTCAGGATCCTCTGTAGAATTCTCACCATACTCCTCCAGTAAAAACAAAACACTCAGCTGTTCCCTTGAATCCCTTTGATATCCAATGCAATCCTGCACTGTGCTGTTGCTTACATCTGCAAGCCATGTTCGAGTGGCATTTTTGCTCACTACTTGTGCTTCCTGTACCATGGTAGACTATGGAGCTAAGCCTGGACTTATCTTTCATCCACACTGACAAATAGTCATGTCAAAGAGGTCTGTAAGAGACTTCAAAAGAGGAAAAAAAGGAGTAGAGGAATATTGTGTCCCATTTTAAGTTCAGGTGCATAATAACTATTTGAATTGTAGTTTATTAGAAATAACAAGATCATTCTTCATTCTTCTGGAAGTGCCAATCGACTGTTAGTGAAAGTGGTTCAGTCTCTCATGTCTGTTCTAATTGCTATGGCTGTCCTGCTGCAGTACCAGGACAGTGGTTCAGCATTAGCTCTCTACTGCACCAACTTTCAGAATTTGTCTCTTCCCTATACATCTTCCTTATGGATTTGTACTGTCCAATTTAGTCTTTGAGATTCAAAATTATTTTTCCAGGAAGTAGTATGAATTTAGAGCACCAGAAGATTGCTTTGTTGTTTTTAAAATGCACACAAAAATAGGTTGATGGAAACAGTCTGAAAGGTCTAAAAATATCCTGATTGATTATCAATCAATCTTTTCTTTTCATCCTGAATATTGATAGACCTTGTTTGCTGCCCCTAAACTGCTGTTGGCTTTCCCACATTATACTGTGTCATGTCAGTGCCCTCAGTTTAAGGCAATACTACCTCAGGCAATCCTGCCCAGTACTCTCAGGAAGAACAGGTAAGTCCTCTCCACCTTTTTGCCAGCAGTGTCACACTGATAAAGACAGCACACACAGACCATTAGCCAGAGACACATCTTTTCTTTATCATACTATCACCCAGCATAAAAGTAGTGCCAAAGGAAGACCCTGGAACGTTTGCTACCTGGGCTAGTCTGAATACATCTTAAGGGTTGTTGAGAGCATGAGAAGGATGGGCATTGCCAGGGAAGGGCAAGAAAGAGGTGAAAGAGATCAAAACTGAAGAGGATGAAAAGGGCAGGGAACAAAGAGAAGGTGGCCCATACTATTCCCACTCATCCATATAACATGACAAAAGGAAGACAGTAAGACAAATGTTCAAGCCAAATCTTCTGCAGTTGCCTGCATAGCCATGCTGCTGTGCAAGGAGTAGGCCCTGTTTGTTTGCATTTACACGCGTGCAGGCGCCGACTATTTATAGAAACGGCGCCGCTCTAGTGAAAGCCAATCAGGCTTTCTGAAGTCTTTTAGGGGGGTTGTTTCTTTATCCACATCAGCAAGAAGGGAAATCAATGGTTAGTGTAACAGAACGTTATTCTTATGTTGTTTCCATCGGTACAATCACTGAAATAAATGGAAATGCATACTGAAATTTTAAAAACAAGTGTATTGTAACAGTGGAAGCCATAGTAAAGAGCTGTACTAAATAAAAACCAAAGCAAACCAACAAACCCTCAATTTTTCACTGTTACTTGAAAGTGACTGTTTGTATTCATTTTGTTAGTCACATCCTAATTTCTCTCATATTTCCGTGTGTTTGCTTTAAGAAAAAATGTCAAAGCTCATTTTGTATTTTGAGAAGCAGCGTAAGTTACACAGAGCTTGCTTTGTCCTTGCAAAACAGAGGGTGGGCAGAGCACATCTTTAGGAAAGGTGAATTCAATAGAACATACTGACACACGATTTACACAGGATTGGGGAAACTGCCTTAACAATAAAAGCCAACATTGAAGTGTTGCACCAAAACCAGTGTAGAAAAAAAACAAAGAAAAGAGATTGACAACTTTATAGCCACTGTCAAGATTCTCTCTTAAGGACAAGTGATCTCAGGAGTACCAATGCATTGTAAGTTCATGCAACTCATAAACTCAGATTTTTCAGTGTACAGTTTAAACAGAGAAGCTGCAAAAATAACCTGTAAATAATTTTGCAATAATATCATCTATGTAAGAAATAGTAAAAACTAAAACCAGCTGAAAACTAAGGTCAATCATATGTTAATAAAGATGGGATATTTGTTTATTTGCTTTAAAGACTACTGAACATCCATAACTAAACACCAGTAATGGGTGCTAGATACTTTCTTCTGAAGGAGGAATTTTCAGTCTAGGGTGAGTCAGTAATGATTAGCAGCATCTGCTTTGTATTTGGATAATGACAGATAGTATATTTTTAAGTATATTAATATTGATGAAAATGCAGAATTATTGCAAAGATGGAAATTGAAAGACTGCTTAAATCTTCACCTACTCTAACATAATTCATCCCTAAAAATCAAATAAGCTTCTAAGAACACAGCACTTGTTTGCAAGACCCATATGGTATTTTAGAAAACACCCACAGTTGTGAACCTGACTTACACAGGAAAAAGCAGTTGTTGGTGAGGATCGTTTCAGAATGAAACACAGTCTACTTCAGTATGGGTAGAGAGAAAAAGGGCAGCAGAAAGATAGAAAATAAAACATAAATGCTAGATGGAGACTTTCAGGAGCAGAGTTGGATTCCTTTAATCTTTTCCCAAGATAATATATCCCTGCCAGTGTTAGAGGAGCATCTGGATGAGTTGAGTCAGGATCACTGTGGTTTGCAGTCAGTGCATGCTCACTCTGGAACTCTAAAGGGCTCAAAGTCCAACAGCAACACAGGGAAAACCACAGATGAAAAAAATGCCATTTCAACTGAGCCACTAAAATGCCTGAGCAACAAGGCAGGAAGGCTGGGAAAATAAAACAAGTTTCTTGAATGTGACAATAAAATTCCTGCTGAAATCTCATTTTTGCCCTGCAGTGCTAAGGCCATGCCTGCCTGACAAGTAGATTAAGAAAGTGGAAGGGCCAAACTAGGTCACATCAAAGGTCCATCTTGCTTGGTATCTTATTTTACAGATATATAAAAGCAGAATGAGTATAAAAGTAGAGCAAATTATATTTGCCCCAAATACATCCCAGACTTCCAACAACTTATGGCTTAAGGGGTTTCTGAAACAGAATTTTCTTCCTCAAGGATGCCTTATGAATATGTGCATTAAAAAAAAAAGAAAGAAAGAAAAGGCTTTGTATAATTTGAACATGCCACCTGCTCACTTTGTCTGACACCCCCTAGTTCTCTATTGGAAGAGACATGTAGTAGTTGCTCAGTTCTCAGTCTCAATGATACCTGTGGTTTTGTAACTTGTATCTTGTCTCTCCTCAGCCACCTTCTGTCCAGGGCAGTGCAGGCCTGCTTAGCTGGCTCTGTGAGAGATGTGTCCAGAATTTCCTAGATACTCCAGATGGAAGCAAATGAAAGATTTGAAGAGGGGCATATTAATGGACTCTATTTCATTCTCTTTCCCTCTCCCGGTAATCCCAAACAATTTGAAGTGACAAAGTTGACAAAGCATTGTAGGACAATCTGAATGTTAAGGCTGCTTTAAAACTGCTGATGGACTGGAATATATGCTGTTCATATGGATGTTTCTAGGGTGCAGGGAACGTGTAAATGTAAGGGAAAGGCCAAAAGTAAAACAGCCAGAAAGGAAGGAAAGAAAGAGGGAGGCTCTCCATCTCCAGAACTTGCATCTGCCCATTTTCTACTGCCCCATCATTTGCAGAAATCACTGGTGTGGTGTGGCAGCATCACAACAACCAATCTTGCAAGCACAAATCTGTGAAATCTATGGAGGGGTTAAGACCATGCAGCGTCTCCTGTGGTCCCAATTAATTTCTTAGAAGCTGGAGAAGTTTTTTGCACACATTATGCAAATAGAATTTCAGGATAAATATGATTCATTGTCGCAGTGAAACATCTTGTTTCAGGATATAAAAATTTTATAGACAACAGATACCGTGTAAACTCTAGAAAATATTCTTTTAAAGTCCCCTAAAACAATGAATTGCTGTTCTCATACACACTTTCTGAGGAACTTGGAAGAAGGACCAGCAGTGCACATAGACTGCACTGGTTTCATAAGTTGAAATTTTAAAGAAAACACATAAATATATTACATATTTTTGTATGTTCTGAGTTGTTTTGGTCAGTGATGCCAGGATTTGCATGAACTGGGACTGCAGAAAATGGTCTATAACTTTGAAGAATTACTGATGTGTTTCCTGTCCAATTTCTCTCATCAGTGTTGCTTGTAACAATCCTGGTAGTGGAAGGCATTGCCATTGCACAGAAGACACAAGGTACAATTTTAGTTTGATGATTTTCTCTCAATTTGAACAGTTTATAACTTTTAATTTAGCAATATAAGTGAAAAGAAATGTTTGCATTCAGATATGAATAGTTCTTGAATTACCAATATGAATTGCAGTATTTTCCATTTTCCCCAAATTAACAAAGCCATGCAGTCACAAAGAACATGGAAGTTTTACTTTCCCAGGTAAAGTTCTACAGTTTTAAATGTTAGAGATGGGAAAGAAGCCACCACAGAAATTCATGTTTTCTGTATCTGACAACAAGCTTTTCAAATAGTCCACCCACAAACATTTTTGAAGCCTGCTGAGTGGGGAAGGAATCCATTTCACAAACCTTATTTTTTCATATGTGGGATTACCCATACTTAAGAGAGAAGAATTCCTTGAACTGCCACCTACAGAATTTCCTTGAAAAATTTCTGCAGGAGAGAGAGTTTTCACCCCCATAAATCAAAAAGGTGTCAAGATACCAGTGGAAGGTGATGTAATTTACTGAATGCATCTAAGACCTGTACCAGCATGGATGTCCTCTCACAGGTCTGCAAATTCTAACTGTGTAAATATAAACACTATGAGAGTACCCTGTGAGATTTAGGAAATATCTAGCAAAAAATACATGGCCTGTGTCTTACTCTCTCCAATTCTGTGGATACCAAGGAGAAGGGCCAAAGGTACTTAAGAATGTCAGAGATCACACTATTCCCACCCTCTTCGCTGTGGATGAGGAAATCTGAACCAAGCTCCTGCTAATGATCCAGCATAAAGAATTACCTTACTAAACTGCATCATCTCAGTCACTGAACACGTTTCCCTGTACATCCAGAAGAGGAGCTTTGATCCTAAATGACACCCTTAGCTACCAGGGCAATCTACCTGTTGCTAGGAATTTTATTAACTACCATTCCTGTATTTAGTGTATTTGCATATTGAAATTCATTTTGTTACAAACATCTTGTATTCTAACAAATTACTGTAAATAGATATCCCACCTTAGCATATTCTAGAATCAGGGTCAAAACCAGTGAAAGCTGACAAATATTTCCAATTATATTTACATAGGAATGGAGATGATATAACCCATAAAATAATGGTATTGGCAGCCACTGTGAATATTTCACTTAGAAAGGAGAGTATCAAAAACCTGAACTGAGTTGGGTAAAAAAAAATATTACTCCCTTTCCTTTCCAAGGATCTCTGGATATATTTGACATTCAAAAACTGTGGTTTCTTTAAGATATACCCCACCACAAAATTAAAGATTTTCTTAGATAGATATTAATGAGTGCCTTACAAAAGGGCTTGCAACCAAAAACCAAAGTAAATTACCTTCTTCTTTATAGGCTATGTGTCATGCCAGAATTTTACTTTATCAAATCTGCATGCTTGCAGAAGAAACTTATTTGATCACTTTTTTTTTTGCTTAAGGTGGGCAAAATATTGGAGTGAATCGGATTCCTCCCACCCAGTGTGACAACTGGGTCCGGACCAGTAATGGAGGACATTTTGCTTCACCAAACTACCCAAACATGTACCCACCCAATCAAGAGTGCATCTATATCTTAGAAGGTACATGCTTCATTTCTGTTTTGTTTTGCTGTAATCTTACTGTCAAATGGAAAATCTTGAATTGTTAAAACTGTCGTCTTGCGCTGCTGTAAAGTAAAGTATTGCCTGGCCATGCTGGTAATATAATGAATTCTGCAGTCACTTACTTGAACGAAAAGCTAAATTTTCTCTCTGAAATAATAACAACAAATAAATAAGAAATGTAAACATTAAGAAATTAGCTGTGTAGAGTATGACATATCCTCACAGCCAGGAAAAAGAGCAGCATATCTACTGTAATCTATGAAGGTATGGAATTAGTAAGATAAAAATTGTAGCTTGTTACCTTAGTATCACTGATAATTGATTGCAAAAGATGAAGGCTATTTCATACATTGCTGTAATGTTCTATCTCACCAGCAGAAAACCTTTATGCTGTCCTTCATTAATAAAAAAGATATATCTGGCTGCCATAGCACTGTACTAAAAATACATAGATTTGTTAGCACTGCTGAGGTCACTACTAAAATACTGTGATGAGGACAAAAAAAGTCATTAACTAGAATAAAATCATATTCCAATGAGAATATCTTAAATAAAGGCTGCAAGACTTGAGACACTCCAATTATTTTTCCTCTTATTAGAATGCACCCAAAACCCACTGAAGTCAGCTAAAAATATTATTCAGCCTAATAATCAGATTTATATCAATTAATTGAACTACTTCAAGTAATGAGGTTTGGTGAGTTTTTATTTGTGCAGCACAGTAGTGGTTCACAGGCCCCTCCTTTTCGCTTGTTCCCATGCACATCTTGGTTTTGCACCTTGCCTGCCCAGGAGTGCCCCAGGGAGCAGCCAGCCTGTCCTGCTGCAGGGCTGGGGCACAGGAGCAGCTTCCAGCTCCTCCTCAGAACCACTCTGGGTGCCTGAGTGGGGCCAAGGCCCTTCAGAATTTCTGGCCAAGATCTGCTCCTTCCTGCAGACCACTGCCAGCATTCACAGCAGCTCCAAACGCGTGTAGCTCGTGTGAGCGAGGCAGAAGGGCTGACAGGAGCGTTGGAGACACGAGGGTAAATCCTTTTGGCATTCAGGAAAAGCAGGCAGCGTGTGATTCCTCAGTGCTGCCACTCCAGATCCCAGCCAGGATCGGGAAGTTCACGTAGCGCAGCCCATGCCAAGAACGAGGAACACTAAAGCCATTCATACAGGAGAAAGCCTTGGGATCCAAACCACGGATGTGAGAGTCAGGATTTAGGGCTCTCATCCCATCCCAATCCTGATGTTAGGCTGCCACAGGCTCACACTCACCAACATCTGTAGCCACCTGCATATTACTGACATATATGAAGCACTTGCACTTCTCTGAATATTCTAATAAATGCTGTGTTCTGTGAAAAGATCTACAAATTTGGACTTTATGTTTAAGAAATAGTGACTAGTTCTTCCTATCTTTCTTTTTTACATTCTTTTCTGCATAGCTCAGTGTTTTGTCCTTTTTATGTATTTTGCTTTCACAGAACACTTGTTGTAATTTATATCTTAATATTTAACCTTGTTTGAATACCTTTTTATATATGCTCATATCTGTTATATGTGCTGCATTAAATTAATGTGATTTCTGAATTTTCAACAATTAAGAACAGTAAGCAAAAAATTTGGTATGAATCTATGCAAATGTATCTTTTTAGAAAAGAATTTTTCAAATTTTTGTAGCAGACTGCAGATGTGTCTTGAGAAGTTTCCAGTTTCTTTTTTATCTTGTTGTTTTGGAGGCCTGTCTCTTCATTACTTCCTATCTTTGTGTTTTTTATCAAGATCTTCCTTTAATCTTTTGCTCAATTTTTTTTATGTCCAGCTGCTCCACGACAAAGAATTGAGTTGACCTTTGATGAACCTTATTACATAGAACCCTCATTTGAATGTCGGTTTGATCACCTGGAGGTTCGAGATGGACCTTTTGGGTTCTCCCCTCTCATTAATCGTTACTGTGGTCTGAAAAGTCCTGCACTAATTAGATCAACAGGGAGATTTATGTGGATCAAGTTTATTTCTGATGAGGAGCTGGAAGGAAAGGGATTTCAAGCAAAGTACTCATTTATACCAGGTAAAGATGTCTAAAATTGTGACTGAGTTAATGACTATCTGCTCCCATTGAACTCTGTGGGTGTGTTTGTTCTCTCAGCCTAGAGCTGCATTTCAGCATGAGCACTTACGGCGGCACAGTGACAATGTGATAGCCACAGTCTCAGTCCTGCTAATCCTACAGGGCACGTGGCTAAAAACACTTGGGGAATCTTGACTGAAGGAAATTACAGGTCTGTGGTTTGCTAGTGAGGAAGACAGTTGAGCTTGTTCATGCTGAAGTCTTCAGCAGCACCCCTTTTTATTTCTCTACTTGCACCAGTCTCACCAGTACCAGGAAAGGAAAGACAATGTACACAAAGAGCTGCCTTTTCACCAGCCTCTCTTCTAGGGGTGTGAGGCACTGGACAAAAACACCTGAAGCAACTTTACAATAGCGCTTCAGCCAGATGCAAAACATTTTAAATCTCCATTCTGAAAACCCAGAGAAAGTATCTGCACAGTCTGAGCTCTCGGTATAACTGGATTCCTTCAGCCCCTGGGCTCAGGCAACAGAGCTGCTCTTTGCTCAAAGTGCTGCGTAGTTCACAGGTGCAAAGGAGAGGACAATGTGCTGACAGTGCCTTTAGACAAACAAAAATTACATCTGCTCTGTGGAGCTACTTAAACCTGGCAGGGCATCCTTCTTACATGAAAATTTGACCTGATGTCCTTGTGCAATGCTTGACTATCGTACTTCATAGATATTACACGTGTAGTTATCAGCATTTTATTGTCCTTTGGTGCAAAAGGCAATATACAAGTGTCAGCTCTACTTCAGTAAATATATACACAAACATAACTTCTTAATGTTATCTTTACACCTAGAGCACATGAAAACACAGTTCATGATTATATATTACTGCTTAGGGATTTAGACTCAGAAATTTCAGATTAACATGATGACCAGACCACTGGGAATTACATGATAAAATGTTTTCACAGGGACAGTATTTATGCATTTTGCTAAATCTATTTCCAAAGCCATTTCATCAACATCCCTTTCAAAACTACCATAGTTGCAGGCTGGAACTTTAAATATACATTTAAACTGTGTATTATTTTCACAATAGATTACAACAACTGAAGGACTGTTATTTTTCTTTTCCTTCCTTTTCGCTTATATGAAGTATGGTAAAATATTTTACAGTTGTGAAAATGAAAGGGAACATATGCATATACTCCTGCTTCATAAAATTATCAGCTTACAAAGAAGGTTGAAAACCTTGCAGAATTTTGCATATAGTGATGATAGATTTTCACTGTAGGTTAATAAAAAGAGGAGGGCAAAGAAGGCACGTTCTGAATTGTGCTGAGTCTTAAGCTCAGGACTGAGGCATTCTAGGGGAAGTGATAGACTTCCTATACAGAAAAAATAATTTATAGGATCACAGAAAGAGCAAAACTCTGGACCTTCATTTGGAAAAGAACTTTGTACCAAACCAGTGTGTCCTTTTGCATGAATTAGTCCTTTCTTTGCATAGAACATTTCATAAACCATGTCTAGAGCTCTTTTACGTAGCCTAATACAAGAGACACAGATAACCCAGGGAAAAGTACCTTTAGGATTGAACAGCCTTTTTCACATACATTTTTAAGAGCAGTTAGCAATTTCAAAGTGTTGATATATTCTGCTAAGCTCAGTTCAGATTGTTCAGAACTACATAGACAGCAGTCTGATAAAATAAATCTAAATGAGCTTTTTGCACAGAGAAAGATTCCCTGTACTCTTGTGGAGCTCCAGCAGTTTCAGTGAAAACTGACATAGTTAAATTCAGAATATAATGTAGAAACAAAGTACTGAATAGTAATTTTTGGTGTTATGCTAGAAATCTGAGCTGTCAGGATAGAATTACGTTTTTCAAATAAGGTCAATCTTTGTGAAATGATGTTCTCATCTGCAAAAACTTTGTCTCTAAATGCTCCAATTGATTCAGTAAACTTTCTGGCAATTTTTTTTGTGACATAATAAAAAATGGACATAACTGCAGATAATAGTAAAGCTTGAAGTGATTCTCAAGCACTGATAGCCCTTGTGACTCATGACTTCTTTCTATTACAGATCCTGACTTCACTTACCTAGGAGGTATTTTAAATCCCATCCCAGGTATAGTACTACAGTAACAATTTCTTTATACATGAAATTTTAAATTAATGTCATATTGCATTTGACAGCAAGGTCTATCTTCTCCCTAGACTGCCAGTTTGAGCTCTCAGGAGCTGATGGAATAGTACGTTCCAGTCAAGTAGAACAAGAAGGAAAAACAAAACCAGGACAAGCAGTTGACTGTATCTGGACAATTAAAGCCACTCCAAATGCTAAGGTAGGTCTTGTTCGTATAATTCAGTACACAATGGGTTTCCATGACAGTAGGGACAGGTAATGGTCACTAACTGTGATTTGCATCACGTTGTACTTCACTGAAATGAGTCATGTAGCAATGGCTTAGGAAATCCAGAGAGAGAATTGCTTCTGAAATTAAATTTATGTAAGTCCATGGTGCTGGCTACCTGTTATTTGAAGCTTCAAATACCAAATAACTGTGAGAACTGTTTAGGCAGCAATTTTCAGAGGCATTTGACTTGGATCCTGGTTTTATTGGAAGACTACAGGCAAAAATGCTGGCTGACATCTTCAGTAATTTCCAGTATATCTCACTGCCAAAATGCAATGTTTGCCTCCAGTGGTCCTGTTGAAGAATTTGGTTCTGTTCAAAGTCAACAGAACATGTGCCTGCTTTTCCCATCTAATTCACAATCCAGCATCTTAAAATCCACTTTCATCAGCAGTCTGAGCTAAATGGAAAGGCTTTACACCTTGTTAGGCAGACAGCAGGATGAAATCCTATTCACAACCCCAAAAAACAATATCTAAAGCCTGAATCGTATTAGTTTCAGATCATATTTGTTAAATATTGCACAGAAGAGCACATACTTTTCTCCATATAGCATACACATCTTTAATTTTGCTTCTGCTTGCACATACGTAAAAATTAAAAAAATACTTTGAAGCAGTAGTTGCCACGATAACAAACCTTTCCTTTGCCTTCTTACACATTCCTAACAGTTAACTAACCAGGCCTGTTAACCACCTTGCAAGTGCATTCTAAAACAGTAACCAAAAAGATAATAAGAGGACAAGACATGAAAGAAATTAAAAGTCCATTAATATATCTGAGCCTTAGAGGAAGTGAGTCAATTCCCAAGAGCCCTATACTAGTCTAAGTAATAGATGCAGTTCTTCCAGAAACAATAACAAACCCATTTTCTCTCTACATTGCCACTTGAGTGCACCAGGTCTTGTGCTTAAGTATTTTAATAAATTATTGAATGTTGCCAGAAGGCAGAGTTATAGTTGGGTGAGTCCTGAAATTAGATCATCATCCTAAATTATTGATTTAAAACATTACAGAAAAATAATTCTTAGTATTCTGACAGTGGTTTCTCAAGCTTCAATTCAGGCAGAATTATGATGATAAAATCCATTAGATCTGATACAGTGCAGTCTCTTGACAAAAATAAGCATAGACATTTTTAATTTCCTCTATTTGTAATAAAAATAAACTTTTAAAAGTAACACAAGTGCAGCAATGAAAGTACTTTTAAAATGTTATAGGAGACACTTAATAAATTACCTCCAGATTTCATAAAACTACCAGAATAATCAATATAATGTAAGAGTAAGGACCTTTTATACTTGGCTAACACATTAATCTAAAAGAACTTGTAAAGAAGTGAGCACTTTTAATGGGATTATTCCTTTGTTATCATACAAATAATAGCTCTACTAAAAGTGTGCTAAATTATTTTTAGTTTCCTTTGTAGTTTTGTAGCAGATATATAAAGTCAATCATTAAAAGAAAATACCATCTCTCAGCCCAAATACTAGCAATCACAGCTCACATCCATGTTTTTCAGACAAGTCATCAATGGAGAACAGGTTCTCAATGTAGCTGAGAATTTCCAGCAGTAAATCTAACAAAAACAGCAGAGGAGAAAAAAAAGAAAATAGAAAAAAAGAAAAACTACATATGCTGAAAATCACAAAACAGTGAGGTGAAGCATGAGCTAATATGGCACAGGCTGCACTTTCAGACAGAACGTGCAAGGGAAGGCCGTGCTGGCCAGCCTGCCCCTGGAAGCACTGGAAGGAAGGGAAGAGCCACAGGGTACAAGTGTCACCTGCCTTTCTCTTTTATTTCTCTTTTACCATGTTTTCAGTAAAGCCTGACAGGTGTAGGAATGGGGAGGGGAATATCTTGTTTTGTCTCTCAGAGGTGGTTGGTAATGGCAAAGGGGCAGCACACTGGGTTCTGGAGCCCAAGCATGGGACTCATCTGCCCTGGCCCACCTGAGCAGGGCTCCCAGGGTCCCTGGGCAGGTGCACAAAGCCCTGAAGGGCAGAAGAAAGAGGTTTCTCTTTGAGAGCTAGGGCTTATGAGCTCTTGGAGATCTTATTACACTTGAGATGAGCTCAGTTGCTTTGAATGGCATAAAAGTAGTAGGATGGTTTCTGTGGCAGTGTTTGAAACAGAAAAAGGTTTAATGAAAGACAAAATAGCAAAGCTCTTTGCAGAGAAAAACTGTGCTAGGTGTGAGAGGTCTTTGTCCTGCTAAGACACCCCACAAAAGCATTAATTCCTTTGCTCTCTTCTTTTTCTACCCAGTGACTTAGACAGGGACCTCTTGGCCTCTGTCCAATCGAACACTCCCAGGTTTGAGGTGAAGTCTGAAAGGTCCTATGAGGTGTCTTTGTACCAAATTCAGAGAGAACCTTCTGGGGTCTTTGCCTTATTTAGCAGACAAAGAGTATTTGAAAATTCCCTTGTAATTTGGTCACCCTGTGAACAGAAAGCACAGTCCTGCAGAGAAGCTCTGCAGCTTCCCTGGCAGGGCAGGACAGGAGGGGCTCAGCCAGCCCCAGGCTGGTTGGGCTGAGCCAGGAGATACTTTCACGGGAGGAGCAGCTCAGCCTCTGCCTGGGCACGGTTCTGCTCTGGCAACACAACGGCAAGCTAAGAATTGTTAAAGTCTAAAATGGACTTTGCAGCATGCTTAAGTGTCTTGGTTTCATAGCTCAAAATTTTCTGAAGAATTTTGAGAATTCCAATGCAGCCATTGAAGAATTTCAAAAGCCTTTTGATGTGTTCATGTAATTTTAACTGAATTACAGTCTTGCACGAGTTTTCTGCTCCAGGAAAATAAATTATTTACTTACTCTTTAAATACCATCTCAATCTTCTAATTTCCTTGCTGCATGTGTTCTAATACATATGCTGCCTTCTCTTGGATTAGATTTCTGCTTTTAGAAGTATTAAGATTAGCTGAAATTCACTAATTCTTCCTACACAGCCAGCTTACTTCTCTCTCATTTACATTTTTATTCAAATTACTCCTGACTTCATGGTTTGTGTCTTCCATAACACAGCTATGGTTCAGTAATTAGCTTTTATTCTGAAGCAATAAATTTTAATTTCCTTATTTTATTTCAGAGCTTTTCTGACTAAACTCCTTCCCCTATATTTTAACACTGTTTTTATGAATTAGAAAGAAAGGAAAGAGAACAGTCAAAATACTTTAAAAATTATTTCAGTACATTTATGCATTCCTTATATCTCTTCTAGAGAAACAGACTTCACATTTAGCAAAGCTTCTTGGGGGTTTCCTCACCAAGTGTGTTGCTTTGTAGTGTTTTTCCAAAGGGAACAGAAATAAATCAAAGTAAATTTTTAAATAAAGATTGTTTTGGGGAACAGAGAGAAGTGAAACCCTGGAAGGTTATCCAAGACAAATGTCAGGTAATACTCCACAGGGACATCTAATGAGAAAAATTTAAAAGTGTTTGAATTGGGAATTACATTTATGTGTAAGGGAAAAAACATCTTATTCAAGATTTGCTAAGAAAGAGAACTCTCCTCTCTGTCTTTCTTCTCCTAAAGACATGGATTCCTCTTTTCTAACAGATCTATATGCGGTTTCTGGACTATCAGATGGAGCATTCCAATGAGTGCAAAAGGAACTTTGTTGCTGTGTATGACGGGAGCAGTTCCATTGAGAACCTGAAGGCCAAGTTCTGCAGCACGGTGGCCAACGACGTGACGCTGCAGACAGGGACAGGGGTGGTGCGCATGTGGGCAGACGAGGGCAGCAGGCTGAGCAGGTTCAGAATGCTCTTCACTTCCTTTGTGGATCGTAAGTAGATCTAAAAGTGACAATTCTCCTGCTGTTGGGATACTTCAAGTATTTTAGGGAAAGCATCAGCTGTGTATTAAACAGCAGGAATATATGAAAAGGGTTGTTTCTGTTTCCTTGACATATTAGCAGGTAAATTAGATAATTGCTTTATTACATTTCTAACATGGCTCCTGAAGGAAAGCTTTCCTCCATTCTTAAAAGGTTGATTTTCCATTTGAATTCAGCAATACTGCCCTAGGCTACATCCTTCTCACAAAGAGACAATCCTTCCCTACGAATGAGCACAGACTTATTTCAAAAAGACAGCATTGGGACTGAAGCACGCTCTCCCACTAGCCCTCAGTTCCCTGCCAGACACCACAACAAGCTCTTCTTAAGGCCACTCTGGATGTTCAGAAGAGTAGAAAACATGCCTGATCCTGTAAAGTCTTGCTCTCCTTCCTAAACACATTGCTGTCTTCAATTGTGGGTCTGGAACTTCACCCCCCTCCAGCCAAGCTGCTCCCTTATCCTCAGCTGCATTTGGCTCTGATGTTCCCCACATGTGCTCCCTTAGCAAAGCCCTGTGGTGTTGCACAACCATAGATAAGCAGTTAAATTCAAGTTTATTCAAGAAGGCTGTAATTAAAGCAGAGTTGTAAATGCTATCTGGATTTTTGTTTGGATTCCATAGCCTGGGTTAGAGATAGTCTTTATTCTCATCGTAAATTAAGATGTTTATTGAAGGCAGGTTTTTTGTGAGGTTTTTTTCCTTCTAAGGGTGTTGTACACCTGAGTGGAGTTTTGTTGCCTCATATATTTACAGAGGACAATACTGCTCACATTGCAGAGCCATTGCAGTGCCATTCATATGGCACTAAAGCAGACTGAGTTCAGAATTGCAGAGCAGATCTGAGATACATGGAGAGAGCTGAATGAAATGTTCCCATTTCAGGAAATCAGACCTATGCTTATGCTAAAGGTTTTCAAAAAGTTCTGCTTGAAGAATAAATAGTACAGATTTGCTGAGAAAAAAAAACTTTTCTGACAGAACATATCTGTAGCCAGTCCTGAATGAGATCCTGGTCACTATCTTGCAAGAAAGTTCAGGTTACAGGATAACAGGTAGATTTTATGTTCTGTTCCATAAAACAGTAAATTTTAACATAGGAAAAAAGCTACTTTTTGTAAAAAAAACCTTTCTAAAGTATCAGATTTGTATAAGAGAAGTAGCTCCTGACTTACTTTGAGTACATGGTAGTAAGGAACAATTGCATGTTTCAAGCTAGTCTATTGCTTAAACTACAAGAGGCATTTAATAAGCTTTGGCTATTGAGAAGTTAAATAAATGTCAGTTTTAAGTACAGCTTGCAAAAATTGATAACTGCTTTTCCACTAGCTTTTATTTCAATACAGTTACTAACATTGGTGATAGTGCCAGTTATTCTAGCTTTCAATTCAGAAAATGCTATGAACTTTGCCAGGGAAATTATCTGTTTATAGTATAATAATTGGAGTGGGTTTTTTGTTGTTGTTGAGTTTGGATTTTTTGGGGGGAGGTTGTGGAGGGTTTTTAATGTTAGAGGTTAAAACACTAAATACTCCTAAAGGTAGATAACTTTCCAAATTTATGAATTTACAGCAACTCAAAAGTCATTTGCAGAAGAACATCTGCAAATGTATGTGGTTATTGTTATTTACCTGAGATACTGCCTTCTTTGGAGAGGGTCATTGAAAAGTATGTGGCTGAAAAGTGTTTCAAGTATTTTTATATAATCTAGTCATAAGCAATTTTTCTAACTAAAAAAAAAGTGAATCTGAGCTTATCTTATTTTCAGATTCTTAAGCTATCTTTCTCTTCTACCTTGCTAAGATTTGTAATTATATGAAGCCAGCCTGAAAATGATCAATATTTCTGGAAAGATTTCCATAAATGAACTAATAGTGCATGACAGTCACCTAACACACACCTAGCACTGCTTGCAGATTTGACTAAGTAATTCAGCTAACAGCAATGTGAAAAATCAATGTATTTGATTCCTGCCTTGATTCAATAGATGAGTAATGCTGGATACAAAGTGCACTGTGAGCATTGCACCACTTTTGAGCAGCTGTTATGAGAAGAGTCCAGCTATGTCCTTGAAGTCCTAGGCTGGAATTGATTGTGACTTTTAGACTTCAAACTCTCCAAATAACAAACAAAAGCAAAATAAGTCCATTTGTCCCACCTTCATGAACTGTGGACAAAAACTTAAAGGGACTACACAAACATGTAAAATAGAGACTGTGCTGGCAGATGGAGAAGCAACAGCAGAATGCATCATCCAAAAATACAGAACTGTAAAAAAAAAGTCACTTGTTCAGGGAAATGAGAAAGGGAATATGTTTACATTATGGCATAACTGTCAGAATGAGCCTTATCTCAACCTTCTGAAGGAGTGATCTTGTTTTAAAGCAGGGTTCTTCAGACTAGATCTGCTCTCCAAACAATTAAATTCTCAACTCACTCAAGTGAGGAAGTGATGTGATAGTTAACATTACATTTTTAAGCACTGAGATTACATAGATAAACTGTTCCAAAATACACTCTGTGTTCTGTATTCATACTTTCACTACAATTAAAACAAGTTCTTGTATGGAACTTCTTGCCAGATTGCCAGGGTTGAACAGTAACAGCAAATACAAAAGCTTAAAACCAATGAGTGTAGATTACCAAACTGCAGTGGAGTAAGCCATGGGAAGACGACACATTTCATTTAGGAATGCAAAATCAAAATTAAAGGTTTGAATGTGCTTTTTTTCTTAGGCATAATTCGTCTTCTTGTCATTGAGATTTTCAAGCCTAACAGAATGACTGAGACATGCAGTGTTCAGGAGCAGTCATTCCCTCTGCTCTACCCTTTGGGTTTCCTGTTATGTTTCCAAGAATCCAGACTGCTCAAGAACACATTCTTTATGTGAAACCAAATAGTAGAATGTCAATCACACATCTTTGCTATTTAGTATATGACAGACTCCACTAATAACAGACATTTCCATCACAAAAATACCACATTACTGAAACAAAGGAAAAACCAATTTCTTGTCCAGTGCCCCGAATTTATAAATAATTCCCTATGTATATGATACAACACCCTGAAAAGAATTATCACTACTTTCTAATATCTTTTCTCTTATATCAAGGAGATATAAAAAATACTCACAAAAACATGGGGCACCCTTCTAGTTAATTTTTTTCTTTGAGTTTCTGACTATATATAGATAGATACATAAAAAGCTAAACTGTACTCTCTCAATCCCTGCATTAGCTCTAATAGGAGGATGCAGGAGCTTTTGATTCACAAGCAGGAATGACTTAGATGCCTCTAGTTATTGAAATCTCTTGCAATTACTGAAACAGTCCTCCACAAGCTGAAATCTGATTTGCCTTAAGATACTAATGGGCTCTAAAATGCAGATGTTCAGGGACTGCTTCACATCTACACAGCAGATGCTGCACAGAATAAATATATCATTGATAGTGAGCATGCAATTTTTAAGTATTAAGTTTTTAAAGACACGTAGTAAAACCTTCTTCCATCATCTGTGTTTTGTGACTGTCTCTATTTGCTACCTACCCCTTTGGAGCAAGAATTGGTTTTGTAGCATTGATAATATGCTGAAAGCAATCAATCACACGAAGAGAGAGAAAAGCATCGGATAGCGACGTACAAGAGAAGTGATTGTGTTTGAAACAGAGAGGAAGAATGCATGTTAAAAACCCCAGATATAGGAACTTAATAGTTTTATTGCAAGGCATCAATTACTGAAAATTCTGAATGTTTTCTTTCTCTTCTCTCCTGCAGCTCCCTGCTCAGGCAACACTTACTTCTGCCATAGCAACATGTGCATCAATAATTCTTTAGTCTGCAATGGCATTCAGAACTGTGCATACCCTTGGGATGAGAATCACTGCAGAGGTGAATATAGTGCAAACCACAGCCTTTATGAGCTAGGCTGGTCAGTTTGCCTTTCAAGAAAGTCATGAAATGTCTTTTTCCTGGAAATATGCTGAAGACAGCTATTCTGCTAATCTCAGGAAGGTGTTCCAAATTTTTTATTTAAACTCAGGACACATGTAAGCATCCTGAATACTGATTTTACTGCTTTAACTGAATTTCTTCCTCTTCAGCATATACTCTCTATTTTAAAAGGATATCAGCTTGATAAGAACTAGAATTAAGTATTTTTGAGACTGCATCCTATAAATTTCTAAACTTTAAAGAAGCAAGGATTCTAGGGATGGATAATATGTTTTAGAGATAAAAAAAGAGCTGAAAAAAACACAGGAAAGTTTTCAAGCACAAAAAGCCTCTCAGAGTTGAAATAGAAGCAACAATCCTCAAAGACAATTTTAAAACATTTGTTTAGAGTTGTAAATCACAGGCTATTTCAGGATAAATTCAACTGCTGTATATGGTGTGAGAAAGGAAGAATTGTTAGGGAGCATGAAATAAATACTTTTGAAATACAGACACATGTAAATTGCTGTTTTTAGAACATGGCCTTGGAGTATTATTTCAATCATCACAACTACAGTAAAGACTTGTGTCAATATCAGGCTTTGTAGGAAAAATTCTCATAATTTGAAGAAATCGTTATTCTGTTACAGCAGACATTCTCCTGTGCTTGAAGAACAGCTCCGTTGTCAGAACAAAACCAGTCTAAGGTCAACAATTTTTCTTGCTAAAGAAAACAATAGAACAAAAACACTTGAACTTGTTTGCTTAGGGTCTTCTGACAAATAGAATGGCACCAATAGGCCTGAACACAAAACTGCAGAAGATTTAAATATGTATTCCATTTCAAAGAGAAACCAACCCTGTGGAAAGGGTCAAAACCTTCTCTGGTCTTGAAAGAAGATTTCTTTTCAATGCAAAAATCCTGCTTGCATTTTTAAAATAAATAAACATTTAAAAAATCCTACTTGTTAATTGCATTTTGGGTAAACAAAAAAATTCACACCACTAGTAGATATTCTAATGTAAGGATATTGTGGAAGTTTTCTAGTCAACAAAACTGGTCCATAACTCCCAGGTTTGCAATGTAAAACTAAGCTTCCTCTAAATAATCCTTACCTTTGATAATATCCAATATTCCCTGTCAAGTTTATTTTATAGATCTCTTTCCTATCTTTACCAACTGCTTTCTAGACTCCCCAAGAATCCACACTTCACTGATATACTGCAGTATTAAAATTAAGTCCATAAAAACTGTGTCTTTCCCAATATTTATAAATTGCTGTATCTGGTGTTGAACAACCCCTCATGTTTTATGTTGAATGCAATCTAAATTCTGCTGTAATACTTGCACAGCAGAAATTAAGAGAGCTGAAGACTAGATCCACTTTGCTAGCTAAGGGAGACTGATGCAACCAAATAAGCAATTCTTAGCCTTAAAAAGAGAGCTGCTCACAATTGTGCTCAGTTCCTGCAGGCAGCCAGAGTTCTCATTTAGGCCATATCAATAGCTACATAAATCTGAGCATATTGTGACCTACTTATGCCTAAGCCCTGTAACACAAAAATTGATAGAGAAGTCAGTTCTGTGCAATTTATTTTAAGAGACTGGCAAAGACGTCACCTTTTGCAAAACAACTTTTTGATTAAAATATCTGCCAAGAATTAAGAAGCCTAGATGGCAACAAGAGAGCTGCCATAGCAGTGAAATTCATACCTCCCACCATGGATGGCACCACTGTGATCTAAAACAGGCAGGACAAGGGGAGAGATCTCCTTCACTTCAAAGGTAAAAGGTAGCTCAAAGGAAGCAGTCCAAAGCAGAAATGTAATTTCTTACTAGCCAGCTCCTTGGGAGTCTCTGCTCAATATAGGGATTGTTTCAAATAACACATGATGGTGTACTACTCTCCCCATGCACTGTGTGTGGTATTTAGCTACATAACACACATATTCAGATGCCAGGAACCAGGTATCTGAAAATGTTATGCAAGATTTAGGCTACTACATTTTCTTCTTTATAGTCTTAACTGCTTTTCTCCCACTAGCCAGTGTTGCAGTGTAGAAATCTCCTGGTCCCCCAGGACAAGAACAATAATGAAACAGATCCAAGTGGAAAACTTTAATCTTCAAATAAGAATTTTAAATATGGAAAACCATCTTGTTCTGATGCTGCCATCTTGTGTGTTGTTGCATGAAGTACTGGCCAGAATTGCCAGATGATTTGGGTTGGTTGGTGTATCCCCCTCACCTTTTTTTTTTTCCCCAAGTAACTTCATCATTGCACTCTTAGAACTGGAATAGAGCTTTGCTAAAGCTCCCTGTGATAAATTAGGTATAACAGACTTAAACAATCTATACAACCATTACATTTCCAAGAGATGTGAAAACAAACAGTACAGTCATTCTTATATCTGATAATATTTCACTTTTAAAGAAGAACTAGACAATTTTAAGTCTAGGTTTTCTTCTACTGACATTGCTGGGAATGTTACCAGCAGGAGCAAACCATGGTAAGAGAAACATCATCTGTAGCTGGATTTAACCTATTTAAGGTTAATTTAAGCCTATTTAGCTCATGGATTTAGGAATATAGACCATCAGTAAAGGCTCATCCCAGCTGACTCAGCAAGCACCGCTTCACAGTGTTGCACCTGCCACTGAATTATCATATGTTAGCCACTAATGACAGAGAATTAGACAAATCCCATTGGACATACAGGTCTAGTCTCCAGTCGCATTAAGTAATTTTATCACTTGCATGGCAATCACAATACAGTCTTGCTTTGTTTAAATCCATTATCAAAAGCGTAGAAACTAATAAATGTCTTGTCATAATAATTTTTTTCTTTGCAGAAAAGAAAAAAACTGGATTGTTTGAACAAATCAGCAAAACCCATGGGACAATCATTGGCATCACAACAGGGATAGTTTTAGTTCTTCTCATAATTTCAATTCTAGTGCAAGTAAAGCAACCTCGCAAAAAGGTTATGGCTTGCAAGACTGCCTTCAATAAAACTGGTTTCCAGGAAGTTTTTGACCCTCCTCACTATGAACTGTTCTCACTAAGGGACAAAGAAATTTCTGCAGATTTGGCGGATTTATCAGAGGAACTTGAAAACTATCAGAAACTGCGGCGCCCTTCAACAGCTTCCAGATGCATTCATGACCACCACTGTGGCTCCCAGGCCTCCAATATCAAACAGAGCAGGACGAACCTGAGCTCCATGGAACTGCCCTTCCGCAACGACTTTGCGCAGCCCCAGCCCATGAAAACATTTAACAGCACATTCAAGAAAAGCACTTACACTTTCAAGCAAGCTCACGACTGCCCCGAGCAAGTGATAGAAGACAGGGTGATGGAGGAGATTCCATGTGAAATTTATGTCAGAGGAAGGGAAGATACAGCACAAGGTTCATTATCTATTGACTTTTAACTTCCTGCTGAAGGTGGTATTGGTGTATATACAAAATGCTTGTGTACAATGACAGTGTATATATTAAAAGTGTACCATACGCAGCGTGTGAGATGCACACACTTTTAGCTTATTACACTTCATTTCAAAAAACAAAACCAGTCTTCATATTTAATTCTTGCTGAAAAAGTGGTGGATTTCCTCCAATCTTCCCAAGCTACCTATATAGTGGAGGAGTGAGATGGAGACTCTGCATGGAAATTATAAGATAGGATGGTGGAAGAAAAAACCCTACAACTACTAATCATTGAACACTGAAAGCAAGTACTACTCTTCTTCATACCATTTTCTCTTCTTTAGATGTCTGCTTTTCAAGACAATTTTAATACCTCACTTGCATAAATAAAAGTAGTTAAGTGCACCACGTGTATGTCAACATAGGTGTCTTATTGTATTTGTCAAATTGAAAGTAGAGTTAGTGTTAAGTGCCAGTTAAGAGTCACCAATTATGTTACAGCCATCTGTTTCACTTGCCTTTAATTATCATTTCCACATTGTGAGAAATAAGTGAAAAGGGTTACTGCCTTTTAACACTATCAAGTTATATTAATTTTAGTACATTTAGAAATATCTTTGCAGCTTTCAGTTAAAACACAAGTGAGTAGTCATTTTATTCTAGATGCAGACTTTTACAGCAGTTTTCTTTCAAGAAGGTTTAGGATTTTAAAATATTCTGCCATATATTATAGCTCCATATGGCACACTGATTTCACAGCTCTGTACTTAGGAAACAATTTTGTTCCTGAGTTTTCCAACTATTTACATAAATAGATTGTACTGTACATTTGTCTCTTAAAATAGCTTTTTACTCCTTGTTGCAGCCAATCTTCCCTACTGAAATCAGTGAGGATACTTTTAGCTCATGTCCTACTTGCCTGAAGAGAACTGCTCTGAGGTCTGTGTGATTACTGGGTATATGAAGGTACTGGAAACAAAGAAATCACAAAGCAACTCTAATTAACCCCTATGGAATCCTTCTCGTGCCCCTTGTTTCCATTTGCAACAAAATTGCACATTTCATACCTTTTTAAATGGTGGTTTGGACCTGATTTAATAATTTTTACAATAGAGAAGAAAATTTTTAAAATATATTCTCATTGTGGTTTTTAAGCTTTTTATATAGTTTGATACTGTACAGCCTATTTCTTAAATCCAAATCTAGCACCTGTACAGGCTTCCTTCAGGGTCCCTCTTAGCAGTTCTGAATAACCTGCAGTTGTTGCTGCACACACCACAATTTGCCAAGAATACTTGTCATAACTTCCACATTAGTCTACAGTTTCTTCCCTGGTACTTTGAGCTTATTTGAATATTTTGTTTACAGGAAACCTTTGACTAAAGCTGATTCCCCCAAGCTAGGACTGGGCATAGCCTTTATTTACAGATGGATGTCAAACCATAGTGTTTGTTGTGCTGATTGTAGTACAAAAAAAAGCCCCAAAAACATCTTAACCTATGACCCTTGCAACTGAAAAATAATTTATTTGAAATAAAGGTGAACAACAGGTTTAATCACAGATTTGCATTAGAATGATAAAGATTTTTTTAAAATGCTTAAAATGTACAACATCTAAGGGGAAAAAAGACAAGGGAATTGAGTTTCTTCAACACTGCCTAACTTCAAAATTAACCCTGTCTCCTGTTAAAAATAACTTAATCAGCTCTTATCTTAGACCCACAAGGCTGTATGTACCTTGGTGCCAGTTTTTGTGCTGGTTCCAGAATGTATTTCAATTTGAAAGAATGGAAATGGGCTTTATTTTTAGATGCACTACATGTAGAAAATAAATGTTTAAAAAAATCTAGTTAATTTTTACTTGAAAATTTTTGAATATTTAATGAAAATATTTGGCAGATTTTCTTTACTTCTCATTGATCTCAGGATTAAATATCTCACCATGACCTAGAGGACACACTATGCTATTTGTGACAGTGTGTTAGTTCCAGATTCTTTCTACAAGTCATATGTAGTCTTACACGGGTCATTCTAATCCATATAACTCTTGTAAATGCTAGGTTTGCATGACTGAAATTTCTTTTTTAGGTGTATTTATCCATGTGCTAAAAAAGTAATACGGTCCCTACTCGTTGCCAAGTTATGTTGCCTTTGATCAGTAAAGCTGTACTAATAAAACAAATAGGAAGCCTGCAGAGCCCAAGTCTGTGGAGAAGAGGGAAATTGAAGAAGTTCCCAAATGGCTTGAGTAATATTTCAGTCTCTGTTGTAGCCTTGTAATGACATGGCCAGAACACAGCTGCCTTTTGGCTACCCCAGAGCACAGCAGGGCTCCCACAACCAGTCCTGCCTTTTGAGCAGAACTGGTTCCAGTATCCTGTGCGGTGTTTGAACACCAATCTGCCTACACAGCCCGTGGCAGGGTGGAGTTCAGTTACTGAGCTGTGCTTTAGGAAATGAGTCAGAACTATTAGAGCCATACTTCCAGTATAATCAACTTCCCTTCACTGCAGAGAAAAACCAGCTGGGTGGACTGCTGGGTATCACAGTACAGAAAGCTGACACATCTAGCAAAAGAATCTAGAACTGGTTTGGCAGTCTCAATGTGGTTGAAGCCGATGTTGTGGTCTTTAAACTTTTTTGCAGCATTAGTGAAAAATATCACATTTCATACTCGTGCAGTATCTAAGTACCATTAGGCTATTTCCACTGAGTCCATCTTAAATTCATACATTTCTAGGAGCATTCTGATTTTGCATTCCATTGTGCCCACATCTGCAATACCCTCTGCTAGCACTGAATGCTCCTGAGCAATGACATACTCACTAGACACACACTGACCAGGACAAGACCAACAGCACTGAACACTTTTTGGGATTTCTAACTCATTTTTACCTTTTATCATAGTAGCTTAGACTCTCTGAACAAACTATCCAACATGAAGAATGAATTGTGATGAAAATGGTATAAGTAAATCTAGAGCCAACATGAAAATAAAAGTGACACTGATTCACAACTCCTGCAAGTTCTGAGGAGACATCTGCATTTACAGAGATGATGGCAGTGGCACAGGAAACTCAGGTTTAATGCTGTTCCTGACTCCTCAGTGATGACAGAAATACCAATGTGTACTTAAAATGCACGGGATTCTCTTGTCTGCTAGAGACAAGATGACCTCATAGCATCTACAAATTCCAATGGCATATTGCAATAATGACTGTCTATTTTTACTAAACCAATACCAAGAAGGGTTATGAAAAGAACTGTCATTGATTTACAAGAAAAAGTGCTTGTCATGTGAACACTTCACAGAATCTTCATGTCATTAAAATATGCTTTGCTTTGGCTTTCACTTGGTACAAAGAATTCTGTGCATTAGCAGCAAATCTGTTGAATGAGGGAAAAAAAGCTTGTCTTATTTATAACACAAATTTTCCTGTAACTAAGTTCTTAAATCATTGATCACAACATTTAATTTTCCAAACTATTTAAGTACAATCCTTGATCTGAAAGGATAGCACCAGCAGCACAAGTAGTAAAAAAAAAAAAGTTTTAAAAAAAATTTTAGCAGATACAACTGGGAAGATGAGTAAAATACTGCTTGAAGTGGAGCAAGTGAATTCATGTGGATATACCAAGCCACAGCTACAGTCTGAGCCTCCTGTATGGCCAGGCTCTGTATCTCTGTTCACAGCAAAACTCAGTCAAGTCCATTTACTTTTACATGTCCTTATTTCAAAGTTGACATGTCAGCCCTATGACTGCTCAGGTCTGTAGACTGTTTATCAAAACAAGATTCCTAATCCATGCCAGCCTGAAAGATAAGCTGATTTTACACTGAGATCACACTGCTAAAACTGACTTAATTATAATGGGAGAGAGGATTTTAAAATCAAAAACCTGGATGAGTTGATTCAAGCTTTGAAAAATCAGTATTTACAGCACCCATCTCAATCTTACAATATAAAAGCTACTATTTTTGCAACTGCAAAAATAATTCCTGTGATATCTAATAAACATCTCTGTACAGCATCAATCCCCCTTGTAAATGCATAAATCACATGTCAATATGCTGCAATATTCTGTGACACCATGGAACTGCAAGCTTATTTTCATATTCCAATTCCTTTGCTACACTCCATTTTACACAATCAGCTTAACAAAAACTCTTTTCCATCTGTTTCATAGGTCAACAACAGGAATTTCTGAATGGTCAACTTGTTCCCTCTTATCTCACTATTGAAGATAATCTACCATATACCAGATAAAACAGCTTAGTTTTTATAAGTCTGTTCTTACAGAGCCAGGCTCAGGGAGAAACAAAGAACTTGACGTCTTTGTACCTCTTTCCACTAACATCTCATAATTTACAGTAATAACTAATATTCTGAAGAAATCCCAAAAAACTTCATGCCAAATTTTGTTCAAGAGCAAAGTATTGTGATAAACCAAATAATAGGTACCTAAGACCTACATAATCAAAAATTCAAAATAATTTCCTGGTTTGGAATCTGTATCATTCCTTCTGAAAAATGGAATTATGTCAATGCTCTTAAAAGATGCACATCACATCATTTTCCCCAAATAATTACTTCTCATCCCAAACACAGATTTCCTAGACATCTTTTACATACTAAAACTTATTTCAATATTTCATTAACTCATAAATATATGCATATTGCAACTTATAATTAGCCTCCAAGTTCATTAGCACCTCCATAAAGTTGCTTCTGTCTTCCTTCCAGATGTTATTTAGGAGCAAGAATTACAATGCAAAGTATTTATCACTAAACCACAGCACTGGAGGGCTTAAGCATTACATTAATTTCTGAGACTGTACTGCAGCTTATTTTTCACCAGAGAAGTGAGAGACTACAAAGAAAACTCAAAGCTCACAGGATTATCTGCTTAACCTCAAATGAATATGGCTAAACTGGAACAAAGTACATCAGTGCTCTAATACTCAAGGTTTAGTATTTCATGGGGAAGTAATTCAGCTTTAAATGGGCCTGTGTTTTTCTGTGAGCAGATTCAGTTTGCCCCAAGTTTGCTCATACCACGTCTGTAATAACTACTACATTCACCTGTGAGTAACACAGGACTCTAGGGCTTAAGCTATTTGCAGAGACAGGAAAGGAGTTGACAATTAAAGGATTCTTTATTTAAAATACAAAAGGGGAAACAATCAAATATTAACCACTGGACATTTCTGATACAATGTTTAACTCACCCCCCAATGCAGCTGAATTACTCTCAAGATAGTAAAATCCATAATTCTACCTAACTAATATTTTAGGTTCCCTCACTTCAGTAAGCACCCTCAAATACTCCTAATAATTTGGAAAAAGTCAGCTGTTAGGACTGAATTTACTGGCTAGCATTCTCAGCTACTACTGATTATTATAGAAAAAATGTTTCAGTGGTTAATGGGGGTGAAAAAAGCAGGAAAATACTCTTGAAAACAATTATAAGATAAAAAATTCCTAGAAAGATAAGTCAATAAATCCCAAGTCTCTTAACCATTGTAATCAATCTTCTGCTTGTAAAGAACAAACAGCCAAGGTACATAAGGAATACCACTCATTACTGGTCCTTCACTGTATTTTTAATAACCCAACAGAGCAATTGAAGGCCTGAGGCCAAGTCAAATAATTTTAATTTTTCTGTAGTAATGAAAAACAAAGACCTAGTAGCATGAAGATGTTTGCTTTTCACTTACCAAAGGAGAAAGATTCTGCACAGGCCATTTAATATTCTGCCATCATTAAATGTTATCTATAGCACTAAAGGCAATTCTGGAATATAAGAAACCAGCACAAAATAACTATGTATAATTCAAGTGTATAGTAAACAAACCAGAAGCAACAGATACTTAAAATAATCTCATATATTAGGTAACTTTTAGAGCTCTGTGTGACTCCTAAGGTTATCACATTCTCCCAGACATTTTTGCATTCTGTCTGCTTTAATACATCTGAACACAAGCTCTCAAATCTGTGCAAGAGAAGTAGGAATAAAAGAAAATAAAGTCCTTTGCCTTTAAAATCCAGAACTACTAAAGCTTCACTGTACTGCGCTTTCCTCACAGAGCAGAAGCAAGGACAGGCATTAGCATAAGGAAAAGAAACCCTTTACTTGAACTATCAGAATCCGAACATGACTTATGAATTGTTAGAACATAGTTTGGTGTACTTAAGTTGTTTTTTAATTGCAGTTCCAACTTTCCCTCAATTATTAACATGATAAGATAAAATGCTCTCTAAAGCAAATGTGGAATTTTGCCCACAAAGAGGTATAAGAAGTAGATCTAAATATTGCATGACTGTTTAAAATTAAGAAATACCTGGTTTAAATACCAATTTATAAAAGTATAAAAAGCTGCATTACATACATTCAGAGAATAGTTACTGCAGATAACCAGCACTTACAGCAGAGGGACAGTGGAGCCACAAGTAGCACCAAGGAAGTCTACAAGCATCACCCCATCAGCTGGCTGAAAGCTTCTCTTAGGCCCTTCAATGCAGCCCCTTATATATTTAATCTCAAATGCATTTCACCTGTGTGCCTTCTTGTGCTAGGTCAGTGCTTGGCTCATTGCCTTCAATGTCAGGCACCTGTCCCACACAGCTGGAGCCCATCAGGGAGGAGGCTCCACCACAGCCCCACTCCCAATTACCACAGGCTGTGTGCCTACAACAATTCCCTCTTTTCTTTAAATAAATGCTACAATTTGTTGTAGGCTTAACTAATTCAGGAATGTGTCTAAGTACCGACTTTTCATTATATATCAACAACTTTACACAGTAATACAGAAGAATAACAGTTATATAATTCTATCAGCAGGCACACAATTTCATGAAGTACTTTACAAGAATTAGATAGAATCTATATGTCTACATCGTCATAGCTGCAACTCAGGAGTACAATACACACGTTTTACCATCAAACAAACACATAACACTGAGTAACAGAATTATTCTGTGTTTCTTACAGTTTTTGTTATATCAGTTGGTTATGTCTTATCTCTTGATAGGTTATTTTTATCATGTCCCCATAGGCTCATTTGCACTAAGTGCCAAATTCAGACCGGACCCAGCAGCATTCTGGTGCTGCTCTCAATGTTACACTGGGCCATGTGCCCAATGGCTCACCTGTACCCCAGGTGTCTGCTATGCTGGGTTATGTCCCCAGCGGCCTGCCAGTGTGTACCTCACTAGGCTGTATCCTTGTAATAGGTGTCTAACCTAAGGAAGTCTTGAAATGCTTGGAATGAATCAGCCTCTCAAAGTCACTCTCTATTTACTGACTGTGGGGCTAAGTTAAAAATAATAGAATCATCAAATCCAAGTGTTTTGGGTTGTCTGCCATAAATAGTTTCCATTACAAGTTGCCAGATGTGTAACATGAGGATTTAATGACGTTTAGCACCACCCATAACATTACTGCAGTTGAAAAATACTAATGCTGAACAAGATGAATAAAAAGCATAAACCCACTTCTTTTTCAGTACTCTCTCTTCCCCTCAGGAACACAAGAAAAGGCTACCAACTGTTCTTTAGCAACAGTACCAAACAAGGAGCTCAAGGTAGGAAGTAGCCCTCAAAGCTTAGGGGAACATCAGCAAGACGTAGAAAAAATAAAAGTTATTTCTACATTAATTGTCCTATTCTTAAATAGCTTGTGCATCATTTAAAAACAAACAAAAATATGCAGAGTGATCATACAATGACCACAAGTACTGAGGGAAACAGATGTAATTGAATTTAGTTTTATGTGAATCAGAACTGCAGGTCATGGCTTATCCTTGCCAAACGACTGCACAGAAATTAATCTTGCCAAAAAACCCAAAAGGTAAGAAAGAGTCACTTCAGACTCTGAGTATAATGGAATATTATTTCTGTAAAACTGCAAGAAACTGCAGCTTGTTTGGTTGCCTTGTTAAGTGACAAAGAACAGCTGACACCAAGTGAAGGAAGTGGCAGAAAGCCAAGCCTGTCTCAAAGCAGAACCCCTTGTCTGCTGTAGATTTGAAGATGTAATAACCTGTCTCCTCCCTGCCTAACCATGGGGCTACCTTCCCTTCTTTCATCATGGAAGCACTTCCAGGACTGATGGGAGAATATTTGAAATGGATGACAATCCTGCCTGTGGGCCCCAGGCCAATCTTACCAGAAATATCCAATATAATATATCTGGGGGGGGGGAAATACACAGCTTGGATTAACTTCCAGACAGGAGTCAAATTCTAGGGTCTAATATAAAGTCCACCAGATTCAGTGTAAAAGCATCCAAAAAAACCATACAGTCTCCTAAGGAGCAGGATCTGGATGCCCTATGAATAACAGACATTAGCTTCACTGAACGTACTGCAATACTTTTTTACACAAAAGTACACTCAAGCTGAAAGATTTCAAGACAGAGCCAAACATCTAGAGTGCTATTTTGAAGGGTAATTCATTATGTTAGTGATCCTATTGATTAACAGCAAACCCCTCTTATTAAGGTTAGATGTGCATATTGATTTTTTTCTTTTTAGGGAAGACTTTATATGAATATTAATGGCTAATGCCTAGAATTGAAGAACTGAAGGACGATTTAGCAAATTAAATGAAACCGGGTTCTCTGTTCCCAGCAGCCAAGCTACATAAGCAAAATGCCACATCTGATCTAATGCTTATTTTTATTATTTTTAAAAGGATTTTGGAAGAAAATCTTTGTTACAACCTCATGTAGAAAGGGAAAAGTTTGGTAGGAAAGTATAAACAAGGAAAGGTTAGGTTACAAAAGTATCAGAACAGATACTACACAACCACAGCCTACAAAGGGCTGAAAAATTGAATTGTGGCTGTAACCCAAGGCATAACTCATGTATCTCTCTTACGCCAATATAAAGCTGCAAATTGAAAATAGGTTTACTTTTCTAGAGCTCAGAAACACTACAGCATCATTGAAGCACCCCAGTCTTTAGTGCACAATTTGTTTCACTTATTACCAGTGAATGAGCCCCATCTCAGAGCCATCTATGAGTCTGATTTTCCTGACACCCTGAGTGCTTTACACTGTAGCAGTCAGCTGCAGAGATGTATCTCTCATGATCCTGATGGGGCATAAAGTAGATAAACTACCAAGTTCCTCCTTTCTAGTGCAAAAAACCTCTTAAGCACAAACAAATCTGATTATTCAAGAATATTGTCCTCTTTAGCCTGCTCCAGCAGCAAACATTTCAAAAAACAGCTAAACCTATTTTCTCATCAGATGGGGCCATGTGTCTGGTAATGTCTGCCCACAGCACATCTAAAAAAATGTATCTTCATTAGTTTCATGTCAGTGTTAGCTCAAATAATAACAAAAGTACCCTCAGATTGAATATGCTGCCAAAGCCAGCCAGCTCTGCTTTTTCCTACAGTATTATCATCCATTAAAGCTGTTGATTTATGAAATTATTTTCTATCCCTGTCCTTCACACTATCTGACCAAACCCAGACTACTGCTCTCTGCTGCCTATATGCAGATAATAATTCATATTCCAACTCACATAAAAATAAGAAAGTACAATGTTGTGTTCCCGTAGCAATAATTTAAAATACTGATCCATTAATATCTGTCACAAATAGGGGAGACAATCTGCTAAACAGTTGTTCAGCAGCCCTATAAGAATGCACACATATGATTTCAAATATGTATATTTTTATCTTGGACAACCTAAATTTGAAAGAAGTATGTATAAAGGAGAGAAAGAAGGATATTGTGGAAAATATAACAGAAGAGTTAGATATTTCCTGTTTTATTAGCAACTTACCATCAGCATAAAGATGAATAATGCATGACTATCTAGAAATTAGACATTCAAACAACTGAAGAGAGAGGTAAGCTTGAATAACCCATCACATCAATCTTCAGGGAAACAAATTAGGGTACATTACTGTCACAGCTTTTGCTTGACATGGTTTCAGATTTTAATCCAGTTACATGGAAAGCCTTGGGAACATCAAAGAAATAACTTTTTCCCCCCTCTCCTGAACATAAGTGAAAATGCTTTTAATAAATCCTTTTAGCTGGATACATAGCTCATACAGAGGGAAAGAGAACATAAAAATATATATTTCTCTAAATTCTGATTTACTCTGGAAGAAGGAATGATGCCTCAGTTACACCCCTACCTAAACAGAAGCTTTTAGAAAACTCTTTCATTAGACAGCAGTTCACTGAATTGCTACATTAATGTACATTTCAGGCTTTGAAGTCAAGAGGCCAAAGCAGAAATGGCTCAAGAAAAAAGGCATGCCATGCCCCCTTTACAATTACATTAATTATTTTTCCCATCTCCATGGAAAGGTTATTTACCATACCCAGATTTCTAATTTTCCTAGCCATTCTGAGTGGGGAGACAAGATAAATACTTGCTATTTCATTTACAGAACTTTTACAGCTTGCTTAATTTCTTAGATTTGTCACAACATACAGTGGTCAAAGTAAGAGCAAAATTGTTTTCAAATCCTGATAAGCATACAGCTGAAAGGCTTCTGTTTCTCCATTAAGGCAAACCAGAGCACCCTGAGGGCAAAATAAATAAGCAAAGAACAGACAGTAAAAACTTACTTGCAGTGATGAGATATTCTGGTAATAACTAAGTCCCAGCATTGCCATGGAAGAAGAATCTCAGGGGTCAAGTACCTAATTCGTGTGCCCACTCCACTTGCAGACTCAGAAATCATTCAGTAAAGGTTGTGAGTAAAGGTGCATCTATGTTTGTGCCTTTATAATTCAAGTATTTCAACAATCTCAAGGTTTTGTCTGCATCTGTGAACTGTAATTTAAAGTACACAGCTGTACTACAATCATATCACAAAATAATATGGCTTGGATAGGGATATGGACAGAGACAAATTCCAAAAGATAGAACAATAACTTTCCTCTCAGGAGTCATGGTTTTCCTTCCCACTTCTGACATTGCTAACTGTGTTTTCTTGGTTGAGACACTGGGGATCAAATCATCCAATTTGTCTATTAATTTAATTGATGCAGTAATAAAATGCAACTATCTGCCCTAAATATTATCAGTGGTGTGACAATACCAGTTTTCTATAAAATTCAGTTTTGCTTCTAAAAGTTACAGCAGACATGAAATATTCACCTTGAGCTTTTCAACTTTAGACTGTTGTGTGCTCCTGAAACAAGACAGCATGCACATCACCATCAGGATTCTGCATTCTTGTCATTAAATTTTTCTTCAAAACAAGTTCTGGCAATTTCCAGAGCTACTTTCCCAGCATAGAAAAAACCCAAACCAGTAATGAAGAAAGAGAAGCATTAAAAAAGCACATACAAATAGGTGTGTTGTCCAGGCTAGAGGGAAAGAAAGAAAACAGCAACACACAGAAGTTATCCAGCTCCCAGACAGCTTAACCATCTTCCACTTCCTGCCATATGATTACTTCCTGCTGTCTCTGGGCAAAGAGTAACCACCAGTCTCATTTGTGCTAAGAAAACAAGAAAATTGTGCTATGGCATATAAGCAACAAAGAGCAGAACAAAATCTGACCACAACATCCCTTTCATGATGCAGGGCATGATGCATCTGACAAGTCTTAATCACAAGATCTCTTTAAAATTAGATTTAAAACCATGTAAAGTGAACAACCATAACAGCAAGGAGGTAAATAGAACTTTTGCCAAAATCTTATCTGAAGACATTAGCAGGATCCTGACTACACAGCCATCACATCTTGTCCAAATTCTCCCTACTTTTTTCTTTTATCCAGGTCCTGAAATATGAGCAATTTGAGTGTATTTATTAATGAGTAAATTATATTTCAATTTTTAAAAAATCAGAAGTAACTATTCACACAAAATTGCAAATACACCAGACACATTAGTGATAGATTTCAATTTTCTGCACCCAGAATACTGGCACTGTTGTTGCTATGGGGATTATGCTGACAGTAGCTTTTGGCAGCATACGAACAGGTGACATTCATTACTCAGGTCATGTTCTTCTAGAGCAAACATTTGTAAACAAATTACTGCTTAAACTGCCATTTCCTGGCCAACAACACACTCATGTCATCTGGTTTTGGGCACAGCTCCTCCCGCTTCTAACAATACTAGAAATGAAAAGAAAGAAGTCACAAAATACATTCAACTGTTTTGACATAGAAAGGAATAACAGGAATGACTAAACTCTGTTCTGGACCAGAGGCAGCTAACAATGCCAGGGAAATTGTGTTCCCTTTGTCTTTCAGAAGAAAGAAAGCCAGCAAAACAAAACCAGAACCTAGCAAAAATCTGAAAAGGGTGGGAAAAAGAACTAATTCATTTTCTCTATAGCATCATCAACAATTCTGACTTTGTAGTAACTTTGAATTTTGATTAAATTTAAATCAACAAAATTCTCTAAAGGCTGGAATGGTCACAGAGAATGGCAGCAAAGGTTAGTGACTACACTTGATATTAAATTGAAATGTCTCCTTCTGCTGGCTTAGATCTATTAATGGATTTTTAAAAAATCTATTGTTTTTCACTTCTGCTCAGCTCTTCTCTGAATCTAGTACCCAGTCATCTCCAGGTAGAAAGTAAAAGCAATCTTTTCAGCAAGAAGGGACATTTTAGATTACAATACTGAACAAAACAGTCCATTTCCTGTTCAAAAAAAGCCCATAACATTGCAAGAAAAAAGCATCTCAGTAATGGATTATTTAAAGCCTCCAAGAAGAGTCTGCTTTTGTAGAAACTAAACAGAAAATTAGAGAAAATGGAAACAAATACTTCATTTATACCTGTGGCTATGAAAGCAGATTAAAAAAAGAAGATGAAAGGCTTCAAGTTCCACTGCTGTATATCCTGAGCCACAACAGGCTCAAAAGGCTACACACACATTTTTGTTCTCCCAGGGGAAGAGAGGACTGGAATAGAAAGTCTGAACTCCAGAGATGATCCCTATCCTTTCAAAACATACCTCAGTAACAGATTTTTTCTTTTAAGTAAATACTGAGAGAACAAACTAAATATACAATAGATTTTAAACTGCTCTAGTATTGGAAACATTTGGAGAGTGGTATTTTTTGAAGAGCAACCTAAGAAGCATATAAAATCTAGTATAAATAATTCCCTAATGATTCTCAAGCCCTTTTACATTTATTGCTACTGACAACATTCAAATACAAGACAGTATAATAATTAATATTGCAATTAATTATGGTAATTAAGTTTATTTCAACTGAAGAAACCAACTGCTTGGCAAGAGATAAGAAATACATTATGACTTACTCAGCTGAGCAGTTTTTTGTGTAAGCAACATACTATCTCTGATAAATCTAGTCTCATAAGTAATGACTGTGTAGAAACAAGTAGGTTTTATGATAAATGAAATACTTTCTTTCAGGTGCTCATAAAACCTCATGTTCTAGCCAAAGAGGAGCTCTAGACACAGGCAAAGCACGTGGCTGCCCAACATGGAAGCTCTTGGAGGCAATACCTGCAATAGTGCTGCCACCTGCTATTCCTACAAGTGATCAACTCCACAGATCCTGACAGCTGAATTTGTGGGGGTTTTATAGCTTAGGGAGTCTTTGCTCCTCCAGAGTCTCAACCTTAAAAGTTAGAGGCTGAGCAGTGATTCTCCATAAATAAAACAAGCTGTAAAAACCACTTGCTTTCTTGCCACGGGACCATGGAATAACATGGTTCCTTTAGGCAAAAGTGTATTATAAAAACAATCAAAAAAACTCAAACAAAAACCCCCAAAGTTTTCACCCACATCTGTCTGCTTCTGGGAAATTCAGCAAGAGGTTCTAGAGAGAGCAGAAGGAAGATTAGCACAGGACCAGGCTTCATTCTCTTGTCAGTTAGGCCCACATTTTGGGCTCACAGTGCCCTATTCTACTCATATCTGCACCACCAAGCAAGAGGTCACATGATTTCTGTCTTTTGAGCTGTATCAGTGATGCTTCGCTCATGTGTTTTTGTCATAGGGGTTTGCATTCTTTTTTCTGGGAAAAATGCTTACCAATGCTGCTCTAATACAGTGACAATATAACATTTCCCACCACTGTTACATTGAAGATTTTATTTCCAGACAGCCCTGACAAAATGAGTCTGTCTCAATGCTACTTTATCCAGCCTTAAAACATAAGGTTTGGAGATGACAGTTGAATATTACAGTCTTTGTTTTGGCAAAGCACCATATATCACATCTGTCCAAGTTGTGCACTGTGAAACAATCTATCCTAAGCACTAGAAACCCCAAAATACAGATCTTCTGCTTTTAAGCAAAAGTGGATAAAACCAGTCTTTTTCTGTCTGTGTTTTCTTTTTCTTGATTCTGCATTATTTACAGATAAGCTACAAACTATAGAAAGTCAATAAAAAGAAAGCTGAACTAACAAAGCACATGACACTAAACAGCTTATCAGCAAGGGCTGTATCATCTCCTTGCCTGTCTCCTTCAAGTTAAAGGAGATCCAGAATTTATAGGTTGCTGGTAAACACACTTTAGAGATTTGAAGCAGAAAGAATGCGGCACTTGCCAAAGTCCACATAAGGGCAGAAAGATATGAACAATCATTATCTGTGCAACTCAGCTGGAGACAGCTCCTCACAAGTGTGCACTGAGGAAAGACAGGGCTGCAAAGTCAGCTCACTGCAGACCTTTCTGTCCCAGCTTTCCCAGCTGACGTAGCAGTGACTGACAACACCATAGAAAATAATACATCACAGATTTTGGGGTCAAGCTGCTTTCCTCCTAGAGAATACGGCCTCAGGTTTAGAAGAGACAGAAAATAGATATACTAAAAGGTAATTGTAACTTTTATCTATAGATACCTCAGACTTGGATGATGCAATCCTATAAGTAGCTTTCAGAACATTAGCTTTTTTTTAACCTCTGCTAAAATAAAAGCCCTTTACTACACAATTGATCTTGCTGTTCCCCTGAAGCACTCACTTCAAGAAGTTTGAATTCTAAAACACCAATATTTATACAAAGACAAATTACCTTTTGGCATACAAAGTTGTTAAGACAATAGAGATTTATTAAGCATTAATAGATTTCTGAATGCACTCAATTTATAGTCTGAAGCTATTCCTATAATCACTAACATAAATTTTGGTTAGAGAAACAGCTCATGTTTTGTGCTACCATAGAGTCTTAAAAGGATACAGACGCAAACCACAATGCACCTTCTGCACTACCTATTATATAGAAAGTTAGAGAGGATGATTGGTCATTAAATAATTTTTTCTTCAGTTGTTCAGCTATGAGATCAGCAGGATGCTTTCAGCACTAATGAATGTGCTGCTGTGTTGAGTACATGTCACTGGGATAGCTCAGAGAAAGAAAACCAAAAAGTCTGCAACACCAAGGGAATCCTGTTAAATCAGAAAGATGTATTAGCCTTGAAGCCTTCCAGGACATTATCTCAGAACCAACTCACAGACAAAGGTCAGAAAAGAAGTAATGAGGCTGCCCTGGAACTGTGTTGAGCAAGGAAGACTGCAAGACTGTAATTTAGACAATGTTAAATCAGATAGCACAGTCTTACAAAAATACTTTATAAATTTTAAAAGCACAATTGGAGCCACAAATTCAGTTATTTTTTCAAGTACTCATAAATCCTCATGCATTTGTCCAAATTTACCAAAGGACTAATCATCACTGCTGGTTTAGCTTTTATAAGATCTGTTAAAGGCAGCTTTGATTATAATGACATGAGACATTTGTACAGGTGCACATCAAAGCTTCTGAAGCCCAGCCCTAATTAAACTCCTTGCCTCCAAAACTATGTGTAGTCCACCACGGTGCTCTTCTCCAGTTCTCAGTGCTCTGTGATCCATTTTAGCTACCAGTTGACTTTCTTTGGTGTTCCCTGTGGCTTACAGGGAGGATGAAAGAAACATGTTCTTTTCTTCCACTGTTTACACTAGTTTGTGACTGCAGAATAAAGAAATTTGTAATTTTATGTTTTTGGAGAATCGAAGGCCATGTCAGCTACAATTCCTACACTGTTACATGATAAAGAGGAACAAAAAATGTAATCCTTGCACTGAATAATGACAGTACAATAAAGTAAGAGGTATTACTGGAGTCCTTAAGTCAACTAAAACATGACTTTGTTCTGGAATATTTTTAACTGAAACTACTACTAATATAGCATTGTGTTAAATTTTGGCTTCAGGTACAAGGACTAATACAACAATGAAGCCAAAGACCCCCCAGCCTAGTAAATAAAAGCAAGTACAACAGCAGAGAAACATGTCCTGATTGATCACTGTGGAAGCATACCAAAAAACTGAGAAGCTTCTTAAACAGTTTAAGAATTGGCCAGTATTCATAAGAATACAACAGTTTGGCTGGGGAATATAAGACAAACAGTATCAAGCATGTCTGGCTGACAGCACTGATAGAGTCCAAATCAAAATACTCATCAATGTAAGTGTATTGTAAAGTATAAGACAACTTCAATTTCAAATTTTAATTAAATACCCAAATTTTATATATTTGAAGTCAGCCTTTAAGGATGGGCATTTTTCAGGAATTTCTCCGTTTATGGGCATGATGGCAAACTGGCCACAGGGACAGATAATATGGTGGGCTGATCTGGTGTACTGACAGTCTAGGACATAAGAGTGACAGCTCCTCAGCACCTTTCAGTAGGCAGGCATGAGGTAACAGATGTTGAGAACAGTCTTGTGACAATGAGGAAATTGGGATTACCTGTCATAGCTGTTATTTAAAGCCTCTAGAAACTCAGTGTGAAAAAAGTGAAGCTTGGATCAACCCTTATTAGGTGTTTCTCCTTCCAAGTGACCTGCTGATATCAAGTTAAAAATGCCTTAACCAGGTCATAAAGTGAAGTTCAACTCTACAAAATACCAGTTTAAATCCCATGCACTACCTGGAGTTTACACAAAATTTAAGAAGCACACAAGTCTTGTGTCAAATTTCTGCTCGGGAATCAATTTTACCTTAACATACAAAGCAAACTACAGTGGGAAAAAGGTTATAGCATAATATTTAAAAGAAAATATGACATTCAGAAAAAAGTAAATATCATCATAATCCCTATAGTCTTCACCTCCTCACTAAACTGAAAATGAATAGGATAGCTATCAGCTATCGGTTCACTCAAGAGACATCTGCATAATACACTTAAAACAGCTACACAATTACTTATTTTTTTATATTAAATCCAAATTTTCTACACACAGAAGTTCTAAACACAATCCCAGATCCATCATTCTTTGCTTGAAACATAAAGAAAGGAAAAATAGAAAAAAAATATTCTAGAACAATCTTCCTCCTAACAGACCCTCCCAGAAACACCAAGCCACAAGGATTTTCAGATGCATTTGATTACAATGATTCTTCAGATGCAATCTTCAGATGATCTTCAGATGCAATGATTGCAAGATTTCAGACATTTTTGCATTGCTCAGACTGACAACATGAAATGGAGGTAAAGAATCAATCAGCTAATGACCTACTTTAAATTACATTGAGTTTTGGCTACTAATACAGTTGTACACCAAACCAGCTGAAGGCTTTTCTCCAGTGCAGGAAAAATTCAGTACTGCAATATAGCAATAAGGGCCAAAGGGAAGGAGGAGGAATTAGTGGCCAGGCCAGTACAACTAACAATAACTCATAACTAATATAAAAATGTAAAATAGCTCAGTCCTCCCTTCCTCATTATTATCTCCAGTGACAATTTAATCTGAACAGTGTTAGTATAAATTTATATTAGCAGTATATAGGTTAGAGAGTATAAATTATTAGATTTATTTGTAGTGGAAGGAAAATTGGAGTATATTAATACAACAAACACATGACGTAAATCTTGCTATTACTATTGATGGTGATATTGGGTCAGAGTGGAGGATAAAGTAAATCTGGTTGTTCTGAAAAACGAGTTATTTACTACTTGTGTAGAAGTGTTTGGAATCTTAGTGCATAAATCCAAAGAGCTTAATTTAATTGTTCAGGAGAACAGCAGATGCTGGGATTAAAATCCTAATTTACAAAACCAAAAAACCACATGCAGGCACTCTCTGAGCATGCTCTCTAACTTTGGAAGACTTCATGCACATGCTATAGAATAGAAAAAAGATCCTCAATACTTACATAGTTATTTCTATTTTATACCAATACTTGTCTCTCAGGTTTAATACAGCATATTCCTTTCCCAAAGGCTATCTAAGCCATTTTGTAAGGGATGACTCCCTCCTCTATTGATCTCCTCTAGCCATATCACACTTCTTTTGATACAGCTCTGCCAGCAGTAGGAGGAAACTATTATTTGATTTAGCTCATCTTGCTGCTTTGTTGTGGGCAGGCTCTGTGCCCTCTGTGAGCTCAGAACCAGCACTGAACTCTCCTTCTCCCCCTGTTATGGCAGTGCTTGGCTCTCACAGGGCATTAGCCAAGATGCTCCGTCAGGAGCACTGAGCTGTTATTGCCCACATGTTCCCACACCTGACAGGAACAGGCAATGTTGAAGGTAGTTTGTTTGTGAGCTGCAGCAGTGCTGGAGGGCAGCTGGGCTCATTACTCACTGCTCCAGCTGGAAACAGTATTTATTGTTGTGAGACCTTACCCCACCAGGGCATCTCAGGCCCAAAATTATCAATATATATACTCAGCCAAAGTCAGCTACTCAATTATCAGCATGTCAAAACCACATACTGTAATTTTATTACCTGAGCAAGATCAGCTTGTTTGATTAATTGTGATTATTCCTGGGTTTAGCCAATAGAAGTGAATGAACTAAAGGCCCCAAGGTTTCAGATTTTTTTTCCTTTATATATAAGCCAAACTGTTTTAAAGCTCAATAAGGCAACAACCACTTGGCAACACACAGACTGTTTTCCCACAAGCAGTTCAAAAAAGCTCTTCTCCCTTGTTCAGTGAATCTAGTTAGGAAACCAATCTACACAACACCAGTTCTATGCTGGAATACCAAAGTAAAAAGCCACAGATCTTAGCTTCATTGTTATATGGGTTATAAATGATGAAAGAGCAAAGCTGAGCCTCTTAAAAGGATGTATTTTTAAAAGTCTGTCCTGAAACCTGAAATCCCTTGAAATTATACCTGAGGTGATGCTAACCTATTTGCCTAGAAATAAAAATTTTCACAGCAAATCACTACAACATATATATATATGCATATATCATATAGTGAACTATATATATATAACTCAGGATGCTGCCTTAAACGTGCTGACATTATTAGTCAGAAATAAGCAATATCGTTTCTACAGGGCACTTTAAAATATTATTGATATTGTTACTATGTCCCTTTCTTAAATGCACATGCACACAAACCATACCCTAGAATTTAACAATTTGCATTGTTAATTTGTCCTTAGACTTTTACTTTATACTCTCTGGCAGCAGAGTGCTTTAGCTCTGTTAAATGACAGACTACATTCCTACAATCAAGAATACTACAGAAAAAGCTTTCCTCAGTCTCTTCTGTACTTTAAATAACGAAGTTTTCCCTTTCAGCTTGTAATCAGAAGCCCCAGGATTATTGCCAAATGTGTGTTTCTTGGATACCAGGCAAAGGCTTCCTGTCTACCATTTAGTTCTTTAGTTTCATTTTATGAGTCAAGCTGAAGGCTCCAAAAAATATTCATTCACAGTTTTACAGACTTGTAAAAATGAAAAGCTTGTCTTCACTAACTCTTAGAAATCAGTAGGAAAACAGAAAATTTAATTTTGACTGTTTAAGTTCAAAATTATTTTCTGATTAACTATTTCACTAAAAATCACCAAAGGAACATTAAAAAGGGCAAGGAGATACAGACCTTGTCATAACTTGGATACCTAGGAAATAATCTCTAAACTTGTTAAAGGAGTGAGTTTTCCCTCTTGTTTCCTCAAAAGTGAAAGATCAGGAAGAAAAGGATTCCCTTAACAAAAAAAGCTTGATCTCTACTGAAAGACAACACGGGGTGTTACAAGCCCTAGCTATGATCCTGAGACACTCATGAGATGTGGTTGCACCTCCCATGATATAGAAAAGTGGCCATGGCTGCCACTCTCCATGACACAGCACTTCCCTACACGGCCCTGTTACTGCAAGATCTATTGCAAATATGTCATCCTCTGCTTTCAGTTTGTTTGCCATTTAAAAATCTTTTTTGCCCCTTTTCTGCTGTTACCTACAAGTTTCAAAATGTATTATTTTCCTTTCTTTTTGAAAGCATGACCTTACCCTTCTCACCATTATTTCTGTTACCAGTTCCAAACTGGAAGCCCTGGGTTGTATTCAAATTGGTTTCCCGCATACCAAAATATAACCAACTGCCAGAGCTATCTGAGCAGACAATAGGAATCGGATTTTGCTGAAAATGACAGTTTAATAAATTTACAGAAGTCCCGTTACCAAAATTATTCAAAATTTAATTTATTGTCAGTTTAGTAGATTGTGTTTCTAAGCATCTATTTTCAAGTTACTATGGAAACAATTCCTGATACTTCTATCCTAACTGAAAATTTAAGATGAGTAATTTTAATGTAGAAGGTTTAGTGTGACAAAGTGAAGTTCAAGGGGGATTAAGGAGGATTTTAGGCGTGGGCACGGTAGAGGCAGGTTCAGGTGGGACCGGAGCCATTTCCCGAGCAAGAGCTCCCTCGAGCGGCGAGAGCGGCGGCCCGGAGGCTCCGGAGCGAGCAGGGGACACACGGGCCCAGCTCCCGGGCTGCCCACGAAAAAATCATTCTTTTCATGAAAGGAGACAATTTAGAGGGACAAATAACGCACAGGACATAAGGAAGTTCATAACCTTAAGGTAATTGAATTCAGCTCAGGTCAGCTGCATCCCCAACTGTTACAACACAGAGAGAATACTTTTTTTTAAAGTTACCAACAACATTACTTAGATTTGGAAAACTGCCACGTTTTAAACACCAGGCTTTTCTCTCTTTCATTTTTTTTTTTCTTCAAGATTTGCTGATAAAAATGAGAAAGAAACAAGAACATTCTTTGAACTGCATGCTTCAGTTTTAACCTGAAATTAAGTATGCTCATTTCATCTTACTTGTGGGGGACTAATTTCTTTCCAGATAAAAAGATTTCAGAGTTCAAATTTATCTGAAGATACTCAAGATGAACCACTGTAATTGGTCTTCTAGAGTGCCTGCTTCTCTGACAATCAAGGCAGAACAGGAAGAGTTCAGCAAGGCAGCACGGCCACCCTACACTGCTGTCAGCAGTACATTCGCACAGCACCAGGAATAGCCAGAATCCTTATCACAGAGCCGGTCTGCCTCTGCTTCACTGCCACATGGAACATTTCTGGGATGCAGGAAAAAAGCAACTAAGCAGCAAGAGGAACGAGTTTAAGTCCTTTACCACAGACTTTTCCTAGAGGGAGCTGCTAGCATGTAACACAGCACAAAGCACAGCCTGGTGACAGCCATGGTTTCGCACACGATCTAAAAGAATTATTCCCAGCTTTCATCAGAGAGGGTTGGAAAGCATTCCAGGCAGAGCTCTGCCCTTGAGAAAAGCCGGGGTTTCTCAAGGCTCAGACCTCTAGCTAAGAAGTATTTTGTCAGTGACTGCCACCTCCAGTTCAACAGAGCTCAGGCACAGCCTGGCTGCAGAACTTCCCTGGCCACAGCTGTGTGCAGGAAACCGGCCTCAGGGTGGGTGCAGACTCGCAGGGCGCTGCACTGGGTATCCCCTTGCACAGATAAAGTGGGACGAAGCATTTGTGTAGTTTCTCTTGGATTCTTTTTCACAGGCAGCAGATACCAAATTCTTTCATTCCTTACAGAAATGAGAGAACAAACAAAAAAAATCTCCAATAATTGTGTGATATGCTAAATTGCATGTCCAACATAATACAGACTATTTTTTAAAATGGCATTTAACGGTGGGGAAATTGCATACACAAAAAAAAAAAAAAAAAAAACAAAGGNCATCCCCAAAAAAAAAAAAAAAAGTCAGAGTCCCTTTGCAGCACTCTTTTGTCTGGACTCTTCCTGTTTCCTGATTACTTCACAAACCAGATTTTAGCTGGAGATGATGCATTTAGCTCATGAAAGGGATAACTACTGTGCTCTATTAGAAGCATTAACCAAAATGTATCACTGGGGCAAGTTCTTTAGAACAACAGCTTCATATCACAGATAGTCTTAGCTGAGAACAAGGCAGCCTGGTCTTTATTTTTGGGGAAGTTGGATTAGATGATCGTAAAACTCCCAATCTTATATGTGACCAAGTCAGGAGAGCCATCTTTGAATATCTTAGGTATTACTGTTTCTCACAAACCCTTTCATTATTTTTTATTCAGGCCTTTTTTTCCCCACTTCAAATTAAAAGAAAAAAAAAAAAAGTCATTAACTAATACAGGAAGAGATTCTATTTCTTCACCTTTCCCCCTTCCCAGACTTCTCAGAAGTCAGAAATGGGTCATTATTCAAGAGGAGTATGATGATGATGACAAGCTAACAGTTATTTTTCCCATTTTTACAGAGTACAAAGGTAGCAGATGCATGAATGGACAATTCCTGCTTTTAATACAAGAGAGGCTCTGCAAGTGAATTTTAGTATTTCTCTCCCCTAAATTACATATTATTCCTGCAGGCTAAAGAGATTGGTGGTAGCTGAAAGGCAAAAATCTCACTTTTAGATATTTTGTCCACATTATTAGTTCAGTGACACATAAAAAAAACTATTCTGATTTTAGCTTGTTATTCAAACATGTTTCAAATTGGAAAAGATCAGACTGACATTGGGTAAAGCTCCAGACTTGCACTTATGCTGAAATCAGCAGTAAAAGTCAGATAAACTGGAACAAGTCTGAAGCTAAAGTTATGAAGCAACCTTTAGAACTACAACAAATAATGCAATAGGTATTGGTGCATGGTTAAACAAACTCATAAAAATCTCTTTATAAGGATAGATGTGCCCTTTAGTACACAGCTCTGAAGCAGCACTCTTGAACTAGTCAAGAAATACTGCTCCAGTTTCTAAAGTGTTTCATTTTAGAAAGCTTCAAATGTGACAATCCTCTGCATTTTTTCTAAGCACAAAGATCTATCTTGTACATAAAACTTTTATCATATGCACTTTCTCCAAAATAACATAACTCTAGACATCAAAGTTTTGGCTATATAAAGGACAAGAGAAAACGTAGATACCTTCCTAACTTCAGATGAAATATTATTCTTTTTTTTTTTTGTCTTTGCACGCATGAAAATAACTGTAGTGAAATATGTTGTGTAAACTAATTTATCTGAGACACAATGTATACTGGAAAGAGTGTGTGCATTGGAAAATGGAAATGTAGAAATCTGATATTCAGCAGTTTCTAATAAATTCCTTATGCATTTCCTAAACACTGACTGTAAGTGTGTTGATCTAGTAATAATTTGACTGTTAGCTATAATAAAATTACAAATATAAGCTTAAATCATAGATGAAAGAGTCACAATTCATCACCAGCTGGAATTCAGTAACAACTTTCAGGAATCTCTTTACCCAGTTGAAGGACAGGATTCTGTCAAAAGCTGGGCTGGCTTTGCTTGAGACAGTTTATGGGTAGGCTGATGAGCAAGTGTGCTTTCCTCTACAGAATAAATAAGTTATTCAGTGAATTGTTTCTACAGAATACTTCCATTATAGTTGACATATGTCCCAACCTCAAAATATTATGCACCTTTGCTGCCTCCTTTCTTCTCAAAAGGTATGTTGTATAGCAGATGGACCTTCAGAGGCAACTTATGACCTCCAGAAGCCATATTACTGTTGGTTTTGGGTTTTTCCTAAAGCATTCTTAAAATAAATAAACATTAAACTACTGCTGTTTGTCCCCAGTCACCTTCTCTAACAGTTTCTTTCATCCTGGCTTAAATCTTTGTACAGTCTGTCCAGCACTACCTTACCACCACTCTTCATAGCCATTCCCCTCTCCCTCTACTTTTAGAGGGCCTAGTTTACCTGTACCAGCTGCAACATACTTCAGGAAAATTTAAATACATCTATAGTTGTAACAACAGGATCTTTATATTTATGTGACAGGAAAATGTTCTTGTTACTCCCCTTTTATTGAAAACAAGCCTTCACATAAAGAACAGATACAACAAAAAGTAGTAAATGACAGAATGGGGTTTTTTTTCACTGAGAATGTGTCCACTCATTACAGAAAACAGGCCCTAAGAGGAGAGACTGTTAAAAGCAGAGAGTTCAAAAATATGCAAACTTTGGCTGAACACAAATTTTAAGCATGAAAATAAAAAAACTATGCAAATCTGTGTTTTCATAGAGAGATGGTGGGTTTGCAGGTGTTTTTACCAAATGTAGCCTTTATCATAAGAATGTCTTTTGTCCTGACTCCACACAGAGTTAAGTGCACAACCAGCAGAGCTTCAGAGTATGCTCGTTAGGAGCTCCTAGAGTGTAAGTGAACTTGAATTGTCAGTAAAATTAAAAGATATTAAAAGATTGCATGCTTCCAATTCAGGGACTTTCTGCACACTGGAAAAAAGAAAATTCTTATATAAAGTAGTGAATGCAGGCATAACACAGTTATACTACAAACCATGGCAACTAAAAGAAACAAACAGCAAGGTCACTTCTCACATCTCAGCTGTTACATGCACTATTACACCCTAATCAATTGAAACACTTTTTCCAAACACAAACCTTATTAAAAACATTTTTGTCTACTATGATTACAGTGGCTGTTACTGAGATTAGAGTAACTGAGTTACTCAGAGATACTGAGATCTTTACATCAGGAAAAGAAGGAAGCTGGACTTCATTCAGGACCTTACATAACAGAAAGACTGCAACAGGGCTGGCTGATTTTTTTTTTAGCATTGATTTGTATACTTTTCCTCCAAAGTCATGTTTCAGCAAAGATGTTTTGGTTTGTCTGGTTTCTTATACAAATTATGGGTTTGAAATAAACTTCTCACAAACATTCTCAAGTCTTAAGTTAGGATCTTTAAAAGGTATTAAGAAAAAATTCTGAAAACCACTTCTTTTTCTTTAAAGGTAAAACACTGATTCCTTACAGAAACTAATTTTCACACCACCTTTTTTCACTATTGATATCCATATAACATACCTGTATCACACTTCTGTTGCAATAAGTTCTGCATTCCATAAAAATCCCCCAAAGCACAGTTTAAGCACATCAGGAACAGCAGACAAGGCAAACAATCACACAAGGTGAACCTGTCAAATAATACCAAAAATTACAATTAGAATAAAATAATAATGTGTGAATGCTTATCCAGGGTTAAGACATAGACACAGCTAGAAATGCACAGACTGTTCTCAAACACTGCTTAGTACAAAGCTTCCAGGGAAATCAGTGATAGGGGTTCCAATCAGCTGCAATTCAAAAGGAGAAGGAAGGTCCTTGCAATGTCAGCTTTCAATGTGTATATGCGTGCACACACTTTTTATATACACGCAAGCTTTTTTCTTTACTCATCCAGCTCTTACTACAGGATGAAGTAACAATCCTTTTGAGCTTTTTCCCAAGCTTAGGAAAAAAGGCTTTTTATCTTGCTGAAGACCATTATAAATTCAGCCTGAAAACCAAACTTAGCGCTTCATAACTTCAGCTCAGACACCATATGCCAAGCTGTGTTGAAAATTTCAATTTATCTTGCTTTGGCTCACTAAGGAAGGTTTGTGACCAAGACTTTATTAGGAAAAGATGAGGTTAATTGGTATATTTTTCTAATGACTCCCAATCTTGAAAAAGGTCTATACATAACACCTAACACTGTTCACACAGAAATCTCTCCGTGAGGAAGAAATTAAATCACTTTCTCCCCAATCCATTTTGCTCTGTGATCTCTGACTCTACACCTAAAATTTCCAAAACCTAAACTCAAATACAAAACACTGTATTTACAAGGAAAAAAGGATTTGACACATGCCCTTCAGATGGAAAAAAATCTAGTAAAGCCCAAGTGTCTTGATAACCTGGCATTTAAAAATGCAGAACTCCTAAATTCTTCTAGCTAACTCAGAAGGAAAATCCCTTAAGCTCTCTCCCTCCCTGCTCCCCCTTACAGATCCCCACAGTGCAGGCTGTTTAGCTTGTTTAGCACGACCTGCCAGTGCCCCCCTCCTCGCCGATTCTGCTTTAATTTTGTAAGGAAAACATGCCCAGCACTCAGATAAAAAGTAACTTTCTGATTTTCTCTCAGCTATGCTCAGCTGGGGTTGCAGGCAAATGACAGACCAGGGAGTTGGTATTGGGATGAGATTCAGTTAACTGAACAAAATGTGTAAAACTACTGACATGACATGAAAAAAATTCACTAGGAATTACAAATAACACTATTGAGGGGGTGACAAAAGTTACAGATAGTGCTGTGAGGGTGGCTGGGTCCCACAGGTGCTTAAGGAGCAGTTAGAGGAGAAACTGCCAGACAGAGGAGAGAATTGGAAGGGACTGCTGGGGACATTCCAGGAACTAAAGTCATGCAAGGCCACCACCCCAGGGTAACTGTGTCAGTAACACCAAATAAGGCTGGGATTATCTAAGTAACTCCAATTTGTGTACTGATGTAGCAAAACTGGGGCCAATGTGGAACAAGTCATCAGGGGTGGATTGTTTATTTGGGAGGAGCATGCAATGGAAAAACAGAGGTGTAGTGACAGCAAAAAAGAGGGCCAGGAAACGGCAAAAGGAACGAGGTGTGCAGCTCATTCCTGGTGCTGCCCAGAGGTAATGTCAGGCAGCCCTGGGTTTCATCACCACGCCCGGGCAGGACAATAAACCAGACCTGCTGTTCTGGCCATAACAAAAGCTCCAGCCTGCTCCCCTGGTCAGGAGAGAGCAAGGAGAGGCAGGCAGGGTGCCCTTCCCCATCGGTGAGGGGACAGCTGCCTGCCACTGGGTGTTGTGCCCTTTACAGCTGCCCACTTCCTGACAGGAAAGGTCCTCAAAGTCCTTTAGGACTCTTCGGAGTCCTAAAATTCTCTACAGATTTCATGTCCTTTCTTTGTTTTTTACTGGCTTGCTTTCCATTGCTAAAAAGGTCTAGAAATCAGATGGTGAGCAGGATACAGTAGCTGCCTTATCTGATGAAAGCTGATACCAAAAACATTCCAAAGAACAGCCATATAGGCTCATAGGTTTTTTCTTTCTTTTTTTTCAGTGTAAGTGTAACTACATTCTTTTACAGTACTTAAACAGAACACCTTTTTTAATTTAAACTTGATTGTTTAGTAATAAAGCAGGAGTTAGTGATGCCGAGTCATATTTTCACGTTCAGACCACATTGAACACATAAAATAACTTCATAAATAAGTCTGAATAGGGATTATTTCATTTTTAATAACATGAAATTGATGTCTTTGCAATTTTCCAGTGATAAACATGATCAATATTGTTTTGTTTCTAAGAAAGCATCATAAAATGCTCCATTTTTAAAAAGAAATTGAATTTGTTTTATATAAAGAATGAAAAAAGTCTGAAACAATAACCGAATTTGAATAGTCCCTTTTGGTGCCTATGTAAGGCTAAAACAATACCTCAAAGAGCTGAGAATTGTGCAGTCTCTTTAGAAACAAACAAACCTTCATATAACACCTGCTTTTTATCATATTGTGTGATAATAACATTAGAACTAAATGAAAAGCTGTTATCTAAAAGAAGAATAAAATAATTTTTAAAAATGCAGATGACATACAAAGAAAACGAAGAATATGCAAGTGATACCAAAAGAAGCAGGGCAGGATACATTTTTGGACTCCAAGGGAAGTCTGAATTTGAAGCAATTTAAATGTGAGATAAGGCCAGCTGTTGTCTAATGTGTTCTGTCAGTACAGCTCACAGGTTTATGATAAAAGCAGTGTGCAGGAAGAAGAAACACCACCTTGCTCTTCATCTGCATTTGAATTTAATAAAAAGTTTATCATCCCAGCTTATGATTCTTTAGCTCCACTTAAAAATAAAATGTAAGTTTCATCCCAGAAGAGTTTTCTTATTATTTATTACCTGGCTTGATTGTGCAAGATCTAAACCAGGCCTGTAGTAACAAGGCTGTAACAAGGCAGGGAAGAAGAAAGCAGCAAACCCTGCTTCTGAACAGCGTCCCTGGCTTGTGCTGCAGCTGATACCCTGAGCTCACCTCTCACCCCCACACTCAGCACTCCTGGCTCATGGTCTGCCTGCCAACACAGCCTCAAGATGCCAAGTGCTTTCAGAAGGCACTCAGCTCCCAGGACAGGTAAGTCTGGGCTGAATCATACTGTCAGTGAACTTCCTCCCCATAGGCATAGATAAGAATGGCACCCCACTGGTTTGAGCAAACTCATCTTCTCAGAGCTTTAGATTTTTTTTTTTAATGCAAAGAAAACATAAATGCTATGGTATGCTAATCATTCCTTATATGTTAAATACTGCTTATATCAGTCCTGCTGATTCTGCTTAATGCCTAAAAAACAAATGTGAGGTATAGGGCAAAGAAGCACTCCTCCACACACTCCTAACTTCTCTTCCTACCTGACTGCCCACTAAAAAGAAAAACCTGTATGACAAAAACAATCTTCTCTAGAAACATATCAATCTGTCAGAAAGCACAATCTAAAATAGTCAAGCCATGTATGCACAGCAGACAGTTCTTAGAGTAGATTAATTTAGCCTTACCAAAATAAAAGATGAAGCCAAGTAAAGTAGTACACAGGTAAAATCATGAAGCCTTGCTGGGTTGAGCTACCTAAGTTAAACCATGAAATTCCCAAAGGCTGTACAGGCAGCCTCCAAAACACCAAAGAAAAACACCTCTCCTTAAAAGGGCTTTTCTTTCCTTCTTTCTGTGCATCTCTGAACTAGACTAATAATTACAGTCCATAGGACTGTTCTGCAGCAGCCATTCTCTTTCTCCTTCCAAAACTAGATTCCATTTTCTTTTGAAGCTCTTGACTGCTGCCACGCCTGCAACCCCAGAGGCAGGTATTAACTAACCATCATGTGCTGAACCAGATCATTACAGGCCAAATAAACACATTGATGGAATTTAGGGCCTCAAACACACCCTCCCAAAAAGCAACAGAGAAGCCACCAGCAAATGGTACTTCCCAAACCAGCCCCTGCAACCGCAGGCTGTGTCAAGATGAAGGGTACCCCTACAGAGAAAGAGGGAAGAAGCCTTCAGGCACTCAGATCTGTTCCCCTTAGGCGAGGGACCTATTCTAATTTCAATGCCACAAACACAACAATCTTTTGAAAGGGCCTTTTCTTTTCTCTCTCACATGTCAGGCCAGTAATCTGGTCCCAGCAGCCTCTCCTCAGGCCTCAGCCTTCCTCACCTGTTCCTCAGGGAGCATCCTCTCTGAGGCACAACCTGGGCTTACCCAGACAGAAGCCAAGAAGCCAGTTTTTGGGGTTTGCCCTTATACAGACCCCATGATATCACCCTTAGCCACACACCTGCAGCTCTTAAAGCCTTCCAGCAGCCCCTGCCCAACAAGGGCGTAACAACCAAGAGACTACAGCTGAGGAAGGGCTCAGTAGTTGCTCTCCTAGCCCAGCTTTAAGAGACAAACATCTAATTAAACACAACCCAGCTTTTTATTTGCCTGCAAAGAGTGGTGCCCAGCTGGAACCTTGGGGCTGGTGCGCTTTGTGAGTCATTCTGGGCCTCACACAGCAACTGGTGCTTCAGATCCCAGCAGTGGAGCAAAGCACAAAACCAGAGCAGATGGGTACCAGTGCTATTTCTAACCACCTAGCAACATGTCCCTGAAGGAGCACCCACTAGTGTCTGGGGGCAGGCAGCAGCTTGGTGTGCAGGTGTCCCGTGCACCTCAGTGACATGCTTGGGGAGGCAGGAGCTGGGGGCTTGGGGACATGGGTGGATAGACAGTGGCATTTCAGGTTCAAAATTTCAGGCCAAGACCAACAGTGTTGGCATTTCAGGTTCAACAAGAGCCAAGTGCCAGTCCTACCCTTTGGCCACAATAACACCCTGCAGCACTCCAGGCTGGGGCAGAGTTGCTGGCAAGTTTCTGGTGCAGAAGGACCTGGAGGTGCTCATCAACAAAGGCTGAACATGAGCCAGGTATGCCCAGGTGGCCGGGAATGCCAATGGCCCCTGGCCTGTATCAGGAATAGGGTGGCCAGCAGGACCAGGGCAGTGATTGTCCCAGAGTACTGGGCACTGCTGAGGCCACACCTCAAGTGCTGTGTCCAGTTCTGGGCCCCTCAGTTCTGGAAGGACATTGAGGTACTGAAGCGAGTCCAGAGAAGGGGCAATGGAGCTGGAGAAGAATCTGGGGTGCGGGTCTGATGAGGAGCAGCTGAGGGAGCTGGGGCGCTCAGCCTGGAGAAAAGGACGCTCAGGGGTGAATTTAACACCCTCAACTCGCTGAAAGAGGGTGCAGCCACGTAGGGCTCAGGCTCTTCTCCCAGGCAGTAAGTGACAGGATGAGAGAACAGTCTTAAGCTGCACTGAGGGTCGGCCAGGTTGGACATGAGGTAAGAATTTTTTCACAGAAAGAGTGGTTAGATATTGGAACTGGCTGCCCAAGGAGGTGGTTAGGGTAAGGGTTAGGGTTAGGTGTTTCAGAAAAGACTGGAAACTGAACGGGGCACTCAGTACCACGGTCTGGTTGACATGGAAGTGTTCAGTCACAGGTGGGACTGCACGATCCCAGAGGTTCTCTCCAAGCCCGCTGACTGTGTGCAGTAACAGGGACAGCTGAGGACGCTGTTCCCGGCGCGCCGCTCGAGTCCCGCTCCCCGCTCCGCAGCGCCGCCCGTGCCCTCACAGCCCCCGCGCACAGCGCCCCCTGCCGCGCCGCGCCGGAACTGGGTCAGGGGCGCCGCGGGGGCGGGGCCGCGCGCCTCGCGCGTCGCGGCGCGGTGACGCAGCGCGTGCGCGGTGACGTCGAGGCCGGTCCGTGTCCGTGTCCTGCCGCCGGTCTCGGCCCTGCCCGCGCCGCCCTCG
>VWZP01001207.1:2207838-2261080 GCA_013396995.1 Dicaeum eximium
AGGGCTTTTTGGGGGTGAGGATCCTCAGCGGGTCCTTTGCGGGTCGATCCTCAGCGGTGCCATTGTCTGCCCCACGTGCAGGCCTTGGGAGGATTTGGTTTCGCTCAGAGATGCGATTCCTCCCGGGCCGAAAGCTGTAAGGCGAGGTAAACAAAGAGGGGAGGTGAAAACTTGCAGCTAGGTCGTCACTAGAGTAATTCTCTCCTGTAGTGTATAAAGCACTTTTTTTTTCTTTTTTTTTGTTTGCATTCAGGGATACCGACTGCAGGCTTATTTGATCCAATTTTCTCTTTGCACCATACACATATAAAACATTACAACTCTGTNACGTGAGGGAGGAGAATGAACCAGACGGTTCACTCGCAGAGGCTTCCGCGGGTGGGTGGTGCTGGCACCAACAACTGCGCCTTACCCGTCATGCACGCGGCAGCCTAATTTGTGCAGGGATCGGCAATTGCAGTGTTGAAACTGCTGGAGATGGAAGGCAGGCGCTGGGAAGGTTGTGTTTTGTATACAGCGTTGTCCACCAGAATGTTTTGTTTTCTTACAGAGTTCCCTTAAAGCTGTTTGTGTCCTGTAATAATGAAAACGGAGCAGTTTTCTGCTAGCATAGCCTGCACCACCCAGTGTTAATTAGCACGTATTAGGCTAATCATGGAATGTAAATTTTCCAACTGTCTGCAACACCAAGGAGTTCGTGTGTTGTCGTTGAGAGGTTTCATGGTTGCTTTAAAATCTGGTATTTTAACCTATATAACAGTGTAGAAAAAGTGAAAATTAATCTTAGTCTGAAGGGGCTGAGAGAACAAGCTTTTACAGTGGCTAAAATTAACTTTTACTGAAGTTATATATGGTCCTAGTGTTGGCCTTGATTCTGGATTTGGTTCTGATTAAATAAATAGTGGTGGCTTCCTGTAGGGCCATGGGTAATTATAAGAGTTGCTCTGGCCTGGAACGCTGTTATGAGCAAAGATGTGAGGGGCTTTCTCTTTTTAAAGATCACCACTGCAACTCCTTTTTCCTGATTAGATAATGTTACCTAGGTTATCAGTTTGGTGGTGTTTTGTTTTTTTCTTGGTTGTAATACGTAAAATACACGGGGAACATCCATTTTAACAGAATACACAGGTTTGTGGGACATTATGCTTTGCTCCTGATGGCTGAGTTGTCCAGTAAGATGTATGAGTTTTGGTTTTTACACTTACTGTGCTTTAGAATATTAGGCTTGTAATATCAACATTGTTTTTATTTCATTAGCTCTTTATCATGTCTTGATTGCATCCAAAATACGGAATGTTTCAAGATAAAATCAGTAATGAGAAATAACTATATGGATATTTTTAAAAAATAGATTTGTTTGTTCAGAAGTAAAGAAGTTGTAATTTCTGTAAAGCTTTATGTGTAAAGCTCTTAACATTGTAGTTCTAAAGAGTTAGTTTAGGTGCTCAGTTGATAAAAAATGAAGTGTTTGAAAAATCCTCTCCAAGAATTGATACTTCAGTTTTTTTGCTGTTGCATCACTGTAGCTTTGTTAATCGGTGTAATTTGAAAAATAAAACATTGTACACAGTCTAATATGTTAATATCTGTCCCCTGATTGTTTCTGAGGGGTGTGGAGGTGGAGTAGAGGAAGGGTTGAAGTTTCTGCTGTCCCTAGCTGCAGTGATAGGACAAGTCTCTGTGTGTTGTTTGCTTTGATGCTCTCAAGTGTAAGCAGAGCAGATGAAGGGTGCTGAAGAGCCAGCGATGGAGTGTCAGAGTGCTGGTCAGAACAAGGCAGGCTGGAAAGTCCCTTCTGGGGCTTTGGCTCTACTTGCTCCTACTGATTTACAGCACTGAAGTTAAATAAAAGCAGTGCTATGTACACTTCTGCACATGTAACTCACGTAGCCCAGAGTGAGGTGAGCTCTGCCGTGGTGCTAGGTAGGGAAGAAGGAGATGATTGGTGTGAGGAGAGCTTGTAGGGCTGAATGGGAAGCTGGGGCAGCCATTTTGTTGTTACTCTACTGCTGTGACTGAGGGCAAAGACAAACGGGTTCAAATTTACTGTTGTGGTGTAGGGTTTGAGCGGGTTCTAAAGAGTAAGTCATTTTAATGAAAGTCAAATGGGATTCTCCCTCTAGGATAATGAGGATAAGCAGGAAAACTAGTTCTGGCTATTGTGTGCCATAGCTGTGTTTAAATGCAAGTCTAGTTAATGGATGCATGTAACAATGTTAAAATTGTTTTAGGTCATATCAATGTTTGAGTGACTTTGAAACACTATAATATTTAAACTTTGCTTTATTAGGATTTTCTTTCTTCCTGGGGACACTACTTGAGTTTCTCAGAAAAGAACTGATTAATGGGAATTTTAAATAATTCTCTACCTCTTTCAACTAGGCGTACAGAAAATTGGCCAAGGAATACCATCCTGATAAGAATCCAAATGCAGGGGACAAAGTAAGAAAGACTCTTTTTTTTTAAATATCCTAAGTTTGCTTAGTACAGTAGCATCTAAGGAACTGAATACAGGTGTTGGGGGCTTGCTGTTTCAGTTGTTAAACAATACTGTGAGAGGGAGCATTGTCTGGTCAACTTCTCCCCAGTCTCACAATCTGCCAGTGTACCTCGTGACAAAATGCAGCAGTTGACTGAGTCAGATTGGTTGAGAAGGTAATGCTGAGGGAAAAACTGCTTCTCATTTGCTGAGATAATGTCAGCTGGCATTGGCATCTACGTAGGAATTTGAAAAAGATTGTCAGCTTTTCAAGTTTTTCCAACATGGAGAAACGTCTATGTAGAGATCCTTAAAACTGTTGCAGCATAAAACAAATTACATATGTGGGAAGGTTGAATTAGATTTGTCATGCTAAAAGCAATTTTAAAATTGTCAATTAAGTTGACTCAGCTGATTATCTTTAACCAAATTGAAGTTCCGATGGCTGTTTAGAGGTGAGCAGAGATGACTGTGAAAAGATACTAATTTGCCAAACACATTAATGTACATTTCTTTAAGCTACTTAATTGTTAATGTGTTTTAAGTGCCCAACATCTTCAAGTCTTTGCTGTTAGTATGTAACTGTTGGGTATTCTGCCTTTTGGTTTCTGCAGTATTGTGTACTTCGGGGGTTTTTTTCAGTTGGATTTTTTTTTTTTTGGTAAGAAATCCGTCTTATGCTAGTAAAGAACAAAACTAACCAAGTTTTGCAATAAAATGTCTTATTTTATGGTAAGAGGTAACAAAACTAAGCCCAAGTCTGACTTTAAAGTCTTGCTTAGAATAAGTTGTGTTAAAATGAGAGTGGAAAAGTGTTTCATTGTGTACCTTCTCAATTGATAGGTGCTCATGCAGGGTAGGAACTCATAAAATGCTGCCTTGAAGTTCTAAATTATCATGTACTTATTTATATTACATATTATATATTTATATTATATATTATTTTGACTCTGTTCCTCTTCTAGTTCAAAGAAATAAGCTTTGCCTATGAAGTATTGTCAAATCCCGAGAAGCGCGAGCTGTATGATAGGTATGGAGAGCAGGGGCTCCGAGAAGGGAGCGGAAGCAGTGGAATGGACGATATTTTCTCCCATATCTTTGGTGGTGGATTGTTCAATTTCATGGGTGGCCAGAGTAGAAGTCGCAATGGTAGAAGAAGAGGAGAAGATATGATGCATCCACTCAAGTGAGTACCTTGATGCTACAACTTGTACTTTGAAGCTTTCCTGACCACAGAAACTCTGCTGGTTTCTATTCTTGATACACTTCTCTATTGTGATCTCTGCAGTCTGGACTGCTCTTCAGAGCTGCATGTTGTGTGTAGAGCAGGGGCCAGTCATCTGGAGTTACTTTCCTTGGTTGGGTAATCTACTACCAAGTACTTTGCCAGGTTAATTGAGTTACGTACTTCGTTAGCTTTATTTTCTTTGTTTTGCTCCTTAATTATGTTTGGTAATTCTAATCTGGAAAACCCTTCAACAGCCAAGTATTACTTACCAGGCAGATTCTTGGGTAAGTGGAGGTGCTCTGGAATGACTTTATTTCATAGGGCAATGAAACTGGCATAGTTGCCAGCTGGAACTATGGTTGAACCTCATAATTAATGGAGATGTGTGTGTGGTGGATTTGGGTTTGGTTTTGTTTACTTTGTCAAAGCCATTCTTGAATATCCTGTCTGTGTTTTGGAGATCTCTTCTTGCAGTCATGGCTGGCTTTTTGCCTGCTGAGCAGGTCCCTTTTAAGAGCTTCACTTAAGCAACATCTTTCCTGTGGTTGGCAAACCGTGCTTGGTGAAGTCTGTTCAACTTCACATGCTTGCTTAGTTTAGTAGCTAGTACTCCATGGTGTATTATTAATGAGCTTTGATTTTGTTGTTATTTCGAAATACTGATGCCAGGCAACCTGTTGTCAATACATGAAGTTGAAATTTCTATTCACAAACAAACCCTTTTAGGAGGAACACTAAAAAGTTAAGTGGCCTTGGGGACCTGTGAACCCCTCCCCACTAAACTCTCTTGTGTAAAACTCAGTACAGTAGTAAGTATTCTATATGCGTTCTTACGTATTTATGCAGTAGACAGTATTGTTGTCTGGAGTATTTACAGAGGTTTGTTTCTCACCTGCCTGGTAAAATTGACAATAATAATTAATTATGACTGTATAATAGCACCTAAATTTCTAGATAAGCTTGTTTCCTATTGAGAAGCACAGCCAATCCTATCTGGTTTCTTCTGATTAAATTACAGCTTTTCTCTGAAACTCTGTTCAGATTTACAAGTGTATATTGATATGTATGGAATTTTTTTTCAGTAACACTTTGGGGAAGCCGAAATGGTACTTTAAAATCTTATTTTGACAGCAGATTTAGTCTTGTTAGGAATATGTAGGTTGTTTTTATTTTTTAATTTGTCCTAGGCAAGTGTTTTAATTACATTGGGAAAGTAAGTTGTTCAATGATAACCCAGGAGAAATACTTTATTTTGTAGAGTCTCTTTAGAAGATCTGTATAATGGAAAGACAACTAAACTACAACTTAGCAAGAATGTCCTTTGTAGTGCATGTAATGGGTAAGTATGTTTGTATTTTTGAGTTCTCTGGTTGCTTTGTTGGCAGATAGTGTAATGAAGGATCTCCTGTGTCAGATCTTTATCACTATTTGACTTACTGGAGCCTGCTTTCAGACCAGCAAATCGTTGAACTTGAATGATGCTGTTGATGGAACTGGAGCTATTCAAGGGCTTTGTATGGGGAAAGGGTGAGAGAGCAGAGAGCCTAACTGTAATTGGCAGTGCAGTTGGGCATGTAGGCATGCTAACCTACTCCTGGAAGGGGTTTCTGGTTTCTTTCTGAAGCACTTCCTTTTCATGCCACTGTGCTTTGTGCTGCAGGCAGGGAGGGAAGGCTGGCTCCGTTCAGAAGTGCAACGCCTGCCGGGGCCGGGGCGTGCGCATCATGATCCGGCAGCTGGCCCCGGGAATGGTGCAGCAGATGCAGTCCGTGTGCTCCGACTGCAATGGAGAAGGTAGGCCAGGCTCTGCTCTGCTACTAAATGTGCTTGCTGGGATCCAGCCTCCTGCTCAAATCTCAGGAGGAGCTTATCCAGGACACTTCTGCCCTTACCCAGCCAGCTGCATCTCACTCTGGTGGCAGCATGGAGGAATCATTTCACTCAGAACAGCAGCAAGATTTACAGTGTTTAATGTACTGAAAAGCAGCCTAGAAGCTCAAGCAGTAGGGATTGATTATCTTCAAAAACAGTTAGATGTGAATATTACTTCCTGCTATTACTCTTGTGTTGAAGTAAAAACCCAATATTTTTGTTGCTGGTTTAGGAACTATTTGTATTTTTGCATCTCCTGATATCCAAGGGCAGTCATAGGTTAATAATGGCAACCTAAGTTGAATTTTTAATATCTTCAAATTAAGATATCTTTGCCTGAATTGGTTCTGTTTGCGGGTAACAAGTTTAGCACTTCATATGATTTCTTTTTATGTCTTCTGTAGTTGGCAGAACAATAACATCACCTTGTGGATGATTTTACTCGTCACAACACTCAAGCTATTAAGAGTTGTATTTTGTGACTTGTCAAAACATTTCAGAAATGATGTTGTCTTTAACATTTCATATGCCTAACCTACATATTTTGTAGTTTCAACTGCATCATAATGTTATGCTTTGTTTCACAGAAAGGTGGTTTAAGGTGAGAAGCTTAATATTTTAAGCCAAATGCATCTGCTTGTGGCACTTAGTACCGAAATCTTACAGTCCATGTGCCCTAATACTTTGGTTACTGTGTATAGAGACAAAGAGCTCACTGGAAAAATAAAGGTGAGGTAGAACAGAACATTGAAGCCATTTTGAATTGTCACCCTTCAGTTTGCTGAAAGCAGTAATTACCTTTGTAGGGGTGAATCTGATGTGACCAGCTTTGTTTCCCTGTTTTTTGTATGCAAAACTCTCTAGTTCTGCTGGCTGCATATACTCAGGATTGTCTTGTGGGGATATTCTGGGAGATGGGGCAGTCAGGGATCTTTTTTTTTTTTCTTTTTTTTCCCTTCCTTCCCCCTGTCTCACCTAGGGTAAATGAAGCCTGGATTTCCTCTTGTGAGGAATTAATAATGCAACATCTGATTCACTTCCTGTGTTGCAGAAATTCTTCAGCTTGCTTTCAAATAGTTTTTTCCTAGGAATTGGGTGTGACTATGTCAAAATCTCTGAACTCAAAATTTGTATTTATTTAGGTGAAGTAATTAATGAAAAAGACCGCTGTAAAAAATGTGAAGGGAAGAAGGTGATCAAAGAGGTAAAAATACTTGAAGTCCATGTAGATAAAGGCATGAAACATGGGCAAAGAATTACATTCAGTGGAGAAGCAGATCAGGCTCCCGGTGTGGAACCAGGCGATATTGTCCTTCTACTCCAAGAGAAGGAGAATGAGGTAATGCTTTTGAGTTGATCTTTTAAATGCCTTTTATTCCAGTTGTTAATATTTAAGTTGTATAGATGGCCATTCATTTAAAGTAATTGATACAGTTGCAGCTCTGGGAGAGTTGGGGAATAGCTTTTAATAGATTTATAGAGTTTAACGTGGCTTTCATGGTGAGCCAGAAAAACCTGGGCACGTCCTTAGCCGGGGGACAGGCAGCTTCTGGTGCCTCCTAATGCTTGTCAGAGGTAGCTTCTCAGATAAGCTCTGACTGACTTTGATAGAGTAGATGCAGTGAAGAGCCATTCAGGATGTTAACTTTAATCTGCTTTGCTTGTGACACTTAAAAAATTCTGAGTGTGGCTTTTTTCCATGTCTTTTGACATGGAGGGAATTCCTGATAAAACCTGCAGATAGTGCTTTCTGTGTCTGCTACTGTGGTTCTGGAAATAACACGAACTGGTGCTATTGCTGATTCACGTAACAAAACATACATCATTATTATTTTATACTGGTTTGGTAAGACTTACGTTCACTGTATTCTGGATTATAGACACTGCACTTTGAAATTAAATATTGCAATTTATCTTCTTCTGTTAAGCCTTATGTGGGGCAGGGTTGAGGTGACTGCTTTTTTCATTCTAATAGCTATGTGAAATAAGAAATAGTTTGTGTGTTGCACTTGAGGAAGGGTTTTCTGTTGTGATAGAGTAGCATGGGGTACAAGTTTAAACTCCAGTCATATATTAAGGATATAATGTTGGTTATCTGCTAATTAGGTACTTCATCAGCTTTTCAAAGTTGTGTCAAGGACTGCTAATCTGCCAGTCTATGCTTTGTCTTAGTGAGTAGAACTAGATAGGCTTTGTGTTCTTAAAATTTCCCTTGAGGTAAACTCACGGTTCTGCCAGTAGACAAATTTTAAGATTTACTCTGATTAAGAATCCTGAGTTGTGTGGCCTAAAGATCTCTTCTGACAGCTGTGGGCTAAGTGATCAAAGTCTTGCTTTAGGTCAAGGGAGCTAAAGCAGATATGCATGAGGACAAGAGCTGAAAAACAAAGATGTGGTTTACATACTCCAGTGCAGGGGAAATAGTGTCAAACTGTTGTTAGTTTTGTTTATAGGTTGCTTGTGTGGAAGATGTTGGAAGTGAAAGAGCAGTGCTGCTGTACAGGCCTGGTTTAATTTGAATCTTACCTTGGTGTGTAGTGTGGTTTGGCCTATTTTAGATGACACTTGGTCAGGCACAAACTTCCCAAACATGTTAAGCCATGTGAATTAAGAGAATGAAGTTCACATCATACAAAGGCTGTTGCTCTGACATTAAATTTTAAGGATAAACAATAATGAAGTCTCAATAATGAGTCTGGAGTTGTGATTATAGTACTAGAAAGGATATCTCCTTTGTTTTCCAGGTGTTCCAGCGGGATGTGAATGATTTGCATATGACACACAAGATTGGACTTGTTGAAGCACTGTGTGGATTTCAGTTCACATTTAAGCACCTTGATGGACGTCAGATTGTGGTTAAATATCCTCCTGGAAAAGTAATTGAACCAGGTAGGCTTGACCTGATAAGGATTTCTTTAATTATGTTTTTGTATTCTTCAGCACTTAATCCCACCCTTGTTGTCCTGTTTACTGAACCTAGGCTGGGGAAACAGAGAACTGTATGGAGACAGAATGGCTCTGCAGTAGCACTTTGCTGATTACTTTACTTCTCTTTGAATTCCAGGTTGTGTTCGTGTAGTCAGAGGTGAAGGAATGCCACAGTATCGCAATCCTTTTGAGAAGGGGGATCTCTACATTAAATTTGATGTTCAGTTTCCTGAAAATAACTGGATTAGCCCAGAAAAGCTTTCAGTAAGTAGCTTTTCAAGCATAAATGTGGTGTCTTAATTGACAGTGTGCAGAGCCTATGTTGTACCTCATGGGCTTGCTTTCAGTGCTTCAATTTAGATGCAAGTAAAGTTCTTTTAACCTTTTTTATGGGCCATGTGTTACTTGGAAATACCCCTTGCAATATGAATTTGTGGAAGTTGTATTTAAGAGCTGTGCAGATGGTACACAGAGGAGGGCAGGAGGAGAAGCTTTCTGTTGCTGTGTGATAAGTTTTGGAGTGCAGCTGTATTTACTGATTGCACTTTTGGTTGATGATGTGTGGAGCTGTTGGTTTTCTCCAAGTGGTGTCTTGCAGTTGATACAAATACTTTCAAATGACTTTGCAGTTCAGGGCTTCCATCAGTGATCCGAGTCTTGCTGTAGGTCAAGGGAGCATAGACTTCTGAGCCAAACCTGCTCTTAGAGGTGTCTTGAAGTCATGGAAAACTGGTCACTTTGTTTAGGTCTTGTAGATGCAATACTGAATGCATTTCTTTTTTTGGGGCAGGAACTTGAAGATCTTCTGCCAGCTAGACCAGAATTTCCCAATGTAATTGGTGATGCAGAAGAGGTAGATCTTCAAGAATTTGATACCACTCGTGGTTCAGGTGGTGGCCAGAGACGTGAAGCTTATAATGATAGTTCTGATGAAGAAAGCAGCCATCATGGACCTGGGGTACAGTGTGCCCACCAGTAAACATTTGTCTAAAAAGTTGCACAAGGATTTTCTTTCAAATTTTGCCTGACTTGTTTTCAACAATCCAGCTGGATTGTATAAGTAATCCAGATGAACCAATGGACATCTATTGCTGTATGTGTAACTTTTAAATTGGTCTATAGTATCTACAGAGTGTAATTTAAACTAACCACAAGCTTACATCTTCATTTTGACTGTGTAGCAGAATAAAGCACTTGAAAGGAAGACGAGACTCCTTTTCACATGGGTTTTAAGTTTGTCCTCGTATCTGTGCTTGATTTTTACCAGTTTTGTGTAGATTTTAAGTTTCATATTTTAAATTCAAATTCTACATTGTAAAGTTTGTGTACAATTTGTCCTGAGGCTTGGTATTTGGCTGCACCTGCATAAGCTGCTAAAAGTAGAATCAAGAATTTCATAGCCTGTATCTATCATCTAGATGCATGGTAAATGGGCTTTGCACATAATGGGTTTAGAGCTGACTGGGAACAATGAAAGACTAAATTAGAAGTGGTTGTAAGTTTTTTTCTACCATCTTGTGAACGGTTTCTGAAATTAAATAAAAGCAGTTGGTGTATAATATATTTCTTTTGCCTTGTAACTCTTACTTTTCCAGTGGCTTTAACTAGTCTGTGTATGAAGAGACTATGTAGATGATAGATATTTTATAAACACAGGGAGGCTGAAGCTGCTTTGAGACTAGGTGAAGGTTAGATAACAATTGTGTGCCACATTCAAGTCTCCTCCTGAAATGAGAGATGACTAAATGGGCACAGGGAAACCTGCAGCCATGTCCCCTTTGTGTGAAGAAAACACAAGGTTATCTGAATTCAGTCTAAAGATAACAAACCCCTTAAATGGGGAATGATTAAATTTTGAAATAATGGTGTCTTTCTCTTAGCCTTTGAATCCTATTCCAAGTCTGATTCAGCCTCACTTCTTAGAGAAATGTTTCCAGTTTAAAAAAAGAATAATTTAACCTGGAAACATAATAAGTTTAGATGGTTTTGTTACTTTTCTAGTAGTTTGCACTTTGGTTTAAGTATGAAGGTATTAAGATCTCCAGCTGCAGTGCTATTACTATCAATTGGCAAAAATGCCAGAACAAAGCAAGAATGTGACCTTAACTAAGGAACTGTTGTGCATGAACAGTGTTGGGTTGGTAAGCTGCCTCTATAGCAAGGTTTCTCTCCTGTTTAAGTGAGAAAGTTGAAGCTATACTTTTCTTTACAGATCTGAAGTGTGACTTGTTCAGTTATTTTCCTGATAGTTGTTGACACTTTATTGATGAGGTTGGAGGGACAAACTCCAAGGGTTTCAGTGTGCTTGGGTAGGCATTGGCATTTGAGTGTTGCTGAACATCCTTGTTATAGACTATAAAAATGAAGCAAAAATAAATTCTGTTTGATCTGTATTTCAGTACTGACTTATGATGTGGCATTCTCTAGTGGATCTTTTATTCCTTTATTAAAACTTGGGGTTGCTTTTTGTGAAGCCATGGTTACATGCTGATCCTTTCTCCTGACTGATCTCACCAAGGAGTCAGTCCTTGTAATCTGCAATGCTTAAACAATTACAACACCTGTCTTCCTCTTTAAAGTCCTTGCTAAATAGAGTAATACTCTAAACTTTTCATTCCCATTCAGATTGGGTTTTTTGAAGGGGAAGAGAAGAAGAGATTCATGGTAACTTGTCAGACAGCTGAAGTGAAGGGGTGGAGGAAGAGCTGATCATGGTAGGGCAAGTCTGCTTCAGTCCTCAGCTGGCATAAATTTGGGCTCCTGCCAGCAGCACCTGATATTAAGTTCTAATTTTACCTGTCATCTTGCACATTACTGTCATGACATTACTGTATGCTCGCAGACAGACTGGAAATAAATGTTATTCCTGTGTTGGATTCATATATGCTACCACATAACTAAAATTCAAGTGTCTTAAGGCTGTTAAAAAATTTAGTACCTTGTACTTCCGTTTATTTGTGAGTTGAGTATTAGAGAAACTTATTTCCCATATACAGCCTCTTAGAGTTCATTTTGCTGTGAACTTAGCTAAAATCTAACCTAAGCGTTTATAAAGAAAAAGTAGTATTTTCTTCTGCTGTGGTATCCTTCATAACAGAAACTTAATAAGACACATCACATGATATAAAAGCTTATAAAAACATTTACTGGGCAGTATACAGCTTTATTAAGACATAATAGACATAATTTCAGTGCTTTGGAGGCAGCAGGCGAGAGCAGTCACAAGTGTTCTGTAGTCACAAGACAGCTCCATTAACTTGGTTTGGGTGTTACCTTTCCACATAGTACAGTCAGCTCACTCTGAGGGGGAAAAAATTCATTTTAGCTCAAGCGGCCTAAAAGAACTTGGAAGAAGAAAGGTCCCTACTGTTAAAGCAAGAACTGAGCGCTTACTCACTCCCCACTGTCTGCCTACAGAGGCAGGGCCATAACAAAAAACAGAGCTCGCAGACAAAGCTTTAGCTTGACTCAGCTGCACTGGTCTATTCCTGCACAGCTGTAAACTGGTTAATATCTCTCATGTCTGGATAGATTTCCAGTACTTCAAACTATAGGTCAGGTACCCTCATCTTCAGGAGGGTTGGGCAATGTGTGCAGAGTTCTGTTTCACTTTATTTTGCTTCCCAGCCATTAAGGCAGTTCCTGTCCAACTGCAGCAGAGAATTAACAGGTGTATAGTTCTTACTCAGCAAGGGACACAGAATAATGGATTGTAAGAAGAATCAAAACTGAGCTGTAGCTTTGTCAGCCTTTGTGAATGAGAGATAAGAGAATGGCAGTTGGTGCACATGGTAGGACAGCCACCAGAGCACTGCAGAAGGAAGAGTTTATGCTCCTGTGGTCCCCCAGGCTGTCACCAAACTGCACATGCTTATGTAAGTGCAGTTACTTTTACACGTGATCCATGTGCAGCAGTTCTCCCATCCCTCTTCCTCCCTCCAACTGATACCAACCAGTTCAGGCTTAAACTCCAAAGAGTTTAAATCTGCATTCATGGCAGACTAGGACATGAAAGCCTGGGACCAGGTGTGTGAGTACACAGATCTGTAAGTCTCCTAGTTGAAGCTTACCACCAGGTTATGGATGTGCTGTACTGTATCCTGATTTAGGAGCTGCACATCAATATTACGGAGGTCTCCACCAGCTGTACAGAGTGTCTGTGAAGAAAAACAATTATAAGATTAAAAGATTTTTTCTTGCGTGCCTAGCTTCTCAAACTCATGTGCTCCCCTGTACATTGCAAAACTTTGGCAACCATTTTTCCTTTCGTTTAGCAGCATCTCATTTAGGAATAGCAAGAGCTATCACTATCAGACTATTTGCATTGATCAACTACTGTAAGTTGAAAATGTTTAAAAAAAAAAAAGATACCTGTCCATCAGCCAGGGGAATGTTGACAAATGGAACACTTTTGTGTTGGGGTACTGATTTACTTCTTTTTAGCATGCTTTGAACCCTTCCACTGGGAGGTAAAGTTCTTGAGACAGTCTGTTGTAATCCAGCACTAGAATAAATGAAAATGTTACTCTGAGATAACTTTCTATGTTCTGCTGGAAATTTTCAGGCATGAAGCAAATGCCAATAGTAGGAAATACACCTAGGAGAGAGGCAGTTGTGTTTAAATATTTCCTGTTCTGCCAGGAGACTACAGAAATCCAACCATGATCAGCACGTATGGGCACTGCTGGGTAATGTTTTATGACCCTGCCACTGCAGTAACCTTGTAAGCCTGTGACACAAGATGACATTTTGGCCACTCAGTAACAAGAATATCCACTCTCCAATATCAGCAGTGAATGTTTATGGTTTTGGAAACAGGAAACTTCATGCCTCAGGGCTTAAGATAAGACACGTCCTTTATCTGTCTATTACAGAGGGAGATACCAATAAATACCAAAGCTGCTACCTCTCTCAGGCAGAGGGCATGCCTTATGCCATGCAGAATTCCTAAGTTTTCATTATACAACTGTTTTTGTTTTACTTTAAAAATGTAAGATTTTGGCATGGAAACAAGCCTCTGACATTTTTAGCAAGCCCAGGTGAAACTAAACCACTTGCTGGTTTCAGGACCCATTTAAGTTGTTCACCCCTCACTTCAACTTGTGCTAAAAGCAAACTGTAGTTTATGCAGAGTGATACTAACTGAAAATCTTGACTATTCAAGATGCCAAGAACTGATTAACAGTGTATTTGGTTGAGGGGCTTGTGGGTATTGGTTTATTTTTTTTTTAACAAAGCAGTATTGGTGACATTTTAATCAAGGTTGGGCTCTGAGAACAAGGTTGAGATGTAAGTCTGTAAATAGTGAGTGAGAATAGAATTTATACTGTAAATACATTTTTTAAACTGACTTAGGACATCACATCCTGTGCCTCCACAATAATGTAAGTTAACACTCACACCCAAAGCAGGTGTAACTGGTTTGGCATCCCTACTGTCACATTTAGTGGCAGACCGTGAAGATCTGTTACATCTAGATTGATAATATATAATGTCTTGGTATTGAACAAAATTATTTATTAAGAACAAACTGAAGACCCCTTACCTTTTAGCTCCCTTTGGAGTGACTTTGAGATTTGTGGCACTGCAATGAAAACAAAGAGACTTAGCATCCTTCTGCTACACTAGCAGAAGAGTAAACAGACACTAAAAAAAGTAGTTACTGGTTTTGTGTTTCGTTAGGGGTTTTATTTTGTTGATTTACTATTTTTATTTATTTCCTCCTCATCTAGTCCTACTGTCAAGTTTTAGCTAGGATGAAGGTAGACAGACAGTGGATTAGAGAATGCTGAAGTGCCCCATGACAGGGATCTAGCATGAAAAACACATGGGAAAAGCCCTCCTGAGGTAAACATGGCATAGTGGGATCTAAACCCATACAGAAAACACTAATAATTTATGTTACTGGGCAAGGCAGGGCTGTGGTGTTTATTTCAGAACAGTTCAGTAGTACTAGCAGAGCAAAGATGCTTTCCTTACATGCTCTCTTCCATTAATATTGTTTGGGAATCTACTGCTCCCCTAAGTTCAGAACTGTGCACTATTATGCCTTCATCAGCTACAGGTGCTTTTTTGTTTGGGTTCACATCACCACAGTGCATCTCAGTCAGGGTATGGAAGAACCCTTATCAGATGTATTCCCATTGGCATCAAATCTCAGCTACTATATTTGAAAATAATTGTGTTCAGCACTCAAATTCAGGTGAGTTAAATGAGCTATCAAAGATCAGTCTTACCTAGGAAGAGAGTTCAGTTTGCCACTTAAACCAGAGGCCAGTGAAACCAGCGACCTGGTTTTGGAAATCTAAAAATTTATATATAAGACTGCAGTTAAAAAAGGTGGCATTTGTAAACAAAATGATAGGTATTTGCAGGAAACAATAGTGTAAAATTTCCCTGTTGGAAAAGGGTAGTTAAGCCCATAGTGCTGCCTTTTATATATATATATATATATAAAATGCCAAATATGCATTCTAAAAGAAGTTTCATAATGCCAAAACATCTTTATTCCTACTGAAGTTCTGTATAACCAACCACCTGTGTAATATACACCCTTCCAACTTTTAAGCCTTTTTACAGCAAAAGTCTGTAACTGCACAGAATCTTTTTCATATTTGTTGTCATCTTGCTACATCAGTGTCTGGCTGAGGAGCTACACTGTACAGACAGACTGAGGTGGCAAAACTAAAACACTTGATTTGGTTTAGAGACAAGAATGCACTGCTCAGTTATAGAAAAGCATGCATTAAACACAAGGTTGATTTAAAAAATAAAAAAGTTTCAACAAAATATGGTTCCTCAAACCATCAAGACTTACTGGCAAGTCAAGAGAGAATGACTATGCCAGTACTTGCCAGCCTGTGTGAATTAGTCACTAGAAGTGCAGATACCATATTTCATTATGAAAATAATTTATAGTTAGCAGTGCTTAACTTCAAATACGTTACATTTAAAATAACTGACTTTTCCAAAGACAGTAGAGCACTGGCCTGCCTTCCCATGGATCTAGCAGGGGTTGTGGCAGGTCAGAACTGATTAAGTCCTTATGGTTTTGGAATAAAAACAGAATAAACTTACTTTTTTAGTAACTTTCTTTGCAGAACTGTGCTTGGCATCTTCATATTCAACAATTGTAGTTACCTTAACTAGAAATGTATTAGCAAGAGAAGGAAAATAAAGATCTCATGAAGAGCACAAAACACCACTTCAGCCTCGTGTTTGAAGCCTATTTCCCCCCTATGGACAGCTTTGCCCCCTCCTGCCATCCAGAGTCATTCACTTGGGACACAAGTCAAAGCAAACTGTGTATTCATCACAGGGACACACAGGACAGTTAAAAGACCCCATATAATCCCTCAGCCCAAGACAAAACAGAATTATACCCCAGTGGTAGTATCCTCCTTATTGCATATTTGGGGATCTGAAGAAAAATGGTATTTTTCTTACAAAGCTTAATGGGAAGAATGTCAAGAGAAACCTAAGAAAAGAGGAATGACTTTCCTAGCTCTCCTTAAATCTTAAAAAACACCTTGAATCTGTCTCTTCTCACCATTTCCCCTGATAAAGACAAAGGACAGAAGCTCTTATGCTTTAAAGTACCTCTACAGTAGCATAGCTCATGATCCTCAACACTGAATGCTGGGGGGGTCTGTTATGCACTTTTCCCTCTTGTATTCTTTAGGCTTAACACTCATTTTACAAATGCTCAGTTCAAACCAGTAAAAAAAAAAAAAAAAGAAAATGCAAGAACCACAGGCTATATATCTATATATTAAGGAGTTGACCTGCCTTTTTTGCTGTTGGTCCTCACCAGTTTGGGATTTGGCATGTCTTCTAGAGAGCAGTCAGTCTAAAAAAAATGTTTATCCAACAAGGGAAGGTTGTCAGATTTTTCCCAGCAAATGCATATTATGTTACAAAGGCAGTGAACTAAAAGGGCACGAAAGCAACTGACAGGAAGTGGGATTGGCTGAACACCAGTTTGGGTTTTTTTGCAACATCTGAATTTCTGCCAGCAGATGACCCTAAAACTTTAGGTAATGTTCCTAACTGCACCATGGCTGGCTGCCTGGTCATTACATATCATCTTCTATTTAAACACACAGCCAAACTAAATCGTTTGTCTGAAGTAGTTACAGGAGGGAGAGAAGAATCCTATTCTGTAAACTGTGATAAGGTTTGCAAACACACACTTACCACTGCAGCAGCAAGAGCCACTTCCTCCCGTCCTTGCAAATCTGTAACTCAGGAAATTATAACTTGTTTAGATACTATTACTTGCAAAATTTTTATCTTCAGATTCTTATCATACGGGCTCAGAAGCCAAACAAGTAATTCAGGCTTAATAGGTAACCTTAGGTCAGCATATGTGTTACATTTGAACAAGATTCCAGTCTTGTAGGACAGTCACTCCTACAAAACAACAATGAAAATCTAAGGCCATTTCAGTGTTTAATCCTTGGAAGAATCCTGAGTGTAGTCATCCAAGGTATCCCCCGAATTCAAAGATCCACCACACACACACATTGCCCTGCAGACAGCTAATGCTCTTAGCCAGAAGTTTCTCCAGAAGGACACCAATATACATACTCAGGCTTACAGTAAACTCAAGTTCTTCATGAGGTTCAGGTTTGATCTCTGTGGGGCCCCTACAATTTCCAGCTGCAAGGTAGATTCCAGAAACATCAGTTCTCACAGTCGGAGCGCCTTGATGCTGAGTGTACACATGTTAAACCTCTGCATCAATGGGAGTTTGAAATTTAACTTGTTTGCTATCCTCACAGGTATATGACTAGATTAGAATGGCTCAGGAGAGTTCAAATTAACAAAGAGAAAATCTCTGTGGCTAAGGATGAGCAAATTCAGATGAACAAAAATGCTTGATTTTACACACAGAAAACACTAGGTTTGTAATTATTTCTTGTCTTTTCAGACTCCAAATAAGATTACTTAAGTGCACACACAACAATACTCTCCAGACTAGTCACCAGCTAATTCTATACCCTGTGTTACACACATCAGTCTACTTGAACAGGAGTGCTCAGCGAGCATCTGCTGGGTAACAGCACTGCTGATCTGCTTAAAATACAGGGCAGACAAAGCAAACCTTTTCATGAAAGCCACCAAGTTCCTAGGTTTTCTCCCGTAGCCCCGGGCACATCGCTGCCCGCACCCCGAGCACAGGGCCATGCACTCTCACCGAGCACCTCTTTCCTTTTCATCTTCCTGACGGCAGCCGGCATCGTCAGCAGCTCCACCGCAAACGCCTTCTCCGCTGTCTGCAGAAGCGAATCGAGCTCTTTCTTCATCTCCTGTATGTGCTCCTTGGCTTTAAAACAAAACACGCTTTTATTGCCCTGCGTGTTACATGTTTCCAAGTATAAGCACTGCAAGACCGCGCTATAAAAGAAAGTTAAAACAACGATTTATCCGGAGAAATCCGGGCCGGGAGTCGGAGCGCCTGGAGCCTCCATCAGCCGCCAACCTGGGGCGCGGGGCAGGCGGCCCTGCCCGAGGGGCGACCCCGGCCCGGGGCTGCCGTTCCCTCCCCACCCCGGGCAGCCCCGGCCCTACCCTGCTGGTCGAAGTCGCTGAGGAAGAGCGCGATGCGCTGGTCCTTCTTCTTCTGGGAGAGCGCGGTGCGCTGCTCCCTGTCCCGGGGCAGCGCCCCGCGGTCCGGCTCCACGCCCGAGTCGCTGCTGCGCCGCCGGCACGGGGCCTTTCCCGGGGCCATGGCCAACAGCCGGCCCGAGCCGTGCCCGGAGCCACGCTCGGAGCGGGGCCGGCCGGACACACCCCCGGGGCGGGCAGGGGCGGCCGGGAGCCGCCGGGGCGGGGGACGAGCGGAGCCCGCGATCCCCGGGCTCTGTCAGGGGGCAGCAGGGAGGGAACGGCGTGAGGGGAGGGGGTGTGGGAGTGCCGCGTCTCGGAGGTGCCTCAGGGGATGGCACCTGTAGTGACAGGACAAGGAGAAATGGGTACAAATTGAAAGGGGGAAAACTGAGGTTAGATAAGAGAGAAATTATTTACTCAGAGGGTGGTGGACACTGGGACCCAGGGAGGTTGTGAATGCCACAACCCTGGCAGTTCTCAAGGCCAGGCTGGATAAGGCCTTGAGCAACCCGGCCGTGTGGGAGCTGTCCCTGCCCAGGCGGCGGGTTGAGACAAGCTGACCTTTAAGGTCCATTCCAACCCCTCAACATGCTATGATTCTACGATTTAATGATCCTTACATCCTGGCAGGAGCTGGGCAGGCTCACATACACACGCACACAAATGAGTTGTGCTGTTTTGTTCCCTGTTTGGAGCAGGCCGGGCACACAGGAGCGGCGCTGGAGCAGGTGAGCGTTCCCATCCCCGGGGTGCCCAGGGCTGGGGCAGGCGGTGCTGGTGCTGCCAGGGTTCCACAGGGGCTGGGAAGCCTCTGTGCTCCATAAGAAGGGCCCTGTTTCAGAGCTGGCTTTAGCTAAATTACTGCTGTTCAGCCTGCACAACATGCAGGGTTTGAGAGCCAGCCAAGGGAATAACCTGCTCTGTCCAGTGCAAATGGTTACAGCTTGTGCAAATTCTAATCAGGTGAAGACAGGATTTAATAAGCATGTACTAACAGGGAACATTAGAAAGGCGTGGCTACATCAAGTATTGAATATATAAAAATATTCAAATCCATATAGTTAAAAATAGAATTCCTTGAAGAAATTTATCTTGCATGTATCTAAATAAAAATACTAGATGTATTGGGTATCTTGGGTGGAGTATCTTGGGTTTTGTACAAATTTGAGCAAGGAACTGTGCAAAAAGGCATTTAGATAATGCTTTAAACATTAGTGGTTTTCACATGGTGTATACAGATGCTGCAAGCTCTCTAAAGTGAGTACCTTTTTCTGTACATGTGCATCTGGCACATCTCCTGAGCCAGATGGGACAGACTATGTCACTCAAAAAGAGATGTAAAAAATCTGACATTCATAATATAAGTGTTTTGTATCAGACCATCTTCTTGTTTGTAAAACAAACAACATACTCCACTTCCCACACCTCCCCAGAAAAGCCCTTCCAGACAAACAGGTGAGTGTTTCTGTCCAGAAAATACTCAAAATCCTTATATAAAGAATATCCTGCTTTTGGTGGTTCTGGCATATGCATATATATTTACAGAAGCAGGACTAGTTTCCCCTTCCTTGAATTTTGTTTTCTTTGAAATTACCAAACACCACTAAAGTAATTCTGAGGTGTCACTACAAAAAGACTAAATAGTAAATTTAATCTGCTACAAGCCATGTAAGAAGTTTTTTAAAAAGGGAACTGACAACAACAAACAAACCCCTCACCAAAGCTTTCAGGACATGGTTAATCAGCCTCAGCTGCCTGGCTGATCCTCTCTGTGAAGAAAGAAGTCTGGCTTGTTTGACCCTGGTTACTACTCCTTACATTTGAGATTTAATTATGAGCATAAACTTGCCTAAAACCATCTATATTTACAGTTTTTCACTTGTAGGGAATAGTTTTGTGGTAATAAGTTGGACAGATGTCAAGTCCATAAACTGGATGATGCAGTGATTAATGCACTGCAGAAATGATGCAGAAATTACTGATCTGGTACATGGGTACTGAATATGAGTAAATACTGGCTTGAACATGGGATTAAATGTGTCATAATGCAATCCAGCTGGTGTTGCTCCAGTGATATAGAAAATGGAGAAGTATTACCATTTTTTTAACATGTGCTTTATTATTTGGAAGTCTCATACATCTGAAGTACTGTTATAAGGAGCACCTGGAGGAAGATCAAACCTAGAAGCATGCATTTGAAAGGAAGAATTGTCTGTTATCAATGAAATATTTCAAAGACATGGAAAACAAGCCTTTTTGTCTTAGCTTTACAGGATTGTTCCACAAAAATGCACATTAACCTTATCACAATACATACAAATATTGTGGATGGACAATAGAAATCACCACCCTTCCATATGAGATGCATCAAGAATAAATTGTTACCCCTTATAATGTCAGAAACAGAAAAGGCACCATAATAGAATGTTTAGAAAAAACTCAGTTTATGCCATTATATTTTGATTCAAAAGTGTCAGAATTGCTGTCCCGACATAAACCAAAAAACTTTCACACCTGTAAATTATCATTATAAACTTGTAAACCTTTACATTTTTTTTCCAGAAGTATCAGGTGCAAATGCAAGGCAAATATAAAATCTATTGACTTATTAGATTACAAATACTACCCCATGAAAAAGCTGTAGTTACAAAAATATAAAAAATATTCTAACTCCCATTGTTAGATCTTAGTTTCAATCTACACTGCATTAAGAGTCCAAAGCCAGATCTGATTTGGACACATTCCTAGAGTAGGAAAGTGCTGTTTGTCTTATTTTCACATCATTATTCTGACCTCCTCCCACGGTTTTGCTTTCTGAGTTTGTTTTATTAGTGCATATTAAGGATGCCAAGTGGAGAGTGCTGACAGGTTGTATTTTTCAATGGATGGTAGCAGCCTAAGTGTTCTCCGTGTGCTCTCCTCCCAGAAGTGCACTGCTCTGAGGAGAAAAACATAATTTTTTTTCTTCCAATCCTCCTCAGTAGCTTGTTGTAGCAGCCATGCCCTTTTCATCCATAACCTGTGAGCCCTGGGAGGTGATTGAGAGGAATAAATTCTTCTCCCAGGCCTCAGTAAGGAACTGTGAGGAGCTCACCCACTGCTAGTGCTGGGTCATAGACAGGGGCTGCTGTGGCAAGGACAGCTGCTGGCAACATCCCATCTTCCTCACATGATAAATTGGCACAGGTTTATCTGGGTGGTGTTTCTCTAGCCCTTGGCTTTAGGAAGCTGGATCAGCACAGGCTGTTGGACCAGCTACAACAGCAGCCTCACAAAGTGTCAGTAGACACTAAAATGAGTTTACTTCTAAATAATAACTTAAAAGGAATGACTAGATTGAATGTGATATTCTTGATGAATAAACTTGGTAAATGCTGAGCCTAAGCCTGACAAATGCTAATGCTTTCACATCTGAATACTGAAAGCTCTGTTCCTTTAGCCCTTTATCAGAGCTAGCAGAAGGTGTCCAGCTTCCAGCTCTAGAGAAACAGAAGCTGTCCTTTGTTTTGCAGGGAAGCTGGAAGAGCTTAGTGGAGTCACTCAGCTGTACTCCTAGATAGCCACCTTGTTCAGCTGGGCTTTGAGAAGCACTCAGGATTGTTCAGCCAGCAGTAGGACTGTGGAAGATTTAAGTGTTAGCTGTACTATCATTATCTTTATGCTTGGTGCAAGACATTTTCCTTTAAATACTTTCCTCTTCATTGGAAATAAGCCCCAGCATTTTTCCTGGTAACAACGTGTCAGTCCCTGCAAGTTCCAGATGGATTTTGGCCAGCTAGAGGGACTGTGTGATGTTTGCAAACAAATGTTCCCCACAGACAGAAGGGTTGTGTTTTACCCCACTTGAAAGGATTGACTGTACTCACATCTGCTTTGAGACAGTAACTTACTCTGTTCCATGTACATAAAAGATGTGGGTTAGCAGGAGACTCCTGGAGTTGTTATGGCAGGAAGTTCATTGCTCTTATGCTGGGATCATGTGTTGAATAACACAGGAAGAAGAAGACTGTATTCCTTGTTATGTTTCAGTTTCATAAAAATATGGTTCAAGCAGACACCAGGTTCACTCCTCTGATCAAAACTGTATATTCCATTCCAGCTATGCTGGGATGGCAGGATTTCTTTTCAGCAGAATTTCAAAGGTATCTGCATACATCTGCTGAAGAGTTTTTAAAATAAACACACTGTCCCTACATGCTTGATCAGGTTTGGAGAACACTTCACACTTAACAACAAAAACAACAAAAATTAAACCAAGCAATACCTATAATGTAGGAGTTTGGATTTTTGTTTAGTAGAATTTTAAGATGGGAAACAAATTCCTATCTAAGCAATTGAACTTGGCATTTCATCCACATGACAGTAGTAATTTTAATGAGCAATTCCCTCCCCCAACCTATTAAGTCAAAAGTTCACAAATGTAACTTTCAATCAAGGCACAAAGACATTTACTGACTCTTTCTTCTCACCACTTTCTTTACATTCTTCCCCTTCCCCTTAAAAAAAAGCTTGGTGTAACAATGTCTTCTACACCAGACATAACTTTAATAGTCCAATAAGTTGTAGCATTATCTGAGTCTGGTTCTATCTATTTTGAATTTAGTTAAATTAGATAAACAGCAAATTCTCAGCACATTGTTGTTCATTATCTGCATTTGCCTTGAAGGGGAGGGGATGAAGGGGGAAAAGCCACAGTAGTTTCATGCATATTTTTCAAGAAACTTTATGTGGAAGTCTTTCACTTTCTCCAGTAGGATCTTCAGCTTCTCTACTGGAGGAAGAATGGTCATTCTGAAAAATAATATTTAAAGAAATAAAAAAAAACCAACCCATATTATCTTCACAACCAATTAAACTGTAATCTTTGCACAGATCTTGATTAATCTCAGGGCACAGCAAGTAACACGTTAAGTTTAACATCTGTTTTGATGTGATTCTCTCTTTTTTTTGCATTTATACTTTAATTGAACTATACTGTTGAACTAGAGCAGTTTGTTTCTATTGGTTAGAATACAGGAATTCAAGAACTTTTATTTTCTTTTGAGTGGTGTGGTGTAGAAGAGTATCAGTAAGAAATAACAGCAACTCAGTTTCCACTTCTGGGCAGTTAAACCAAATTATACCCAGTTTTTTGATCTTTAAGAGTTGTCAGTTATGAATAAATGTACATTTTTTCTTTAATTGAAAACTGAGTTCAGAAGCATTAAAACAATGCAACAACTATTCTGCAAGTTTTAATCCCTTTCTCCCTTCTTCTGCACACAATCCCATGGGGTGTGGATGCCAGGCTGCCTGCAGGACCCACAGAACACAATGGCTTTCCCACACTGGTGCAGGAAGGGACTCTGCAGGTTTGTCCTGGAGCTGTGTGTATCCAGGGATCTGACTCAGCTGTGCAGCACAACTGTCAAGGCTAAAGATACCCTCTGCTGTGTTGTTTCAGACTGAGGAAGACTAAATTCCCTGATAAATTCTAGTTATCAGTGGCTTGGCTGGAGCAAAGTTCTGTTTATTGGAAGCAAAAGCAACAGTTTTGGTACTGGAATATTTACTTCAGCATCTTGTTGTGGTAAGGTTATACAGAGTGTTTAAGGAGCAGATTTATAGGGAAGATGCTGCATTTTTCATGTAGTTTCTCCATAAGAAAAAACAGTTTAACTCCTTCCTCCCCCCAAAAGAATGCAGGGCAATTTTTGTAATTCCAGAGCCAACTTTAAAATTAAAGTCTAAACTATTACTACTGTTTGTATTCCTGGGAGAAGGCATTTCAAATGCCAGTATGAAAAAATAGAATAAAATTATGCCAGCAAACTGTGAAAACACCATAAAAACTTGTATAGCTCATCTAGCAGACCAGGTCTTTGACCTTGCTGTCAGTCCACAGCAACTGTCCAGTAGAAACTGAGACAACATAAACTGAAATAAAAATCCATGTATTTAATGAGAAGAGAAAGAACTGGGATGATACTTTGCTTACTACTGCTAATTTGCTTTTAAACAAACAGAAACTGTACCTGAAATGGTAGGTTCCTTCTCTCTGGCCAAATCCACTTCCAGGTACAACACATATTCCAGCCTCTTCCAGAAGTTTCATGCAATAGAACATATCAGGTGCCATTTTATGAGCCTAAGGGAATGGGTATCTTGGAATTATTGAAGTAAAAATATTCCTAATATATGGAATTTCATTATTGTGTTTTTTTGCCCTGAAACCTAATGTTACATTATTAGTTTCTTATTCATTTTACTAAGGAAGATGAGGAACAAATGCTAATGGGGCAGTTCACACTGAATTAAATACTCTGAAGTATTTAAGAATACTTCGTGGGGGAGCAGGGCTGAAGAACTTACACAAAAATTCACTTCAAAAGAAAGGATTTAGGTAATTTTCTTATTCCCCTTGCCTTGCTTGTAACTTTTGTCAGAAGTCTGAAAGTTGTACTTGGAAAAATCTAAGGCACTGACATTTGATAAGATTAAATTAATTTGAGAACTGTGTGTTCCAGTTCTCTTGGCAGTTACTATTTTTTTCCCCCCAGAATAATCTGCTGCTTAGGAAGTCCCTTGATTAATAACTATGAGATGTTCTTAAATATGTACAGGTTATATACCTAATCAAATAAGCAGCTGCAAAACAGTCCTATTTTTGTTCTCAGCTGTGCTAATAAAATTCCCTGTACAAAATGAATATTACAAATCAGGTTTCAGAGCTCTACTTAGGAACAGAAAGACTTCTCATTTATTAACATAGGTTACTGTCCCAAAGGCAAAAAGGTGAAATCTGTAAGGAAACCTCCAGCCCTCTTTCCCATTCCTGGTGAATGGGGCTTCTCTTGTAGGGTCAGTAGCACACTGCCACTCACACATGCTGGTCTCCTTAACCCAGGCTTGGGCAGCAATTTGGAACTGCACAGGGCCAGCTACTTGTGTGACTTAACACCAACATCCCTGGGGACACCCTCAGCCTGGGAGCCTTAGCACTGGGGTGAAATATCTGCTCTCTTTTCCTCTCTGCAAATAAAGGTCATGTTATATTTAAGATCATACACAGCCCATGAAATACTGCTTTTGTACTCCATCTCTGCAATCAAAGTTCATCATTAGAAGTGGCAGGCACAGGTGAGAGGAGGTTCAGATGGGTTGGGGTAAGAATGACTGACTGACCTTTGCTTCCTCAATGGCTTTGGAAGGAATAAAGATGCGTGGGAAAGCGTACATAGCTCCTTGAAGGGGGTTGCAGTGAACTCCTGGGATCTTGTTAAACATGTCTTCTGCTAGTTTGGCTTTTTTGGCAAGATTGTTCAGAACAGATTCCTTCTCCTGTTTAAAAGGAAGGTGTTAGTTGGACACATTTGAAGCAGCAATAAAAACACCAGGAAAAATGATGATGTTTCAAAAGGCCTTTCTCAAATGAAACACTGATAGGGCTTTGCTGAGCTGTTAGAGCAAACCTTGTTCCAAATTCCAGATGTGCTCTTAAAAACTGCAGTGCAAAAAGGCTTTAGCAGGGTACAATTACAATGTTGCAGACAGACAATAACATGCAGAAGTCTCTATCTGTGTGCCCTCTTCTTACAGTCTCCTTCCTCAGCATCCACTCCTGGCTCTTTTTAGAGACCGTGTTAACTGAACCTTTGATTTGACTTGATAATGTAATACCTTAAGCCAGACTCAGCTTCATTTTCACAAGTGAGAAATTATATGTATACTTCAATAGAGATTTTCATGTTGCTCAGTATATAGAGGCACTGGATATTTAAGAAAAAGATTGATTTTATAACTTTATTTAAACTAATATTCCTGTTTAGATTTTAGTTACAGCAAATCTTATTTAATAAACCTTTTGTCATATTAAATACAGGAAAAATGTTGAATTTATCAGCAAGAAAGCTGATTTGATAATGCCTTCCTAGTATTTTTAAATGTCATACTGAGTTAATTTTCAATACACTGCATAGTTCTGTAAATTGGTGTTAATACCAGCTTGTCTAAGGAGAAACAAAAGACTCTTTGGTCTCTGTGCATAATTTGGTTCCCAATACTTAGGATAGGTTTGGGAAATGCACAAAAGACCAAGCATGTTGTTGCTGACCTTTATGAACTGTGCATAAGATTCTTCTCCAGGTACTGGAGGATTCACCACAATATCCATGGCTGCTTGTCCTGAGACTGGAGGACAAAGGCGAACAGAAAGCAGCTTAACGAGCTGTCCTTTAATTTCTGGGTGCAAGTTTATGACCTCCATGTAACCTCCTCTGTAGCCACATCTGTGACAAAGTGAACAGAAGAGACTGGTTAACTTCAAGTCTATAAGTACAACAAAATGAAAATGACTGCAGAAGTGGAAAGACAATTCATGAGAATCTCACAATAGGTAAGATACAGCTTGTTGAGACGGCTGCCACACTGATAATGGTTTAGGATGGAGCTGCTTGACATGTCATTAAGTCCTAGTATCCCATACAGAGATAAAGGTGGACATGCAGCTTCCCTGGAAGCCACGTTAACAATTAATATGGATCTTTAATCTTCAGAACAAGAGCATATGGCTGTAGCAGCATACATTTAATCAAAAAATTGTTTTTCTTCCCCAAAACAACCAAACCCAAACATTTGTAATATCCCACTGATTATTGAGCTGTTCCCTTGAATGTTGGAGGCCAATTTTCTTTTATCACAGGTCCAGATTGGGACTGTAGGATTTCACCTTTGTGGGACTGAGGCATTAGGTGTCTGAAATAAATACATTTATTATTTGGTAGTTTTAAAACCACTGAGTTAATCCATTACTCTGTGCTTGTTTTTCTTTTCTTAATAGTCTTTAGTTAAAATTAATAGAGGATTAATTATGGTGGATTACCTTCAGGTCAGTAATATGAAAGAGCTGTCCAACCAGATTAATGAGGAAGATGAAATAAAAAAAAACTAAATCAGACTTACTCGCCCATGTATCCCTTAGAGGTGGAGTGAAAAGAGGCCAGCTCAACATTGTTATAGTACTCGGGTCCCATCTCATACAGAATCTTTTTGAAAGAATGAAACTGGCATCCTTCAGAGTACACATTGTCCTGGTAAACCTGAACAGTCAGAAGACATTAATGTGCTCTGTTCCTCCAACTAAGGATAAAACACGGCCTTTTAGAGAGGCACATCTGAGCTGAAGAAACAGTCCTTACACTCAAAACTTAAAAGCTGTTAGAAGACACAAGGTTCTTTGTTAAGTAATAGTTATTGTAATGATACTTTTTATCTGATGTGACCACATTTAAAGGCTGGGCCTTTGGAAGAACAGCGAGCTTCTCTGTATGATTTAACCTTTACTTGTATGTTTAAATTTATTTTCCTTCCTTTTCTTCCATTTGAAGCAGTCTGAGCGCCACGTAGGTTTTTAGGTCTTTTCCAGCAAAGTTCTTCCTTGTGTCCCCTACACCTTCTCTCTAGTTCAAACCTAGACCAAGCCACCTGTTATATTGATCCTTTGATATTAAGAATCTTGCATGTCTCTTCATGTCTTAATATGATAACAGAGAGTCTGTTCCCTGTGCTTAAAAAATACCACTACCACACATGGAACAAAATGATACCTCATATTAGTATCTTAGCTGTGCTTTTGAAAGAACAGATTATTCCATTACCTCATCAGCCAGAAGAAAAAGTTTTTCTTCCCAAGCAAAGTGTATCACATCTTCAATGCACTTTCTGCTTTGCACCTGTCCTGTAGTTTGATTTTAAAGCAAGAAGTTAGTGGAGTGTACACATACAAATATTTTCACCCACACCTACTTAGATTACCGACTTTTCAAGAAGTATTGCTCTTCCTCAGGAAAGTGCTATTGAACTTTAGAATTCAGTTCACTAAGTATGAAATTAAGGAGCATTTTTGGAAGAATTATGGTACAAGGTGACTTAGTCCATCTCAAGCAAAGGGAGTGTGAGATACAGTAATCAACCAAGGATTTACTGAGAGTACTCTGTGTATAGCTAATCATTGTAAATGCTCACATGCATGATGGTTAGGAGGGAGCTGGCTTCTCACCAGTCAACCTCAACAACTCAAAAAGCTAAATTCTGAGGGAGGCTTGCCACTGAGTTCTGAGTTATTACAGTCATTGCCTCTCAGAAGCCAAGAGGCTACAGGCCATGGCAGAGGCAAGATCTTTCCTAAAGACCAAAAGTGACTGAAAGTCATTCCACAAGTCTGGAAAACTTCAGTGGAAGCAGAGGCTTCAAATGGGACTCAGTGAAGTGAATGTGCTCCCTCCTTTCTGGAGTTCCATGATACTGAAAATATGTTTCTAAAAGTAAAGCATATTGTCCTACTTAGAGCACTGATCTCTGGAATTCAGCTTGACATATTTGATTTGCCTGCAATGTCAAATGAGTGACAAAGGAAAGAAAATGGTCTTAAAAACCCTTCATTAAACAAAATTCCTACAGACCTGTGGGATTTCCAGGGTTGATGATGCAGAGGACTTTTGGATTGCAACATGCCTTAGCTTCATTCAAGGCACGGCGAAGTTCGTTCACATTTAGAGCCCAACAATTTTCTTCATCCAAATAGTAGTTCACCTGGATAGCACCCAGTTCAGAGATGGCTGCTGAGTATAAGGGATACTGGGGTATAGGAATCATCACTCCTGTTCGGGATTTGCCACCTCCTGAGATCAGGATCTTTAAAATTGCCTGGGGAAAAAGTAGGAATTAAAAAAATAAAAAAGGTCATGCACCAGAATTAATGATATACTCTGGAATAAGTTACTAAACTTCCTTCCTAAAAAAGTGTAGAGTTAAGGTGAATTTCTGTCCTAGCAGCAGATAGTCAAAGAGAATTATTTATTTCAAGTTGTTACTGGCTGAGTAAGGATGGTCTAAGCCTAATGGAATCCTCTCATGTCATAACTTCCAAAGATCGTGCCTGATAAACTGCAAAATTTAGGAGAAACATTCTGAGCACAAAGCTAGAGGGCAAGTTGGAAACAGGAATATCAAGATAATGATTTTTTTGGTGTGCCCTCTGTAAGCAAAGAAGCTTTAGCTAGTTCTTGCTCATATCCTTCCATTCATTTTATCTCATTAACCACAAGACACCAATAAATAAAACCAGAAATTAGAACTGGGGCCTCTGCAGATTCTACCCTGCAACAGAGAAACCTGTTTTACATTAGGAGCAATTATGTTTTCATTTCCAAGTAACAGAACAGACCAAAATCTGCATGTCTTGGATATGTAGCTTATTCCCAGAAGATACAGGCAGAAAAGTAATGTTTGTGCTAAGGTCAGTCCAGACAATTTCCTTGTGCCCAGTGTCCATGTCGAGGCTTTTTACATATGAGTTAAATAAAACAGTGCACAAGGGGCAGGAAGCAGAGAGATTTCTTGCCTTTATAACCATGGGAGAACTCTGAAGTACAGGTGCAATCAAAGCAAGCATCCTTATCAGCATGTAATTGGCATCTAAACCCAAAAATATCTTTTCTCTCAGCAGCAGTATCCTTTAGCAGTATCCTTTCTTTGTGGTTCTAGTACAAAATTTCCTGTTCTGTGCCTCTCATCACATACTCAGCTGCTAAGCTAATGATTGATAATCAACATAATTTTGTACCCACCACTAGTTTAAAAATACCAAGCATCTAAAACATAATCAGGACCAAATGCATATTTAAAAACTCCTTAACACCCTCTCTCCCCTGAAGTGTGAAACAATAGTTGTTTTATCTTTAAAAGGGCCAATGAATGAGACTCTTTGTAGTGGTGACTTCCCATCAGTGGGGAAATCAAATCAGCCTGGTGCAGCTCAGATGTGCTGCGCTGCCATTCCTGACAAGCTGCCAGTGTCAGGAACTCTGGAAAGCCAATTGACTGCAGACCTCTGGAGAGCTGCTCCTGCCGGAGCGCTGCCATTCGGAGCTCTGCCACTAGATGTCCTTTAAAAAGCCACCTTCACCAACACGCTGTCAAAGGCTGCCTTCGTAAAAGCCAAACTGCTGCTGAGCTACCAGTGAAAGGAGCACTCTGATAGAGACTGGTATTCCTGTCTTAACTGAGGACCACCTTTGAACCTTGGCTGAACCCAAAACCTAAAGTTTTTGTCAAACAAACTAAAATACACAAACAGAAATAAATCTTTGGGATTTTCACTGGCATTGATCTGCACTAGCAGAGTTTACTTGGAAGAGCTGAGACTTCTCACCTCTGAGGTCATTCCCTCTTCCCTCTGCCACTGACTGATACCCTCTAATTTTCAGTGTTTATGCATCTTAACCATTGAGAACAACCATTATTTAGTCTGAATGCACTGAATCTTATAAATTTATATTTAGACACCTGCAGTTCATTTCATATTACCTTTACATACAGAAAGGTACAATTTAATGTATTCTAAGAGACTTTGCACATGCTTCTTAGCTGGCTCCTGACATTCACACAGGGGGATCACTGGTTTGTTCGCAGTACAGGATATTCACTGAATGTGGCTTCAGTATCTGCCAGACCAAACCCACAGGACTTTGTGAGACCAGAGGTTCAGCAGGGATCTGTATTTGCAGAAGTAACTGATAAGCTGCAGTTTGTACCAAGAAGGGACAGGTTTCATTTTAACACTTACAGAAATGCCATCGCTTGCCCCGGTGGTGAGATAAATGTTATCTGGATCTGCAGGAACCCCTCCATCTCTTCTTTCAATATATGAAGCAACATCTTCACGGATGCAATTTATACCTTGACTGGCAGTGTAGGATCCTGTGAAAAATACAGAATGAGATGAGAATTGAGTGCAATGTACATCAGATTTTCTCTTACTAGCAAACTCCTGAGCTAGTATTGTATGGAGTCGTTTGTATATATGAGCCATATTGATATGGATCCCCAGGATGGGTTTGCTTTTTTTCCATGGAGAAGGAAAGGGAGCTGGTTTGTTCGTAGAGCATATGAATTAATTAGGAAGTAGACAAATACAATAAGCATCACTAAAATATAAAAATAACATAGTGGGCTGGTAAAAAGCATGATTTCAAGCTTATTTTGCAAACTGGGACAGCAATCCCATTTTTACTATCTTTCAGTTGCTTTCTTTATGTTGGAGGCACTCCTGAATGTAAACAAATTCCTATTTAAGTAATGGGAACAAGGAACAGAGGTACTATGTGCAATAGAAAGGAAAGTAACTTCTTTCAATCCATGATAAATATAAGTGTTTTATTTGCAACAGGAAAATAAAATATCATTTTCTCCCACAGTCTGAAACCAAAAAATTCCTAAACTGCTTCTCTCCTTCCCCCACAGCATCTCCCACAACCACTTTTCAGCAGAAATGTCTAGAATCACCCCAATCTCATGTGCAGTTTACAGAGCACAACTAATAATCATAAATAAAACGAGATGTTAGATGCCTGTGTGCATCACTGCTGAGAATGTGCAACAAAGAGTAAAAACAAGCCTAGGTCAAGGTGAGGATTGAATTCAAGCTATGAAGCCTAAGACTGATGGACAAAGAAGTGACAAGTGTACGTCTATTTTAGAACACTGTCAGGAAGCAGCAGAATCTTCTTTGCTTGTTGGGTGGAGTGGAATAATTATGCCTGACTTAACTCTTATCACTCAGTTATCTGCTGGTAGTCTGCCTGGTAAGCATGTGAAAGTATGATTTAAAAGACAAAGTACCTTTGCAAGTACTGCACAACTGCATGGGACAAAACGGTGATTCAGGGCACAAAGTTCCCTGATAGTCTGAACATTTACTTTTACAGGACTAGAAGTTATATTGGGTCTGTACAAGGGTCTCTGACCACAGCCAGAAGGATGCTGTTAAAGCAGGAGAACAAACCTAAGCTGTCATTCTGTCTTGTGCTCCATTGGGTGCTGAGTCCTGCCACTCTGAGGACATAGAGAACATTTAATTGCACTGTACTTCTACACTTAATTGTACTCAGTTGATGGCTTTGACTAGAACCCGTGTTTGCACTGTGGGACGCAAATAAATAAACCCAACCCAAAAAGCTGCATGTATTACGTATTTTTATATATAGGAGGGATGTCTCAAATGCCTGGAAAGATATGCCAGTTATCCCACATGCAAAGTGAGTGGTGTCAGTAGAATCCCAGAATGTTTGGACACAAGAGAAGTTGAGGGCACATCTGAGCCCTCATACATGGCCTGGGAGTAGCGAGGCTCAAAACTATGAGTAGGGTTTTGCCAAATGAATGTGCATTGGAAGTGAAGGTATTCTAGTTCATTTCCAGAGGAAATATTCATATTCACTTTACAATTAATACCTTTAAATAGGCTGGTATAGATATGGGTGTGACACTTCAAGTGGCTTTGACCATATGTAGTGATTTCACCTCTGTGTTGGATTGACAAATTCATTGAAAAATAAGGTTTTGAACACAACACAGCAGGGCCAGTTTTTCATCTTTGCTTTTCCAGAAGAAAGGCAATTTTTCCTTCTCAGCCATGAAGAGAACAGCAGTAAGTTGTCAGACTACCAACAAAGTGACAGAGGTGACTTCCATTCAGCTGCACGTCCCTGTGCCTCTGGCTGTGTGTTTTGGGATGCTGATGGGCTCCAGAGGCCAAGGGGAGGGGCTGACACACCATACTGGAGACAGGGAGGGTGGAGAGGGGGCAGAAACCAGTACAGCACATCAGTAAAGTCCACAGTGGTTTTAGTTGTCAGGAATTTAGAGGTACAGTTGTTCTTGGCATAAATAATTTCAAGATTAAAAAACATTTAGACTCCAGTTACTTACAGAACCTCAATTTCGCCACTGAAATTAGCAGTGTGTATTCAAAGTTATCATCTTATTTGAATACTGCAATTGTTTCAGGCCTACTTCCTCAGAATCTACTGAGCTAACAAAAATTATGGGAAATGTGTGATCTTCTGAAAAAAAGGAACATATTTCTGAAATATTATGCAAGGCTGAATTCCTTACATTTTCCTCCAACATGGGGCTGTGGTGTCCCACGCCACCATGCCCTTAAGGGGAAGGGAGCACCAAGGGGCCAAGACTGCTCATTCTGAGAACTCTTTCCACATCCATAAATTTGAGAATCACTACAAAGAAAGACTTGAGTCAAAATTCAAATGTATCCCCAGTAACTCCTATGTGCCAATAGTACTGTGTGGATTTATTGTTCCAAAGTAAGACAGGAAAGGGGTTCATTGAGCTAGAGGAACTTCTCAGTTTTGATAAATGTGTTTTTAATGGCCTACATTAAAAGATAAACCAATACAAAGAAGGTGAATATAAAATACATTCTGTATTAGGCTGTGTTGTTAGGAATAGTCCAAGCTTGAAACACTGCTAATGCAATCACTGTTCATGTTTTGTTTATTTTATTATGTTTTGTTTATTTTGTTAAGTTTTATAGCACCTACTCTCAAAATATACCAGTGCAAATAGGCACTGCAACCACAAAGATTAAGAAATATGCCAATTACTGTAATAAGTCCTCTGAAATGTCATTGTCTGCATACTTGAAAGAAGGGAAGTGTGCCAGATTCTTTGCTGCACCCAGCAGCTGTAGCAGTATCTACAGAGTAGAAATTCTCAGGGCATTTGCCAGGTACAGGTAGGCAGCACAGTCATTAGATGAGAAAGAAATTGTCTTTTCCATTTCCTTTCTACTGAATATGGAAAGTTTGTACTTATGTGGATATGACGTGCACTCTTGTAGGAACAGTGGTTAAAGAAAAGAGCTCTGTAGTTCTTTCAAGAGTTATTTTACCTTGGAGAAATAGAGCTTTGACACCTTCAGTTAAAACTATCTCAGCAAGGTAAAACACTACCACCTTTCAGCAGTGTAGCTTTCCTTTTGCAGAGGATTATCACCTTGGTGCCTGAGTTTCTGATCCCCAGAAAAGATACTTGAAGTGATGGTTCAAAATTAAGATCCAGGAGTGTGCACTGGATCAGCTGAGATGGACATAAATTGTTTGTTGTGACCACCATTACAGGGACAGTGGCAGAGAAACAACGGGAGAAGGCAAAACTGTAAAACTCTCCACACAGTCTTAGTAGCAGACACATAGCCCTGGATTAGGAGATGTCATACCAACAGAACAGAGCCTCATTAGTACTCTGTGCCACTTTCCTGCTACACAAAATCTCAGTATTCCATCTAGAGTTATGCCTAGATGTTATTGTGGCAAGGGCTCCATAGATGTACAACCCTCACCCTCTCCTCTGTGACAAGTCCCCCCAAAAATTTGCACCACTGGTGCAAACTTTTGCAGCAGTGTGACCACCCACAGGTCACACTGCAAACCTGCCCCCATCAGCTGCAGATATTGAAAGCTCCTTTGCTGTTTCTAACACCAACAGGAGCAGCTGGAGCAGAGCCTTACCTAAGCTGTTTCCTCCACAGCCCTGCAAGATCCGCCTGGCGCGCTTCTTGGCGTCTTCTGGAAAGCTTGGGCTGTCCAACAGGTTTGGGTATGTACACAGGGCCACCACCTGGAGTGCCAAGAAAATGTCAGCTGGCCACTTTTCAGCAGGTATTTTAAGTTGATGATATTATGTTAGCTTTCCTTGGAAATGAAGATCACAAATACCAGCTAATTTAAAACACAGGTTATTGATGAAGTGTTTGCAGTTGTTTTTTTTAAGGGTTGTGCTCACAGAAGAGAAAAAAATCTTATCAGGTTCCAAGTTAAGCTTATAAAAACAGTCCTAGAATTATTAACTATTTGTATTACAGACAGTGAAGATTCCAGGTAAGCTAAGCATAGTGCAAACACAGTAAAGCACAGTTAATTATTCCTATGTTATCTATAAGCAGCTCTGTCCTCCACTCTTTGTGTATTACTAGCCCACTTTTATTGACAAGAATTCCAGACTTTAAATATGGAGCAGAACTGAAAAATACAATCAAATTTTGAAGTCATAGTGGCATGTTCTAATAATCCTTCCCCAAAATAACTTCTAGTTCTTACTGATTTGAATTCATGGAAATGTTTAATTAAAAAAAGAAGTGGTGATACACAACACAGTAAAAGTAGAAACACAGCCCAGCAAAATTAAGTTAATGAAGGAATGTAAGACACAAAGAATTGAGAGGTCTCTCTTGAGATCAGCTTAATCTATTTCAGTCTCTCTCATTTTTATGCTTAAATGGTGTAATATGGATAGGCTGTTGTCATCTTGTGGGACAATGGCAATGAATTAATCCATGTGTGCACACAGTCATGAGGAGAAAGGATTTCCCATTTTATTTAATAACATCAGAATAACCTGTAATATATTTTAATAATTTATAAGAAGCTCAGGTCTCCCTAGTTTGCTGCATAACTCAATTTTATAATCTCATCACCTGGACCTCAGTTTGATAAGGCTTCAGTTTGTCCTGGAACTCTCTGAATTTACATTATTATAGGTGGAGGAGTTTAGATGAGGGTGTGAGGGATGCTCAGTAAATAAGATAATAATCATTTTAACCTTATTTGTGTTTTAGGAATAATATACAATATACAATAATATACAACTATGAATTCTGTTGCAATCTTTACTAAAAAATAGCTTTCCCAGAGGTAAAATGTGCTAAATGAGACGCAGTACAAGTAGTTGAACCCAGCTACGTGCAGATTTCCAAGTATTCCCTCAGATGAAGAAAGGCTTTTGCTTTTTTCTTTAAAGAGAACCACTTCCTTTCTTGAAGAGCATTATTGACAATGAATGTACTGACTGATAACACAAAAGTGGCAGGAAAAAGTATGGGTGGGGAATGATATGGAAACTAAGGAAAGCTACTGTGTTAAAAGAGGACAAGCAGCAAACAACAGGACTTCCGCTCAGAAATGAACATTTTTCATTCTTTAAACTATTTTAAGTCTAATTGCATCTAGAGAATCATTTATACTAATAGCTATATCAGACAGCTTTAAGGAATTCTAATAAAAAATGAAAAAATATATTTTATAATATAATAAAATACCTTACCTGACGGAGGAAGGTGATTGGTCTCTGTCCCATTGCATGTGCATCTCCAATGTTGGCTTTAATCACTTCAGTAAAAGGTTTTTTGATTCCCTAGAAAGGGATCATTCAGAATTTTTTGTTAGGGCTGAAGTAGAAGATTCTTTTTTTAGTATCTGTCATGTGGCTGTAACTAAACAGTGCCTGATCTCAGAACAGCTACAGTGTTGAATGTAAAGCTTAATGCATTTCTTATACCATGCTGCCAGTAAATCTTAAATGGTTTACAGAAATTGTGTTGACTGTGACACATTTTTAAATGATAGGCTGGCTTTTATTTTTCTGCTAGCTGCAAGTAAGAGACTGACTTGGCTGGAAACTACACACTGAAGTAGAAAAGATGAAAAAAAGGCATTTTGAATTGTCAGTATTGGAGCAACTTCTTTGAGACACCTAAAGGAGGGATGGGTCAGAAGAAGCTAAAAAGACTTGAGGTTATTTGAGAAACCACCAACAAAAGAAACCTCAAGACCTTTAGTTCTTTTAGAGTAAAAACAGTAAAGATACTGCTTGCATATTTATTTTATACTTAGATTAAGTATTCCTTGTATGATGACCCCACTTTTCCATGTAGAAATGTTTCACAAAATGTATCATAGTGAGGCTCTGTATGATAAACAGTAAGTAATCACCATGAATATTTAAAAGCTTCCTGGTCTCCAAAATCTGAACAGCCAGCCATTTTTCCTGTGAGAAACTGAATACATCATGAGAACACAGGGAAAGAAGTTAATGAATGTTGATTAGCAATCACAGCTCTTTAAAAAGCAAAATAAAATACGGGCATAAAAAAGGCAAGGCACTGACTGGTTGAAAAAACCACCAGTGGTTTAAATAAAAAAAAATTAACTGAAAGTAAAGGCCAACATTACAAGAAGAATAAGTGAGAGAGGCAGTAATAAATTTAGAGTTGTTCTGACGTGTATTTCAGAGACAGTAGGGTGGCATCCTAACAGTGACAGAATTGTCATGTGGACTAAGGAATTGCAAAATCAGACTGATTAGTTTTCTGTAGAAAATTACATATAATAACTTCCTCTGGGCATGAACTCAGAAAGCCTCCTCCTGGTCCATGTATTTACAGCCAGTTACTGGATTTGGATATAGAATATATAGGTGGCAAGCCTTAACTAATTTTTGCTTTTCCACCATGGACTATGGTGTTGGATTTCAATGACAGACCAGAAGCCAGATGTGGAAATAACAATAATACAGGTAGTCACCAGGGATACAGATTCCCAGGTCTGCCAAGATTTGGAGGTTTAAGGCTGCACAATCCCCAGTACCCCAAGGGATGCATCCAGTCCATCATATATCTAAGAGCCTTTGGGGTTTTTTTCTTTTAAAATTAAATATGTAGTTAGAAATGGCATTAGGATCAGACAATTGGGCTTACATGATCCTGATTGAATAGGGTCAGCTCTATATGGCCTTACATTTAGCAGCAATTGAAAAAAAAAGTTCACTTAAAATAATTGAAAGTGACACACTGAGTCCATCACGTCATTTGCTTTTATGCTGGTTGATCTAAGTGAGTTCGCAAATTAAGAGCTGCATTCTAGTTCCAAATAAAGAATTAGAAATAGGAATGCCAGATAGACATTACACTTATCTGAGGCTGAAGATTAGTAATTTATGAGTAATGTAAACAGCTAAAAATGTTTCTCTTCAAGCTATCTGGGGTCCACTGACAGCACAAGACTGTTTCAGTTTTCTGTGGGAAGAGAAAGGTGTATGTAGAAGAAGGACAAATTTCATTTGCTTGAAATCAAGAAAAATTCCCATGTATTTTGGTTGCATTTGGTCCTTACAGCAAATTGAATCAGTTTCACTAGATTTGCAAAGTAATACAAATCTGTTAATGAATGTGGATGGTACTTTATTTGCCTAAAGTTAGGCAGTCCAAAAACACAGCAAAATGAAATAGAAATACTCTGGTTTATCAGATTAAAACCAAAACAAACCAACTCCCTAATAATAGAAATACCTTACATTAGACTAATTATATTTTTTGCTCACAAATACCATTGTGCTCTGTGCTCAATTAAAAAAAAAAAAAAAAACAAACCTGCTTCTTTAGTTGTTGAAATGCTGAGAGGTACCTGGCATTTCATAATGTACTTTGGGAATTTTTACAGTGGCACAGCCTTTAAAACAAAGGTAACAGACCTTTTTGGTGGCTATGTCACATTTATCATAAATACTGTTGTAGTTTATTAGCATTGATGCCATTTATATCTTTACTAGGGCCAAACTCAGTGTTTTTGCCATCACTGCAAGTATAGAATCATCACTTCATCCACAAACCCCACACTCCCTTTGCTTCTCAAATGATGGATGGAACAAATAGCAAACCATATGTAATAGTTCTCTCACCATAAAGTCTTGTAGAGAAGGAATGCTGTGTTTTCTGCGTGGTACACAGCTCCCACATGGGCTTAAAGGCCCAAGGTTCTCTTGACTAATTTGTATTTCTTGGTCTCAGCTACAAGAGCTGTTGTCTTTTTTGTCTTTCAAAATAGAAATGCTTTTAAATAACTAGAGCCTTTTCCTTCCCTGACAACGAGGTAATATCAGCAATTCTTTAGAACTGTCTTCATGAGAATTGCTATATCCTCTCCTAGTGAAATCTATACAAAAATTGCTATGGCCACTCATAGTATTTTCCTATTACTTGATCTCCAGTCTCTCTATGGAAAAAAAAAAAAAAAGGATTATCAGAAGTTGTTCAGATTTAGTTTAGAACAAAAAGTTCTAAACAAGTTCTTAAAAAAAAAAATCTAAAAAAGTTCTGTAGAACAAGAAGTCCTATCTTTCCATTTCAAAAAGAAGGAAAACAACAACAGGCAAGAACAAATGTTGAATGTTAATGGGTCAAAGTCTCAAAGCAGGGATATCAGAAGCTGGCAGCAAGGGAAGTCTAGACAGTGCCTGTGACTCTGCAATGAGTTCATGGCAGAATTGTGCTCAGATCCAGACAGAGCAGCATCAGTCACTGGCTAATTGTGTCAAGGTTTCTCCTGTGGTGATGGGTGTGGGTGTCCAAGGGGAGGGTTATGCCAAATACTTTTTGGAAGGTCTGTGGAAAGATCTGTATGAAAGGAGGAAATGTGGATGTGATGTTGATAACCTCAATATCAAATTGTAGAGCAGCAGGAAAAGGGCTGCAACAGGTCATAGATTTATTTCACTGGAGAAGGCTCAGCAGCCTTTAACCATGTCAGCAACACACCTGAGCTGAGACAAGTCATGTCCCTGGAAGCCAAGGAGCACAGGGGGAGCAGGAACTGGGCCACTGGAGCTGTTTTGCTCTGCTCTAGGGATCCCCCAGCACACCTGCCTGTCTCACAGCCTCCCTCTCTCTGGGTGCAGGCAGGCTTGCAAGGTGTGCTCCAGAGTCTGCCTGGATTGAAGCAGGCAAAGCTCTCCAAAAGGGAAGCTTGCATAACAGGAGCTCTAACAACAAACTCGTGAGCAGTAAGTTCCAGATGGATTCTCCTGCCTTGTGAAGAGAGCATAAACACATCAAGGAGGAGAAGAAATGCCCAGCCCTACAAAACAAGCTCTGCTCAGCCTCCTGCCCTTGGCGGCACCTCACACTGTGCTCACAACGTGATTCAGCTTCAGCTCGGAACAAGGCCAGGCTCCTGCCACTCTTCTGACAGTGTTAGCAAACACATTCATAATAGTAGCCCTTTTTTAAAGCTGTAGAAGCCATCTTTCACCTCCACATGTGAATGAGAAAATATAAAAACATCTACTGTCTTTTAGTAGCCATCTTCTGGATAATGAAAGGATTTTAATGGAATAAAAGAATCTTCCACGCTATTTAGAAATTACTTCCTTCAACAGTTACTTCTGTCTCTCTGCTCTTTTTAGAGGAAATGCATCTTTTAAAAACCTGATGAAACCTGAAGCAAGTCAGACACAATTATTCTAACAACTGTATCTAAATATCACACTAAGTTGGGAGAATGGATTTTTATACATGAAATAGAATTCATTGGTGCAAAGTCAATAGAAATCTTTATGCAGTTAACCAGGTTTGGGGAAGTTTCCTCTTCCCCTAGACACCCCAAGAACCTCAGGAAACCCACCAGGAAAGGAGAACAGTATGAAATGATGAGCTGTCTCTCAAGGAGAGAGTCATGATGCAAGAAGTGCTGGGAGAATTACTTGATCAAAGGAGCAATGTGATGCCAGAACATACACCACCCCAAAGAGCTACCATGAGGGCAATGCCCTGCCAGGACCTGTTTTGTCTCTTAGGAGTCTTAGTGTACCTGGAGCTTCCCTTTACAAAGGTGCCATCTGACAATGCTGGCAAACTGCAAAATACCACTGTGCCCAGAAAGAGTAAAGAAGGGTACAAACTGACCTGACACTGTCTTTGTTAAATTTTCAGCAATTTTCAAATGAAAACCATCAGTCTGGAGAGAGCATGTGTGAATTTGGTAATGGAAATAGGAAAGAATTTGAAAGAGTTCTCTTGAGGAGGCCACAAAAATGTGAGCTGCTTTTAATCCCAGAAGAGAACCATGGTATTACAGCTATTTCTGAATTTCAGAATTTGCCTGCTCCTGGCTGCTCCCAATTGTTTCATTTTCAGTGCCACCTCTTTGTGCCTCCTCTTGACGGTTCTCAGGCAATAACATCACACTGTGAAACACTGGACTATTTCCTTGAGACTCCTTTTGCTGTGACTTGCACAAACAAGCTGTACAATCAGAGCTGGCAAAGCCAAACATTTCAGCATAACTGAGATCTACGCTGTAGCAGCCAAGTTGCTTGCTTGCTTTTTTCTCTCCTCCTCTCAAGAGGCCAAGAAAGCACTGCCCAGAGGCCCTTAACTAATAGGGACCTGAAGATCTGAATAAGTGTTCCAATCTTTTTATTAAAACAGCTCACAGCAGAAAAATAAACCTGACCTGCTTACCATGGAGTAAAGCTTTGAGTTTGTATTATGCTTGTGTAATTCAAGCTGACAGGAGCTGTTTTGGGGAGGAAGGAGAAGGCAAATTCTGTATTTTGACTTAAAATGGCAGTGATGACTTGCATGCCCCCTCAAATCACATGAGAAAATTGGTGGGGCTGCCCATTAATTGGCAGATCTGATTCAGAGATTACAGAACAGGACTTGTCCTCGGGTTGCTTTTGCCTGACACATTGATCAAAGTGGATTTGCATTCAGAATTTTTACCTATATAGATAAACCACTAAATTTCATAACAGAATTAAATGACAGAATTAATATAATGCTCATTAGAAAGTGATTAGACATAAAGACCCTCTTAACTTGAACAGTTATTGGAAAAGGTCTATTTTACAATAAATTTTGCTAATGTATTCAACCAGAAAATACCAAAGACTGGATTCCATGGGTTGTGAGCTTCTGAACACACGGGTTTGATAATTGTGCTCTTGAAACCAGTTTTCTTTCACCTTCATCTGCAGTAGTTTTTGCCCTCTTAGAAACCATGGGTTTTACTACAGAGTCACTTATGTATGCAACATGTACAGACAACTGAGGAACAACAGTTCTGTCTTAATGAGGTCAGATGCTCTTGCCTGGGAGATACTTCTTCGTGTGCACACAGTCACGTATTCAAAGCAGAAAATTATAGGATGGTAATTTAAGCTTAACATCTTTCATTACTGGGTGTACTAGTCAATCTTGTATCTTTTTCTTGGCATGTTAAATTATATTTCTGCATGTCATTGTCGAAATTGTGTTTTATCTTTCCAAAACTCCCAGTCAACTCACATTTACAATTAAGGCTGGATTCTAAGTCAGATTTTTTTCTATTTAACTTAAAAGCCTGATGAATTAGTGAGGCGGAAAAAAAAAACTCTACAGTATTTTAATCTAAATACTTTAGCAGAAGCTGCCTGAGATTTCAGCTACCTAAGTAGAAGGATTTTGGTAGTTTTATTGTCTAAATAGCAATGTAGGGAGTGAACAAGTGGCTTGAATAAACATGAAACAGGAACCTATTTGCAATAGTTATGCAAATGAAAAGCGTGGGTACAGGACGTGCATGTACAACCCTTTTTCTGTAAAGGTAACAGAAAAATAGGGGCTTCAGTGTATAGAAACTGTATAATGCTGTTGAAGGCCCATGGCTCCAGGCCCAGGGCTGGGATGTGTTACCCACCTGTGCTATCTGAAGGAACTTCCTACATGCTGCCAATATATCCCTGCACACCATCTCTCTCCCCCTTTCCACCCTACAATTCCCTTTCAGTAGCTTGAAAGCTTGGAAGGACCTTGTGTGCCTTACCCTGAGCCAGGCACTGCTTCCAGTGTTACCTGAGCTGACTTGTGGATCCTGAAATGCTGTTCAATATGCACACACTTTGCAAGGAGATGTAAGACAACTTAACCTAACACAGAACTTAATGTTATGTAAAACCCAACCAGGAACTGGGCAGAAAAGGAGAGTATAAGTGAAATGTCAGAGTAACAGATATGAAGGGATTTTTCCACTACAAGGTCAGTTAAAATTAGCATGAATGCAAAACAACAAATCAGGTATGTGTCCTGCCTGTGTAAAGATAAGTCAGTTTGTTATTGCTGATTAGGTAAAGAGAAGGGCTTTGCTCAGAGCTTGCATTATTCTTACATTGAATCTGTATTCAGGAGCAATTTTCTAGTCTGAAATGTAGTTAAAGTCAATACTTGATACTGTGGCCATCTGTTAGCAAGTCTACACAAAGGGGGTAGAAAAAAGGTCTTATTTGATTGAGTTCTATTTAGAGTGTAATAATTTATTAAAATAGGCCTGTGCTCTAGCTTGCTTTAAAAAGTTGTCAGAAACACCAAGGAAAATGGTTGGAATCAGTTCTTTCTGTCATCTTAGTAAGTGAGAGTCAGCTGATTGCTACCAATAGCAAAGAAGAAAAGAAAAAGGGTTTTCAGTTTCAAAGCATGACACATTTCAAAATTATGAAAAAAAGTTCAGGAAAGTAATTAAATCACTGATTTTGCAAGAAGATTTCCATCTTGGAAGACTTAATGTGGATCAAAACCCTGATTTTCCACCCAGATGAATACAAGTCACAAGCCAACAAAACTTGTGAAATCCAGGTACAGCACGCCCATCCTGTATTGGGCAATCAATCTTCATCTGCTTTAATTGAGTATTTTACTTGTCACTTACATTGGCTTCGTCCCAGGCACACGAGCTAAAATTTATGCCTCACTTTCATTTATTTTTTTAAGGAATATCCCTTCAGTTTTCCAGTCAGAGACTTCTTGAGTAACATTTCTGTGTGCACTGTGGAGTTACAGCTCCTGTTGGGATCATCCGCAGTTAATATAGAGAAGCAGCAAGTGCCAGAGAATAACAGAGGAGCTGCTCTTTGGGATCTGGGATAGCAGAAAAAAACCTCAAGGAAGAGGTCAGCTTACACTGTGCAAACAGCTTCAAGTAGCTGTTTTATAGTCTCCATAACAGCTGAATGAGTATTAGCAAGTATGAAGAGTAACTGAATGGAGCCAAGTTTAAACAGGGAGAGCCTCTATCACATCTGATTAGACAATGGCTGCATTTAGGGTGCTTTTAGTTTAGAAACAAATTACCTAAAGGCATCTGGGCAGAACAGGATAAATGCAGATTTACTGCCATTGCTTCACCCTCCTGTTCTTGTTACCCCCAGCCACTGCTTCCACCTCATACTGGGCAGCCTGTGCGCTCCTGCCTGTGCAAAGCTCCTTCCCCATCAGATGTACAAGGGTTGTTATGGGGCAATTCTTGTTGTCAGTGAAGTGTGGCCATGGATCTAAAGATTCTGTGGGGCATCCCCTTCCTCTGGCAGCCACCTCAGCCTCTTCCCTTTATCCAGCAGTGTTAATTCTGCTGGCAGAGCCTGGCCTTACTCTGTGAGCTAAGATTGAAAGGGATGGAAAAAGCTGTACAACTTCATGAAAAGGAAACAAAGAAGTGCCATTGACGCGTGAGCATACAGAATTAAATTTCAGACACGCAGACGCGCAAAAATAGACAATTAGATAACGTAATATTTCACTTATAAGGAACCTAGGTATTACTCAACACCATATGCTTTAGCAGACAGCTTGATTAAACAAGAGAATGAATAATAGTATTTTTATCAGAAAAGCAAAGAGGAACGAGTAACTTGAGAAGTGTGGAAACGAGTAAATTATTTCTACTGAAGTTGATTAGTGCTCTCTGCAGATACACTGTCTCAACTTTAGCAGTAATTTTGTCCTCTTTCCCTGCCAGCTGGGAGGTTTGTTTGCCTTACTTGTGTTAAAGCATAGTCACCTCTAGGAATGCTGGTAGCCACTATCAATGGCAAACATTATTTCACAAGACTGGTTCCAGGAAAAAAAAAATTTAAATGGAAAATGACACATAAGTAGGCACACCACAAAACTGACATAAAAATGTTTTAATAATGCCATTTGCAATGATTTGCTGTTATATTTTTTCAAAAGACTATTCTCTCTGCCAGTGATTCAGCTGGTAACTGGAGTAAGCAGGGGAGCTGGGAGGAGTTCATGAAAGGCCTTTTATATTTGTTTTGTCAAGTAATATCTCCTGCTCTGTGATGTTAACTTGAAAACAAACATACTCAGTGAAAACATTGGAAGATTTTAAACTCTGGAAAATGCATCCACTAGGGAACCTAGTTGCATAAACACAATGACACCCTTATAAACAAGTTTTAAGGCAAAAATCAAAACAGATGTTCCAAAATTAATACTCCATCACCACTCTGAAGTTTCAAAGTGAAATTCTAAAAAAAAAAAAAAAAGCTGTTTGTAATAATTATTGGGTTAGACATAACTAGTTGATGCATATACTACAGTGAACTGAAAACATGCTTCACCTTCTAAAACAAGGGAACCAAGTAACATGAAGACCAGAGAATTAATTTTTTATGGCTAGGATTGCTGTAGCACTGTTTTGTTCAAAGCACTTTACATGAACTAATGAAAATGGTCTTGCAGTACCTGTAATAAGACATTAGAAAGACTCTCTAAAGCAGTGACAGCAGGGAATAATATCTAAAATTATAGAAAAACTACTCTGCCAGATGTTTTATTCAAAACAAAAATGAGTGAGTCCTTGGATGAGATGGGAAGTTGTTTCAAGAGTAGAAGCAAAAAGACGTCTGTATTGCTAAGGGTTTTTTTCAATATTTTTTTCAATACTCAAGGAATAAGAAAGAAATATGAAGAACAAAATATAAGCACTGAGTGATTTAGATGCTTTATTTAGCACATACTGGCCCAGACCCTTAGGATCTGCTTTATTATCTGATCCGCCAAAGAGTACCAATCACCTACAACTTTGGCAGCCTTATTGAGTGTGCTCTGAAGGCTTGTCCTCAGGCACCTCAACTTCTGGTTGAAAGTTAAAACCTAAAAAAAAAAGGAGCACATTATGGGTGATCTCCCTGGACGACCCAGAGCAGCGCTGGGTGAGGCTGCGGAGCAGTGCCTGGGAGAGCCGGGCCAGCTCACCTGTCAGGAGCCCGGTGCCGCCCTGCCATGGCAATATCTCTAAAATCCTCATGAACCACTTAAACGCTCTATCAGTATGATGAAAGCTGGTTACTCACCCCCTTGTATAACACAAAGGACACGGGATTGCAGCAAAGGGTCAAAGCGGCCGGAGAAATGTAAACAGCGCTTTATGGAGAGTCCCGTATCTGCCTTAGGCAGGCAGTGGCACCAGACAAACAGCAGCCGGCCAGCGGGTTCCTTTGTTTCGTGCCCCCGCCGCCTGCCGTGGGAAGGGGCGCGGGCCGGGGGTGCCGCAGCGGAGCGGGGCCCGGGCAGGGGCGGGGGGCGCAGAGCGCGTCCGACCGCGGCTCGGGGCACCACAGGGATGGGGAAAACGCTGCTGTGCTCCGAGAGTTTTTAACTTGGTAGGAAGCACTGCAGCGGCATTCGTGGTGCCTCCCGCTTTCCCGAGGCTTCCACAGTGTCACGTCTCAGCCCCGCGGGGTGTCACGTCCCCGCCGAGCCCCGCGACATCCCAGCCGGGAGCGGCGGCGGAGGAGCGCCCGGGACAGAGCCGCTACGGCTGCGGGGAGCGCGCCCTGCCCGGTCCTGCCGTGCCCCACCCCGCCGCCCCTGCCTCACCTTCCGCAGCTCCTTCTCGATCTCCCCGGCTTTCAGAAGGATGGGGCCGCGCACCGCGTATTCCACCGCCTTCACTTGCGGGTTCATGGACTCCAGCGTCAGGATCTTCTCCCTGCTCGCCTTCTCGTTGATCTTCACGGCGGAGGCCTTGGCAGCGCTGCTCCAGCGCACCGTCCCCTCCCGCCGGGGACCCCGCGGCTGCCGCCCGGCCGCCAGCGAAGCGGCGCAGCGCAGAGCCATGTCCGTCCTTCCGCCCCGGCAGCCCCCCGGCCCGCGGCCGCACAGCCTTGCCGCAGCTCGCCTGGCAACCAAGGCAAACCGATGCATGGTCGTTCGGGTAGTTCCCAAAACCAGACTGAGGATACAAGTGCTGGGGATCGGTGTGTTTTGTAGTCGGAACCGGGCGCTAGTCAGATGCACGCGAGAAGGAGGTGCAGTCAGGAGAAATGCCGAAGAGCTGGCACAGTTACACGTACACGCTCGATCCTCTCATGTCCAGATCCCGCAAACTTAATTGCAATGGATACAACTGATCTCGCAGCGTTGCGGTGCCACCACAGGAGCAATAGATCCCACCATTGCATCCGAATAGCCCTGCAGCCCCCTGGCCCCTAGAAGCGTCCGCGCTAGTGCTCTGGAAGAGTCCCGGGCAAACCCATCCTTCTCGCAGCCGGCGCTGGCCCCGGCCCCGGGGCGTGCTAAGGTGTGATTGCACCAGCCGGGCTGCGGCGCGCTGCCTGGCGGGGGCTGTAGTCCCGGCTGCGCCCGCCCGCGCCATCAGGTGATGGGCAGGGAACTACCGCACCCAGAGGCCTCCCCGGGCCGCTCCCGCATTGTCTGCAGGGCGGGGCGCGCTCCCGCGCTGGGGATGCGGGGGAACCGGGGTCAGGGCAAGTCCGGGGGATTTTGCTAAGGGAATGGCAAAGCCAAGTGTTCTCGGTGCTAGAGAGCGCTTCGCTGCCGCTCGGAGCCCGCGGCGCCTCCGCCTGCCCGCGCACAGGGCGCTCCCTTTGTCTGGGTGTGCTTTGCTGCTCCGGGTGTCAGAAGCGCAGCGTTGCCCACGCTGACTCTCCTCTCTGGCAGTGGTTTTGGCAAAGGCCGCCTGCGCTGGTTTCGCAGCCTGGCGTGGCGCTGGCAGTGCTGTAATAAACCCGGCGCGCCGTGGGGCTGCGGTGGGTCCGTCACCTGTTGCGGGGCTGCTGGAGAGCGGCTCTAGGGCCGGGCAGGCAGCGAAGCTGAACGAACGCCAGAGCCTCGTCCCTCACCCTGTCACTCTGCCAGGCGAGCATTTGCTCCTGATCCTTGCCTCCCGCGGGAACAAGCCGGCCCTCTTTCACAGTTTCCTCATTGTTTCCAGATGATGAAAATGTTTTTATCTCTCGGGTTCAGTTCGGCTTTCATAGCAAATGACTGGAGGTCTGCCATGAAATACAACAGCAGCAGAATTCAGGGGAGAGAGGTAAATGCTCTCTCCTTCTTGCTGCCCTGGGGAGGAGAAGGCCCTTTTCACCCATCCTGGGTGCCCAGAAGAGCCTCCTTGTTTGTGCTCACAGAGTGGAATAAGGGATCATTCACTCAGGAATATTCCTATGACCTCATGTTACCTCCCTGAGTAGGAGCCTGGGCTGTAAATCAGCCTTATTTGTGAATTGTTTTTGTAGAACCTTCTTTTTACTTTCTTTTTTGCCACTTAGAATATTCTAAGCTTCCTAATTTTAGGTGCTTAAATTAGATGGTTTGAGGCTTGGGTTCTGTTCTGTTTTGGTGTTTTCCTCGGCTGATGAAGAGCAAGGAAGCTGCTTTTGATGTGTTTGATTTTATTTCATTACATACAATTATGTCTTTAGCCTTTTTTCTGTCTTTACTATGTCCTCTTTCTAACAAGCTTCTGCTGGCCATAGTGTTTAGTTTCACTAGTAATTTGCTCCAGTTCTTATTCTATTTCAAGTGCAATATTTTTCAGCACTTGCTCTGTGCTAATTTAAAAATAATTGCTGCTTTAGGATTTTAGTCAATTCATAGTTAACAAAATAACAGAGATGGGATTTTTTTTTTTTGTGTTGAAGGAACATTCTTGAGGTGGTGCAGAAAACTCATTGGCTTTTTGTTTCCAGTTATTGTACTGACTTTACTAAGAGCCTTTCCTTGTTTATTGTTCCATTCGTGAAGGCCACGTTGAGTATTTCTGGCCCTGATTGTCCTCCCTCCAAAATTCTGCCCACAGAATAACCCAATAGAGTGCTCTGCTAGAAATTCACGTTCCAAGAAGTCCATTTTTGTTTACTTGAAGCTGCAGCAGCTGTTCCAGGACATTGCATCTGATTTTTTTTTTTCCCATATTTTAAGCCTTTTAAACTTTTGCAATGTCAGGTTTTGGAGCCTGTATGTTTTGACACTTTACTTTTAAAGTTGCCATCAGTCGTGTATCTGGAAGCTGAGTGCTCTCTGAATCTGGCAGTTCAATAATTAACTGTGTCATGGTCCCTTTTTTTCTAGGTTTGATAAAAAGTAGTTCAGAAGAAAATATTTCAAGCTGTGGTAAGATATGTCAAGGTTGGATTTACCACAAAACCAGGTTGGATTTCGTAGTAAGCTTTTATCAGATCACCTGAAATGTTCAGATTATTTTAAATTCTAATATTAACATTGAGTGGATACAAGTAGACTTCCTAGGTACCTTAATTCAAGTGTATTTCATGGTTCCTTAGAAATCAAGGTTGAAATGCTACCCAGACTACTAAAAATCAAAGTTTGGATTGTAATTTTAAGCACTAACTTTGCTGGGGAAAGAGCACAAGTTAACCTTTGCTCACAAGTTAAGCACACGCTGCTGTTCCACCCCCAATCCACGCCCCAGAAAGAGCTGGTGTGGCAGAAAGTGTGCAGCCAGCACTGCCTCTGACTGATGCCCCACAAGTAAAGGTCCAGATGCCCTGACATCTGTCCTGCTCTGGTGACAATCCAAGCAAGCCCTCAGACCTTGCCTGCAAGTTCTGGAAGGCTGCTGGTTAGTGTGTAACACAGGGCAGCCTTGGATTGACAACACCTGCTAATGTGCTTGGCACAAGCCAAAATTTCCAAAACATTGGAATAAATATGTGCAAAACTGGAATTCAACAGTCTGGGTAATTTCTTAGAAATGCACAAAGGAAATAAATGGGATGAAACAAAGCCTTTCCATGGTAAATGCAGTATGAAGTGGTGTTAGAGAAAAGTATCTCTCTCTTTACACGTAGTAAATGTATCTCCAAAGGTTACTTTAATACAGATGCTTTCCTGAAAGTAAATATTGTAGGATCAACTTGCAAAGTTGTTCCTAAATGAATGTGCAAATCACATGCACACAGGTTTCAGACAAACCAGACACTGAGGGTGGACAGTGCTGCTTACCAAGGTTCTTTGATCTCCGTGTTGCATTCCACCTTTAGTCATAAACACACAGGCTGCTTTTCTTGCAGTTACAAGAAGCTAAAATAATGTTGATTGTGCAGAGCTAGAGACACAGAACAGCATCAAATGCATAAATACATAGAAAGGTAGATGAGACTTGGAGAAATAGGGGTGATAGACTAACAGCTGCTGTCACATGTTTCCATTCTGACAGACCTTCAACAAGCTGCTTTGCCATGAATAGCTGCATGGTTTAAACCCCATGATTACAGTAATGACATGTGGTAACTGAGCATTCATTCTGCTGCTGCTGCTGTTTCATTGAAATAAAGACTCTGGATAGAAAACTGCTCTCAATAGCTTAAAATGCCAAAGTGTTTTTAATGATATTTAGGAATCTTTGAGCATACTAGGTAAATGGAAACCACATTATGAAAACCGGGTTTATTCAGACAAAAAGAGTAAAATTTTCTGTATTCTGTGTTGTGCAAGTAAGGAGGATGTTTTTTTTCTGTGGACTATTGCTCATGGTAGCAATTTAGAATATAAGAGCATCTTCAGAGAAATTACTGTGTTTACTGTTCTTCAAACTGAACATAAAACTTTAAGACTGGGTGCAAAGCTCAATGCAGTCAACTGCAAAAGTGCCAGTTGAGTGACTTCATACCTTAATGTTTAACAACTCATTATCTTGTGATAAAGAGAAGAAGAAAAAAAAAAAAACAGCCCAACCTCCCAGCCAAAAATGAAATTCAGATGGAACGTGTAAAGTAATCTATTGAATTCTCTTCATAGGAACTAATGGAAAAGATGCTCTTTGAAATTAATGTAAGTTTTTGGTGAAGCTGTATTCATTGGTAGAAACTGAACTGTTCTGAATACCATGTGGATTTTAAAAAAGTTTCCCACAGAAAAGGCCTGATATGTGAGAATAAAATATTGGAAGATTTTTTTAGGGAATAGTAGGTGCTACTGCTATTAAACAGTTTAAATTATTGATATTTTAAGAAAAGCTTCTTTTTAAAATCTGAGGCTGAGGCCTTTTTTTCTCAGGCAAGCATTTATGTGCTCAGCTGAGCCAGAGGCGGGAGCCAGCCTAAGCCTGGGCTTCCTGAAACCAAGAGGCATCAATGCTTAACAACACTGTGAATTAAAAAATGCCTTGTATTTGGGAAACACTCAATATTTAGCTGTACTTGGAAAGCAAAGCCAACATTTGTGCCGCTTAAATGTTGGTCTTGCCCAAATTCAGAGTAATGGGATCTCAAAGGGCTTGTTAGGCATGACTTTGATTCCCTGTGAAAGGACTCAGGGGGCACTCAGATTACAGCTGCCCTGAAATCTACTGGTGAGAAGCACAGTAACATGATTAAGTACTACAAACTATTGTTACTATCAAAATTACCAAAATCAGAATAATAAAATAGGATTGAAGCTTGTCTGTACAATCAGTGTCTTTTTTATACAGTCCTTTCTTCTTGTCAGTTGAATACTGTCACATTACAACTTTGCAAATATTAACATTGCAAATATTATCATCTAGCTCTTCCTATTATTTGTAATTTTGCTCTCATGCATCCCAATCCTTTATTTTGGGTATAATTTAAGAATTCTCTAGATAGTACTTTGGCCGTGGAAAGAATAATATCCCTGCTGACTACAGCTGACTAATTAGGAAGTTGTTACTTAACCAGGATGTATTTTATAATCTTTTTGACACAAGGTTGCACAGCACTTTAGGAGTTCAATTTCTCAATTTGCTGTGTTATGTCAGCACCTTGGGGCTGACAGAGCCCAAGGCTGTCAGCTCTCCCAGGGGACACTGCAGGAGAGGAGGATGTTTCCAAATTGCCGGGAGTGCTGAGCAGAAACACAACTCAGGAGTGCTTCCCTCTCCCACTCTAAGGTGGGTTAGATGTGTGAATTGTTCCTACTTTGGAATTTTGGTTTCCTTGTAAAGTTATAGTTGCACACCAAAATACTGCCAGGTGCAGTTGATGTGTCAGGCAGTGGAAACATCTCAGGCCATTCAGCTCAGCTGGAGTCTGTGGTGACAACAGCGAAGAAAAGAGACCATCAAGCACTTACAAAGTCATGTGCAGCTTTTCATAAGATAGAGAAATTGCATAATTTTCTTATTTTCTATTTTAAATTGGTGTAAAAAACATTTTAAGTGAGGCTTGGTCTTGCAAAGTGCCTTGACTCTGTTAAGAGAGAAAGTACCTGTACCCTTAAAACGGTATTTGTTGTTTTTATCTCAATGCTGGATTAAACCTCTGAAATTATGTAGAAGAAATAGTTTTGGACTTTCAGAATTCGAAACTAACGTGTTAAAAATTTAGAATAGCATGAAAAATACATGTCTAGTAAATCAGTTTTCTAGACAGGAACTATCTTGTTTGCATTCAGTAAGAAAAAAAATTGTTTTTATGGAGTAGTTGAATAGCTTGAATAGTATGGAACAGCTGTCCATACTTTATTTGCTCTCTAAAGAAAAGCAGGGTATTGTCATACATCTCTGTGAGCTCCCTTGTATATTAATTTATTTACTAGATACTGTTACTATACTCAGCAGAGCCCCCTGCTGTTTTAAATCCTCCTCAAATACCTTTCTGTCTGGACCTTATCAATTAAAGAAAAAAAATTAAAAATCCAAACACAAGCTCAAGGTCCTGGTTGCATGGATTTATTCTGGAGTCAGGAATGAAATCTGGATGTTGTGCCTACATAAAACACATTTGCATTTTGGCAGCAGTCACAGTTTATATGGAAAATAAACCTCTCTTGTCTTTGTGTATCTCTGGAGAAACACCTGCGCTAATGGACTGGTATAGGCTGGAAAAAAATATTCAGGGAGAACAGGGAAACAAATCCACCCTCTGAGTCATAACTTAAATACTGAGGAGGAAAGGAAAAGGGCAAATGAGGCAGTCTGGTACCTGTGTACACAGGCAGAAACCACCCCACACACGGGAGCCCCAGTGCTCACAAGGACAGAACAGGATGTGCTCGTACCCTGGGTGGGAACCAGGCCCGGGGCAGACACTCGTGGAAGAGGAAGAAAACAAATCAACAGGTTGTACTGGCACAGGAGAGGACATTGCAAACAGCGTTTGAGTCTTTATTCATCATACTATATTGGTAGTAAGGATGGAGAGGGCTGGCATGACAATCTGCAGGATACTCGCTAGGACGTAAATGCAATTTGTGTCAGAAATCCAGGCCCTGCTGAATACCTGTGCCTGTTGCTCTGGTCCTGGTCCTGACTGTGGTCTGGCAGTAGCACCGTGCTGTCTGAGGACCTTGTACTGGAACATCCCATTTGTGAGCATAACCCCTCTAAGAGTCTGGCCAGACGCCGCGGCTCCCAAAGGCTCCAGTGCAGCAGGCGGAAAACATCCCCCTCTGCTGCGCTCCTGTCTTCTTCTGGCTTGAGAGAGAGACCAGAGAAGCGGTGTTTGGTGCTTCCTGACGGCAGGGGCATTTCAGTCAGCTCCCTCATTCCCGCTCCCCTCACCACTCCCGCTCCCCTCACCATTCCCGGTTGCCTCATTCCCGCTCCCCTCACCATTCCGATCCCCTCACCATTCCCCGTTCCCTCACCATTCCCGCTCCCCTCACCGTTCCCGCTCCCCTCACC
>VWZP01001207.1:2264269-2376867 GCA_013396995.1 Dicaeum eximium
CCCTCGGGCGCAATTTCTGCCCGGTTCCGAGTGCCGGACTGTTTGTTGGTGTCCCACTGCGGGTCCGTGTGTGCACAAAATGGAGCTGCTCACACTCACACACGAGCGGCAGCTGCTCTGCACCGCTGCCGTGTCAGGAGCTCCGTTCACTGGGGTGATGCGAGCACCGAGAGCGGGCGCGTTCGTTCCGGCGGAGCTCCGAACAATGGCCCGGCGCTGCAGGGGCGGCCGTGGGGCTCGGCCGAGGGGCAGCTCCTGTCACATGCGCTCCTGGCAGCACCCGCGCTCTTCCGTGACCCTGCAAAGTCACCCCTGTTCGCTGCTTTAGCCCCACTGAGGGGGGAAAAATAGAAAAAGCCTCATATAATTTTACTCTCCTTGCATAGCTTAAAAAAAAAATCACATTTTTTGTTCTGACTTGCATAGTTTTTACTGTATTCCTGCTCGTCCTGGCACGGTTGGGAGTGCTGAGCTGTGTGTGGGCGTCCTTTCATGTTTTAACCGACAGATCAACCGCTGCAAATGCACGTTAAGCACGTCACTGAAATACTGTTTCTGAGAAAGAAAGAAAACGTGTGCCAAGTTCTGGCTATTCAGTTGGTGAAAGGAGAAATGAAAACGAGGGAGAAGTCATAGATGAGAGTGGTGGTGTTTTTTTTGTTTGGGGTTTTTTTTATAAATGAAGTGAATGTCAAATTACCAACAATAAGTAAGCAAACATTGTAGGCTTTTTAAACCGATGTGGAAACTGTCACTGTGTTCTGCACTTATATGCGTATCATGTGTTTTATTTTTTGTCAGTGTGGATTTTCTGTTAGCAGCCCTTCTGTGGCTTACATTGCTTTGATGTGTCCTGCCGTGGCACACATTGCTCATAGGACCTCGCTTTCCACTGCCAAATATTTGAGAGGGAGCAAGGAACTAAGGCCTACAAGTACAAGACAGTACGAGTCAACACTGCAGATTTTGAGGAAATTCTCATATAATTCTTAACTGACTGTATCCTCTGCTGGTGTTTCTTAAATTCTTCCATGAGCAATGGCTTAGCATTTGTTTCTGATTTTTTCAGTAGAAGTGGCATGCATGGAAATATTTAGACAGCCACGATTATTGGAGCAAAATATTGAGTAACACTTCTTAGGCTTCAAAACATTTTTCTGTTGTAATTTAGATAACCTATCATATTTCAATATTTTCACAATCAAAGCACAGTACATTAAACTAGGGAGCCTGAAGTACTGCAGTCAATCTGAGGAAATAATAATCACTTTTTAATTTAGCATCAGGTAAGATGTGTTTCGTGAGAAAATTCCCTTTTTGTTAGGAAAATGTTAAACAGTGTGAAATAGTATTTAGGACTCTCTTGCCTTAATTATGCTGCAGGATGTTACCAGTGTGGATCTTCAAAGGATAACTGGTAGGTTTCAGTGATAAACCCCTTTCCCCAGGCCCCCCACCCTCAAGTGGTGCACACCCCTAGTGCTTAACCTGTAACACGAGAACAGTATTGTTCTGTGGAACACACTGGAGTTCGTTGAAAAATACTGACTCTGTTCCAATCCCCTTGGGTGGCTTTGCCAAAGTTTTGGTTTTTTTTAGTCCAAGCCTGGAAAGGTAATTATTGGAGAGACCCAAGTGTTCAGAAATGGATTTAGCTGGAATTCTCTATCACTTTAAGAACACACACAAATTATCTGTGAGATAGTGGGGCTTTAGTACTGTTACACTGACATATGAACAAGGACACAGATGTGCACACAAGCCTACTAAATTCTGACCTTTAAAGTTGAATAAATCTCTGTTGGACTTGTTTTTATTATGTCAGTGTCTCCATAAAGGGAATTAAAATCTCTAGTTCTGCAAAACCCATACCAAAAAGTCTATCTGTAAGCTTTTTGTAGGGTGAAGTGCAGGAGTTCAGATGTGCTACAGAAAGCAAAATAATTTATTTGTTCTGAGTAGCAGTTAAGTTCCCCTTTACAAATTCATGTACTAATTTGGCAGGGTCCTTTGAGCCAGTAGAACTTTGGAACTTGGTTCTTCTCCATGTCTGGTTAAATTGAGGAAGCAGTTGTGGTTCTGTGCTCCTATTTGTTTCAGTGGACAGTGGCAAACTTGTAGTGACCTGTCTTAGAGGATTACATTTGAGAAATTACCTCCTGCCTTTTTCCCCCCACTATCATGCTTCAGCATGACTCCACTTTAATGTGTGGGGTTTAATCTCTTCCAGATCTCTGCCTAAACTTGCTTTGATTTGTGTTTTCAGTCTTAAACCTAATCAAAGCAACATGGTGTATTGCTTACTACTCTAAAATATCTCAAAAAAATCTTGGCACTAAGGTAATGATTTGTGTAATTTATCAGTGTTGCTTTTTCTTAATTGCTTGGAATGGATTTTTGTTATTATTGATATTAAATGTGGCATTTCTTGTTTTACATTGTTATTTTCTGGGGGAGTATTCTGCTGCTGTGTGCTTAGCTGATCACAGGCACTGTATTCTCTCAAACCCCTGGGCCTGCAGTCAGTTCTTGCCTGCCTGGGCTGGGTTATTTGCATTTTGAATTAACGAGGTCCTTCTGTACCCACCCGGCCTTGTCTGCAGCGCTGGAGCAGAGTGTGCTGCAAATGCATCTGTTTTGCTTCAGGCTCTTTTGTGCCTCTAAAGCTGCTCCTCTCTAAAGGAGCTGCTTTCAAATGCTGCTGAAAGTGAATGCATTCATAATGTACTGACGGTTTGAGCTCATATTTTTTTTTTTTTTACAAGTAAGTAGAGGAAGCAAAACTGGAAATGTCTGAGTGATCTGACTGCTGATATTTGAGAGCTCTGAAGAGAAACTGTAATTCTATTTTAATTCAGCCTTCCTTTAATGCTCTCTATTTTTCCCCACCCCCTTCCTGTCAGTCTGGGGAAAAGTACTGCAAAGCAATCACAACAGCTGTACATTTTGAGCTTGATTTTTAACAACTGCATGAAGAAAAGGCTTGGTGAGTGATTTACAACAGAATCTGGTTTTATTATGCTTAAATACAGTAACAGGATGGGCTGTAGTTTGCAGTACAGACTGAGTTTGAAAAGTTATCTCTGAGGAGAAAATGTGAGTTACTAAGCGTGGTTTTCCTTCATGGGACAATGAGTTTTGTCACAATTTGAAATTATCTGATAAATTTGTCTTTTGTTTTCCCAGGTTCCTGTTGCATGTAAATCATGTCCCTGTGGCTACATATTTATCAGTCGAAAACTCTTGCACGCGAAACGTGCTGAGAGATCACCACCCATCACAGGTAATACTTCCAGAGGGGGGGAGAAGGGAACAGCAGTTCTTTCTCCCTGTTTCCTGGAGGCAAAAGATAGTGTTTTATTTCTCTGTGTAAACTGACTGTTGTCAGTTCACTTTCCCTTCAATTTGTGCATTGTAGATGTTGAAACTGTTAATTTTTCTTTAATTTTGAGGAGAGGAGAAAAGCTGGCATTTTCAGTCTTCCTTTGTACTCGTGGTCTTGGCATTTATTCTGTGTGTGTTCTTGCTGCACACATTGATCACTATGCAAAATAACCCCTTACAGAATGCTTTGTGTTAATCCTGGTTTGAAGCTAAATGTGTAGAGGTCCCAAAAGGATCTGATTTCAGAGCACATGCTGATTGAAGCTGGGTTATTTGAAAATAAAACTGTTCATAATGTTTAATCTAAAACTGGGTGGATCTTGCTTTTCTCTCCATGATTAAATTAAATAGTGCTTTTTTTTGTGCCTAACTTGTGTGTCTTTTGTTGATGGACACAGTAAGAAGTCAGTTGAATGTGTTTTCTGGCATTAATAGCATTCTCCTTGTGTTCATTTATATCACTTCCTCCAGTAGTAGGAATTAGTCAGAAAACGAGCCTGACAGGGAAGATACATATTAAAAAAGCCCCAAAAAACCTGACCCAAACCCAACAAATATCTGATCTATAATATCTAGTTTTTAAAATGATCACCAGACTGACAAAATGGAAGTCAGCTATTTGATGTTTTGTATCAATGTTTTGAAGGATAGCTGTAGATTACCACTTGTAGGAATTGGGTGACATTTTGCTGACAATTGAACTTTCAAGGTGGAGGAGGTTAAGAAATGTCTGTGGTAGATTGGAAGTGTTGGTCCATTTCCTTTCCTCCTCCTGCTTGTTTGAAAAAGTAGTTACCAAATGAAGGTGAAGGCTGTAATCTGGTTGTATAATTCAGCTTTGTACAGAGGAAATGCACCAGGGGATGCAAAATGAATATATACTGGGAGCCATCCTGCTGGAAAGCAGCTCTGGAAAGTGCTTTTTACTGTGAGTGTGACCAAGCACTGGCAAAGGTTGTCCAAGAGGTTGTGGAGTCTCCATCCTTGGAGGTACTCAACAGCCTTCTGGATATGGTCCTGGGCAGCTGGCTCTTGGTGGCCCTGTGTGAGCAGGGGTTAGACAGGGTCTGAAGAGGTTCCCTGCTACCTCACCCTGGCTGTGACACTGTGAAATACAGGTTCTGTATGAGCATTAGTGACTGGACCCTGCTGTCCAGCTTGTACCCTGTGTCTGTACAAGATTAATGGGACACCTGCAGCTGAAGGAAATCAGTTCCCCAGAGAGATACAGCAGGAGACTGTGTATGTCTGTGTTGTGCTCCTAAGGTAACCACAGCTTCTTTAGAAAATGTTGTTCAGTATTTTCAGTGGTACAGCTACTGCAGAGTGGTGCTGCAGCCTTACAAATGTGCAGCTAATCCATGAGTGTGCTGTGGTGACTGTTCTATATTTGGTACCCAAGCTCATTAATTCATGCTTAACTTCCAGATAAAACTCATGTAAATGCTCCTTTCTTTTAATGGCTTGGGTGTTTAGGAAAACAGTACCTGTTGAGCAGTGAGCATGGGGAGGCCTTGTCACAGGCTGGATGTGGTGGGACATGTCCACTGTGTTCTGTGGCATTCACTGACAGCATCACTGACTCAGCAATCAATTTGTCTGAGCAGCAGCCATGATTTCATTGGTGGTGTCATAGGAAGCCCAAGTGCTGTGGTGTTTGCTCTAGGATAAACTTTTGCTAGTGGAACAGATAGAATGGGGTGTCTGAAAGGCTGTGATGTGTGCAGGTTGTGTTCCCATCTTATTTGGGAAAAGCTTCTTGGGTACCAGCAAACATCTCATGCTGCAAAATGCTTTTGAGGTAATTAAAGGGTTGATCCTTGGAATCAAGAAGTGAAGTGTCCTTCTGGATCCAGCACCTTAATTTCTGCATGGATATCATGCAAGTGAAATTGTTCTGTAAAGGTAAAGGCATCTGACCACTTTAAAGGAAAACGTTGGTTGGGTGGGGTAAGCATTAAGAGTAAATTAAGAACAAAGGTGAAAACAACCCTGGATCATGGCATTTCTGTTCATTTGCACAGAAAACAAGAGTGAGGCCAAAAGGAGGCGGACAGAGAGAGTTAAGCGAGAGAAGATAAATTCTGCAGTAAATAAAGACTTGGAAAACCGAAAAAGATCCAGGTCTAACAGCCACTCAGATCATAGCAGACGAGGAAGGGGAAGACCTAAGAGTGCCTCAGCGAAAAAGCACGAGGAAGAAAGAGGTATGAGAGCTGGAGAAATCTGTTTGTTGGATTTTCTATTTGTATCTTTTTTAATCAGTAAACCTTTATACAATTCAAACCATTTAACGAGACTAGTTCAGCCAGCACCTGATACCTTAATGTGGGGAAGGGACTGATTTGCATGTGTAGAGACCTCTGGTTTTATGTTTCAGTGTCTGATGAAACTAACTGCAAAGATCTAAATCTGTCTTTTTAGCCACTGTATCAAGTTTCAACGTGTAGGTTGAAAGCCATTGGACTGAAGTATTAAGTAGGTTTTTTTTTGGTTTGTTTTGTTTTGATTTGGTTTTTTTTGTTGAGGTGCTGCTGCTCTGTATCACAAGGACAAACCATATAATGACACCTGTTGTCAGAGAGGGGATTAGGATGACTGGATTACTTAAAGTTTCTTGAAACGTTTTGGAAGGCCAAAGTAAAAAGGGCATCTTGAACCACTACTATCACCTGAATTTTGGTCCCATGTTTCTGGAGGAAAGAATGCCTCTTTGCCTGTTCAGGTTCCTTGGTGACCTGCAGGTTTTAATCATTATCCAGTAAAGAGGCTGTTACACAGCTAGAGTAATTCTAGAGCCCCTCAAGAATGTCACTGTCACCTAGGGTTCCTCTTGTTTTAAGAGCCTATTGACACTGCATTTGCTAGCTGTGTTTTTGGAGATCGTAATTTTAGACCTGAATTATAAATCCAAAACTTAGCGTGGGCTTCAGAAGGTTGGAAGGCAGATAAAAGGGGAATAACAAGACTTTATACAAATATTCAGCAGACGTTGTTCCTAAAACTCCTGAAGTCTTGAAGGATATCATGTGGCATAACTCTGAAATGCAATTATTTCTTCCTTTCCACCTTACAAAAAAAAAAGGTGTTAATCCATGTTGAAAATTACTTTAATTTCTGACTTCTCAAAACCAATTTTGATATCTCTGCTGTTTAATGTAAATCTGTTTCTTAATGTTTCTTTCATGTAAAAAACAAGTATAAATTTGGATTTGTTGGGTTTTTTTTTAGTGCTTTCAATGTGGGAAGAGGAGATGGAATTTCATTTCTGTATATTTTCCAGATGGCAATTGTTTTAGTGTAATAGAAATGCACTTTGTAGTATCTAATCTCTTCACTATTGCATGTGGCTTATGGATGTGTGTAGCTTCCCATTTGTTACTGACCCAAGCTGGACTTTGATAGCTTTAGGATCCTTTCTAGGCATTTAACTGCCAGTCTATTTCACAAACAGCCTTGGCTTTAAAATTCCAGTGAGCTGGTTGGGTTGGGTTGCCCTATAAAAGTAAATCTTTTCTGTCCCCTGACAAACAGGAAAACAACCTAAGCAACCAAGGGAAAAGATCCATTTTCTTAAGACATGTTTTATAGTTTGCAAAAAGCAAGCATTTGAAAACAGGAGGGATATTTAGAGAACATGTTCTCCTATCTAAAACTAGGGTGAATGTTTCTAACTTCTTGCTGCAAACTCCAAAGTGTGACAATACTGCAGTGCTTGGAGGTAGAAGACTGGAGATCTGGATAAAGTGGGATCTTTGCCTAAGAGTGTGTGTGGTGTGCCTTTTCTTGGTGTTTCCTTTCAGTTGAATCTTACCTGATAAGATATCCTTCATCTTCTTGTGCTGTTTTTACCATTCCTTTTCCTTGATCTTGTGATGGCTGTTTGTTCCTCGGCCTCCTGTGCAGGGATTTGGCTCACACCCATTTGTCATTGTCTTTGCCCCAGTGCAGCTCATCTTATTGTTCAGGAGTAAGTAGGCTTAGAATATTTTCTTACTTCTGGTTATGTCAGATTGTAGTGTGTGTAAGACCACTGTGATGATTATCAGGCAGATTAAAAAAAAATAGATACATAAGGCTGTCATGGCTGTAAAAATAAATTCAGCAGGGAACTCATCCTTTTGTGAGTAATTACTAAAACAGGTTAACATTGACCTCTCCCTTTTCAAGTTGCTTACAAAATTGAAACTACTGTGTGTGGAGTAATTAGCGGGAATTTTAGAAATATTATTCCTTTACCATATATGCTGCTTGATAGTGTTGTTTGTTTATATTTAACAACTGTAATTCTGCCACAGTTAAGGTGGTTTTTGTGTGAGTGGTTGCTAGTCCTTGCAGCAGTCTGTGTGTGTTGAAAGTCAGCTCTGGAGTGCAAGATGTCAGTATCTCATTTCCTTGTCTGTTTTATGTCTCTAGGATATTTTGGGTACATGTTACTTGCCACTAGAGGTTGTGCTTTTGCCCCAAAGACTTGAAAAGAAGCCACTGCTTGCATGGTTCAGATATTTGTAGTAGTGCATTTGTAGATGGAAAAACAGGCAGACAGAAAACACCTCACTTGTATTCAGATGGAAGAAGAGATTATTTGTACATTTCAAGACCATCCAGCTGTGAAAGTTTCCTTCCTCAAGACCCCAGTGACATCTGTAGCTTTGCTTCCTTGCTTGTCATGCAATTCCATACACAGTGTGCTTGTTCCCAGTTATAGCTGTGCCTTTGACTGGTTCTTTTGTGTCCTTCCTGACTGGCTCACATTAGAGCATAGAGCTGCAGCAATTAAGAAGAATAGAATAAGCAAAAAGGCTTTTTAAAACAAGCTGTTTTCCTTGCAGATTTAACAAGAAGGAATGGAGGGGGAGGAAAGAGGAAGCAGATGTAGATTGAGGGGATATGGCAGTACTGGCACCCAGAAAATCATCCTATCACATGTTTCAGAGCCATGTGATGACCCTGGAAAATAGGAACTTCTCCCTGCAGCCTTGGCTTTTCAAAATTGTCACTTAATTTCTTTGTCAGATGTACTACAATGTATTTTGAAAATACAAACACTCCATGACAATTTGACTCTGATTTTGTTGTGGAGGTGTGTTCTTTGTTTTACTGTGTGGGCTGTGACACACAGCTAGACTGGTTCCCAGGTTGCCTTGTTATCTGGGTAAAAGCCCTGATTGTATTAAAGCAAACAAAAACCCTTCTATACTGGAGGAAGTAGTATTGGTTGTTGTGAAAGAGGTTGCCAGCAGGTAAGTCTCAGGAAGAGTAGTAGGCTTGCTAAAGCAGACTTGTTACTTAGCGAGCCAAATCTTCATAAAGGGATGTACATACATTTCAGTATCCTGATAAAACTTAAGCTGAATACATTTTCTTGATGCAAGTTTTCTTTTTCCTGTAATTTTCAGTGCATTACTCACATATTTGCTTGCCCAGTGTGCATATTTGAAGTAACTTGCTATCTTGAAAAATGAACCCCTACAAAATTTGTGAAGGGGGAGGTCCATATGTGCTTTATACATAATCACATATGTATAATTTATCCATAATGTTTTAGGGCTGCAGTGTGAGGGGGTTGCAGGAGATCTGGGGATGCAACAGACGTGATCCAGAAAAACTATTTTTGCCTAAATAGCCTCTTAGCTGTATAACAAACCCCCTAGTTTTTCATGTCTTACTGTCCTGTAGAAACACAATACTATTTTTCTTTTGCTCATAATAGAGAAATGAGTCAAAACTACTCTGAGATAAAACTGAACTGGAAAGTTTTCAGAGTGTGTGTGGAAGCTGTGGTATCCCAGGAGTAGTGTATGATAAAATGTCATGCAGGTGTAAGCTCTTCAGTTGTTACTGATGAGAACTACAGTTGTTATGAAGCTTGCACACCTGTGTTAATCCCTCCTACTCTTTGATATCAAGATTTTAGTAAGTTGAAGTCTCAGAATAAGGCTGATCTAGGAGGATGGGGAGGAAGGGAAACTTAAGAAGTCCACAGTCTGTTAACAGCAACCAGGGCACAGTGCAGGGGCAGTATGTTTAATTTTGATGGGTGCTGATATGTTCAAGTTGTGGCTGGATTCATTTGGATCAGGAAGTGTGAAACAAGGGGTGGGGCTTAGATATGAAAATAGAAAAGGTTAATGTGGAATAACCAGTGTGTGTAGTGTCTGTACTCAGAACTACTCCCAGCATTGTTAATTTTTAAATGGTGAGAGGGAGGAAGTGGAACAACCCAGAGTGTACATACAGAAGCTGATTTGTCTTAAACTGCAGGGTAGGACTGGCAGCAAAACTCACTTCCAAACTCATTTCAGACTCAGTACACTAGAAGATATTGCCTTGCATAGCCAGAAAGTCAGCGAAAAGCTGATTTCTGCTGTTTCTGTATCAGTATTACATCAGAACACAGTGGTAGAGGATTTTGGAGCCTCTCCCACTTAGCTGTTGAACACAAGCACTTGATTTCACACGGAAGGCACTCTGCTGGAGTTCTCTCACTAGCTGTAACACAAGTGTGAAGCCAAATCTAAACCCATTGTTATGAATGTGAACCATTGAAGGGTAACTGTGTGGGTAGGTGGAGACAGGAGATGCTGGGATCTTTTTTCCTGATTGTGCTTTCTGTTATTTTCCAGTGCTGCCTTTTCTTTGGCTTTCCCATGCTAGCTTAGGTGTCTTGGTGGAGCAGTTGCCAGAGTGTGGATGTGTGTGACTGTGTGTTAGTGAGACTTAAGGGTCTCTCAGGTGAGCTTTGTGTTGTGATTGGAAATGAGTCCAGGCCACTGTGGAACTGGATTAGAGATGGAGTTCCACAGCTGAAAGCTCTGAATGTATTTCTGTCTTCCTTCTGTCTACAAGCCTGGGCTTCTGCTGACAAAACCATATCTTTGTTGGCTTTTATTTTCTTAAAAATTTGTGTTGGCTACCTGTGGCTAGCTAAACTGAGATAGAACTAGTAATGATCTGGAGGAGGTGGTATTTATGAAAGTGGTGTTTCTCAAATTGTATTATTTTATTAATTTTTGTAGGGTAACTTAGTTTATTTGAGCATTGCAGTATGGAAACTTCCTGATGGTTTCCTGTTGTGTGTCTGTGGCATTGAAGCAAGCCAACATCAGCACAGGGAGCTCATGGGCTTTTACTTGCTCAATGAGGTGTGGTAGCATTGCTCTACAGCTGGGATAAGATGGAAAGTCTACAGTGTAGAAAGCCCAGAAATGTGCATGATGAGAAATTCAGAGCCTGACTTCATCCAAGGATCTGCTCTTTGACCTTTGACACTGTCACTAAACTCTTAGGCTTTTTTCATGTAGTTGTAAAGTAAGGGGGAAAATCTTGTGTTTAAGGAGGATATTGTAAAATAACTTTGTTTTCTTGGATGGGAGGTGGTTATGTAAAAGAAAAAAACCCAAACCACTAAAACTAAAAAATCCTGAAGGAACACTTGAATACTTGTTTATGTTAACAATTCATTCTTCCTTTGTTGTTAAAGAAGAGAAATTCAGTCATGCTTTTGGCTGACTCATTCTGTGGCTCTTCCAGCACCTTTGTGTGCCTCTATTACTTCCTCCTCTTTCTCACTCCTTCTGTGCATAGTAGTTAATTATCTAACTTCAATTCCACTACTTCACATAATTTATTCATTTCTGTGTAACTTGCATTAGCTTCAAATAATGGAAAAAGCTTCTAATAGTGACTTTTTTTTTCTTCTACAGAGAAACAAGAAAAAGAAGTTGACATGTATGCTAACCTTTCAGATGAAAAGGCCTTCGTATTTTCAGTGGCCTTGGCGGAAATAAACAGAAAAATTATCAATCAAAGACTTATTCTCTAACCTGTGAGCAGTCTGATGCAGTTTTATGCTGGCTGGCGAGCAGATTTCCAAGGTGCCACGGACTCTCAGAACGTGTGTTGTCTGCACCAACAAGGAACATGGCATTTCCTGTTAAAATTCTACTCCTGTTCTTGGGAATCAAATTCTGTCTCTACAAGTCAGAAAGAAAGAGGCCACAAGATTGTGCTGTGCAAAATCAGAAAGCAGATCTGTTTCACGCCTTGAAGACAAATGCACAGAGAGACTGCACCCATTCCAGAGCACTTCTTTACAATTTGCTGCCAGAAATGCAATATTTAAAATATTTTCAGAAATAAATGATTTTCCTTTAAAATTATATATTTCAGATTTTTCAGCTATATTGCAGTTTATGTATGTACAGTTGACATAACTTTTTAATAAATTGATATTCCAATATTTTATTGAACTGAGAATTAAGTACATTTGTGATACTCAGGGTGTGTTGGTTTTAATCCTCTTACAAATCTGGTATTCATCCTAGGTATGACTTCAGTTTTAAATTTTTTAATAGGTGTGATAATTCTGGTAGGAAGAAAATGAAAGTGGTTTAATTTGGGAGGATTATTTTGTTAGACAACTTCATATTTTCTATGAAGTATCTCTAGAAAACAATTTCTTGCTCCATAGAGTTGTTTTTTAAAAATCATGTACTTTGAGGGTCAGACTCATGAAGCTTGAGAGCCAAGCACTTGTTTTGTAATGATTATTTGCTGGATACCTGCCTTGTCCAGCTGGTAAATTCTTGTCCTGTACTTGTTTGTGGCCCATTATTTATTGGAGAGGGAGAGAAGGAGACCTCAGAAATGTAGGTCTGCAGTTGGCATCCTGTGACTGGTATTTCCAAAACATGGTGTGGTAATTCCTTTTATTCCCCATAGCTTTTTTTGACTTTTTTAAAAGCATAATTCTGAACTGGTATTGTGTTTGGGTTGCTGACTGTAAATACCAAAGCAAAGTCTACCTGAGTATGCAAAAATGAGCTCTTTTGATAGAAATAGTTCTGGGGAAGACATTCAACAAAGTAGTCTTTCTTAAAGTGGTATAGTGCAATTTCAGCCAAAACTCTTCCTTTAGTAACTATATGGGGGCTTTATTTTGCCAAGAAAAAACCCCAAAGCCTCAAACTGCGTAAAATCCTGAGGGAAGAGGTGTAGGAGGTAATGCCATTCATAAAATCTAAGACACTGGGGTTTAGTCACATTTCATTTGCTCTATTCTAGGAGGGGAAATGCAACTAAATGTCTTTTTCTTCAGTATTACTGGTGGTTTTCAGTATCACATTGAGTAATGAGAATTGCCTGATGAGGTTCAGCTACAGAACTGATCTCTGGGTGGAAGCCAAGATGTTTATTAATAAAGCTGGACTATCAGATACTGGCTGTTTATTAGTTACTGATTAACAGAAGGAGCTGTGATGGCTCCAAGTTAAGCCACAAGGCACTGATCACATGCAAACTGTAAGTAAAAGCAGGAAGCAAGGAAAGTGGTTTTTACTTCTTAACTCTTAGGGAATCATTTGCATCCTTATTAACCCTGGATGAGAGAGATGGTGTGGAAATGTGCTTAAGCCTCTAAAACACATTTGTCTTTATTCCAGTGAATGAGGAATTGCAAATACAGGACCTGCTTCTCTGCATCATTAAACTTGCGCTTCCCAGAAGTGTAGCCTGTCACAGGTACCAGTAGTAAGGACAGATGAGTCAGCCTTAAGGATAGAGAACATGTTTGCATGGTAAGTTGTTAAAGTTCCAGTCTCAAAAGGGAAGTTGTGAGTTAAGGATGTGATCAGGCTGGTGTTGCCTCTGTTGCTGGAATGAGATGTGCTGTGTTAGGAGGGGACAGAGGGAGCTGCCAGGGCAGGCTCTGGTGCTCTGACCTGCTTTCCTACAGGTTTCTATCACTTTCTGCTTCTGCACGTGGAAGTGGTTACTGTCAGAGGACTGAAGTAAGTGTTGTTGGGTGTGACAAAACTGTAAGTAAATTTCTACAATTAGATTGATGCCTTTTCTAATAAGTACTTTTGAAAAACACATTTGTACCTCTCAAATGCTCAAGGCTATTTTTTCTCTTTCATTGGTGGAGGCTCTCCTGAAACAGTGGTTGAGTTCTATTTCTGTATTTCTTCTCTTTGTATCCCCCAGGTCTCTTCTGTCATCTCTTTCCCATGTACCCTCATGCTACTTTTGTTCCCCTGAGGCTTCCAGTTTCTTTGAGAAAGCTGTGGTGGAGGCAGGTGGCCTTGAGAACACCCTGGGAAGGGAGTGGGTCTGTGCCAGGGGATCTGGCAAAGCAAGAAACCTGTCTTTCTCTTCCCACCAACCAGAAACAAGCCATTCTTTCCTGTATAGACAGGACATTTCAGCCCCTTCCAAAAGCCCTAGTAACTGGTGTGCCAAGACACATTTCTTGGAACATATTCAGTAACTGAACTGGAAAGTGTCTGCTTTGTACAAAATAGGCATCAACATGATGGATCTCAAGAGCTCTTTCTTTTGTGTGTTAGAGATGATCCATGGATGAAACAGTGGCAAATCACTGTAGATTATAATTGTAAATTGTATTTGTTCTCAGTCTGTGAAAGTAAAATAAAGCCAGTGACAGCTGAATGATGAGAGAATAAAATTCTATGCACTGCAGCTCTGACTTGCTTGGAAACTGCACAGTTTCTGAGAAGCAAGAATAAATATGGCAATAAGGAAGTTGCTTATGTGAAGGTTTTCTTGTGGCTCTAGTTTCAGTGTGAGATTCTGGGCTCTGCCTTTGACTGTTCATTGTGGGTCAGGCTGACTTCATTTACTTCACTGCATTTTTTGTAGCCTGCAGCCTCACACGGGAAAACAGTCTTTCAGAACAAGTGAATTAGGCTGCAGTTTTTTAATGAACAAAAGAAGATAAAGTGCTGTACCAATGCACCTCTGTATATGTTGACTTGCCTGATTGGTAAATAGTTTGTTGTGAACCAAGTGGTTTAGGATTGTATTGGGAACTGTCTGTTTGTAAACCACCTTTTAAAAAGTTCTGCATTCTGCCACTTCTTATCCATTTTTTCCCCGAAGATCTGTGTTTCCAGTGTTTATAGCTTGGTGTTACAGCATGTCTGACCATCAGGTGGGCTCACAGTTGAAATTTTGGCTTGAGATTTCTCTGCATTTCCTCTGCTCTGCTCCTAGATGGCAGCCGTATTCTAAACAGCTCCCTGGTGTTCAGGCATTCTCACCATGGAGACCAGGAGGAGGGAGTGGTTAGTTTTCCCTGAAAGCAACCTGAAAGATCATTTTTCTTTAGAACATCACTCCTACCTACCATGGGAAATTAAGATCCTGCTAATGGGTGTTACTGGCTGTCTGCACTGAAACATTGCTTCATCAGTTGTGTGGGACATCAGTTCTGCAGGTGTGAGGATTGGTGGATTTGGATAATTTGTGAGGACCAGAGAATTCTGAACTTTAAATTGGCAGTCAAATAGAAAATGGTTTAAGGAAACTCTTAGTCTCCCCTGGAAGTCCCCTGGATCTTCTTTGGTCAAATTTTACAAACATCTTTTAATTGTCCAGTTATTTTGGTTCTGATACTGCTGTGGTTGATTTAAAAAAGTTGAAATTGGGACAAGGTATTGGGGAATACTTTGCAGATTATCATTGTCCTGTGCTTGGGCAGGATTTATTGAGAAAGAGACTAAAAATGAGATACTGGCTTTGAGTATCAGTTCCCAAACAAGTTCTTTAGCTTGGTTTTATGTAGTGCTTTTGGATTTTTTTTTCTTTTGTAGGTTTTCTAGGTTTTGGGGTGTTTTAGAGTGAAACAGTGATCATATTAGCAGCTCTGTGTCTGTTCTTGTATCTTGGACTGTACTACAAAGAATGTTTAGTATCTTACTGCCTAACAGGACATGGTGCTTGGCTTCTGGTAACCTTTAAGGTATTGCCAACCTGTGATTAAACAGTGTAAGCAGAAAGCTGTGTTAAGCCCCAGTTTAGTTTGGGCCTGTTTGAGTTGCTGTGCTTGAGGAGGATCCCTGTGTATGCATGCACATGTGCAGGTGCATCTGTAAAAGTGCTTCTGTTTGCCTGGGGGTGGTGTTCCAAGCAAATCTCATGGTGCTCTGTACCTCCAGTGCTTGGATTTGCAGCATGGAGTAGTCTTGGGCAGCAGGATGGACATGACTTTTACAGGAAAGTTGGCCTGGAAGATTCTTCAGCTCTCAGTGGGCGTTTGGTGTGCAGGACCTGGACTACTTGGAGCAGTGCTGGGCTCTCAGTACCAACTGTTCCACTCCACACATCTCCTGTGCCTCTCTCCGTGCTCATTTGGAAATACAGCAGAGCCAGTGTGAGCAACCAACGCTTTCAGGTGAGTCTAAAAGCAATTTGTCCTTCAAAGTATTGACTGTGCTGTCAGGGTTTTTTTTGTAATGGGCTTCTCATTAATTTCACTGGGGATTCTAGAAAACCTCTGGTTATTTTAAAATAAATCTAACTGCAGCATTTCAAGGCATTGCTTTCCCCAGTTATTTGCCTATGCTTTAAGGAGGTTGCCACTTTAGTTGCAGTGGTGGTAGGACAGCTCTAATAAATAATAGAAGAATTTTATTTCCTCTTTTTTTAGGTTACCGTTTCCAAAACAGTTACAGAATTTAAAGTCTGGTTGTTCCAATGTTATAAATGATTAAGAAGGTTTTTTGGTTGAGATGGAGATCAGTTTTTCTGCATTATGGAAGATCAGACACTGTGATTTCCACGGATATTTTGAGTTCATAATGAACTGAAAATATCTGTGAATCAGTGTACTGAAGTGTTTGGTTTTTTTTTCCCTGCACTTACTTTAAAAGGGTTTCTGGCACTGCCAGCTGTTGGTTGGAATGTGCCATCCAAGTAAGAGGCAAGGAATTGATTAGGCAGGAGGCAGTGAAAGTGGATAAATCTCTGTATTTCTTTTTCTCTGCAGAAGAAAACCTCAACTGCTTTCACCAATGTTGTTTAAAATCTGAAGCCCAGAACATGGTTTACATTAATCATGTGGTGTCATCATGCAGCATTTCCCCAGGAAAAGGTCAAGGTACCTCTTCTTCATCTTCCCCTCATTCCCCCTCCTAAGCTGCTTTTTTTGGTGCTTCTTAACTCCACGTCAAACCTGAGCTCTGCCTTTGGTCTTCTACTAAGTGTTATTTCTCTCAATTCTAATTTACTAATTTTGTTAATAAGATTTAAGAATGAAATACTATTTTTAATCCTGGAAAGCATTGAGGACCATAAAATGCTGTTAAGAACAATGAGTGTTCCAGATACCAGGAGTACAAATATTAATAGTCTGGCAGTTTACCAAGTTTCTGTGGTTTCTGTTTTGTCTTGGAACAAATAACTTATGAATCCTTAATGGAAAATAATCATGCTAATAAAGAGAAATCTTCAGACTGAGGTCAGAGTTGCTTTATTTGGAGAAGTTGTGGAACCAAACGTGTGTGTGTGGCCATATGAGCAGGTGTAGTGATGAGAGGTGGGAGTCTGTGCTCTGAAGGTGCTCTGGGCCCCAACTCCTGGTTCTCAGCAGCACCAAAGAAGTGTTTCAGGGTCAGTGAACTTGCTGGAGCAAGAGGTGACCCAGGAGTTCTGGTTTTCAGTAAAATGAATAAATGATTTTACTAGCACAGCAGTGTGTGGTCTATTTGAAAGTAGTGTTCATTGGTGGAGTTGACTTCTTTGGCAAATAAAAAATTCTGATGTGTTAAAAGATATTTTTAAGTTATGGCATACAGTTTATTAACAGCAGAGCTCAGGGATTTTTAGCTCTAGACTTGTCATAACCTGCATGAGAGTGCAGTAGGTATGAAATCCATCTGTGAAACCACACAGTGTCCTGGAGGTGGTGCAGGTTTTGTGGTACAGACAGAGTCAGAGGAAAGGCATGAGTGTAAGAAACTCTGGAAAAGAGCAGCTGTTTGTTTTGCATGAGCCTCTCAGCTGGGGACTGTTAGAGCTATGAAACCTTGGTGTGTAACTCCGGTGAGTGAAGTCAGAATAGGGCTCAATTTGTTTAAGTTCACTGAGGAACTGTGGGCTGAGGCTTAAGGTAAAAGTGCCTTTTGTTGTAGCTTTCTGAAACAGTGGAGGATAAAGACTGTTTCCTGTTGTCTTAGAAAACTAACAAAGATCTCTATTCTTTGGGACAGAGCAATTCCAAAGAAGGAAGAGTGGTGCAGTAAGTTAGGAAATGCTGAAGACAGAGGAATATTGAGTCTTTGCCAAGTACTGATACAAAGCCTGATCCTAAGATAGTTTTACCTCTAATTGTGTTGACAAACAAGAAACTAAATTAGAAACTATAAAAAAATGTGTTTTTTAATTGCACAACTAGAATTCCATACTAAACTGTGTGGACAAATCTATCTTTAAGATTAGAAGATGAGCATTAAAATTTACTTTTAATATTTTTTACAATGGCAGGTCTTGACATCCAGTGAAAGGTTTTCAAAAAGACACTTCTAAAGCAAACTTTTTATTTAGCTGAATGATCACAATTATTATTTCTAACACTTCCAAAGAGGAATGTTTTGAAAATAGTACCTCAAAGCAGTGCATAATGGGCTGAGGGGAAATTGAGCAAGAAGCCAAATTTAGATAAATACTAATAGCTGCATTCTGAAATACAGCCTGAGTGCTCTGATGGGGAAAAGTGTCCCACAGTGTTAGAATTACTCATGAGTCTGGTCATCTCAAGATCTATTTCTCTTTCATTGTTGCTCACACCCATTTTAAGAAGATTGGGAGTCTCATCCAAAATACTGAGCTGATTCCAAGCGTGGCAGCTGCGGTGCTGTTGCTTACAACAGTGGCAGGCTGGCTCTGGCACACAGTTACTTAGCAACAGGGAAGCTCACGTTTGCTTACAGCTTGTGTGTGCATCTAAATGTAGTTCTGGAAAAAAAATAAAAGGTTAAAGGACTTTGGAAGGGGAAACAGATACTTGAACAATTTGTACTCTTCAGTGGTTGAGACTGATGGCAATAGGACATAGGAAAATTAGTCTCAAAATATTTTGTCTTTTAAAATCTTTTTCAGACTGTAAATGTAATGCAAAAATTTGAAATCAAATGAACAGAACCCTACTCCTACCAACTACAGCAAGATCAAAAATAAAAATACAGCAAATGATAAAGAGCAGGGGGATGTTCTGCTTTGAATGCCTGTATTACAAATGCATTAAGTGAAAACAAGAAGATAAATTATTTGAACGTTGGGAATCTGAGGAAGTAATAAAAATGATGTTTTGTGAGACTAACAGATGGGTTGAGATTATATTAGGTTAATTACTACTGATTGTTGATTGTTGCTTGTCAGTTGACCAGTGCTTTTTTTGCTGATCAAGCTGTGAAATCTTAATGGGTTTCTGACCGTTTATACTCTGTGACTGCAGTAATACTCAAAAGCACAGTGACTGAAAAGGCCACTGTTAGACTGTTACTGGATTGTATTATGATGACAGGAATCTCACTTTCTGGGGTTCTAGGCAGCACTTTTCCTGATTAGCCAGCCCTGGAGCTGCAGTGGGGTTTCCTTGTTTAGCAAAGGCAGGAAGGTGATGGCAGCTCCCCATGAGGGGAGGCAGGACCAGAGACAGCAAGCCAGGGATGGAGAGGGCAGGAAAAAGACAGGCTGGGTTTGGTTAAAGAATGGAGAAAGGTCTGGTGGTGGGAATTACCAAGGAGTGTGTTCAGGCTGTTGGGGAGAGAGGTGTGGAAGCCTGCAGGATATCACTGAAGGAAGCAGAGCGTTGTTTCAGCCTTTGGGAGCTGGGAGGAGGAGCAGGGCAGTGTGGTGAGCAAGGAGAGTGACTGGAGAGGTGCTGCATTTGCCAAGGAGTAAGGATGCTGCTGTTCCAGCTGCTCCCAGAGTTGAGCAGTTCCTTTATACCTAGAAATTAAGTGGTTGGAAAAAGGAATTCTCCAGAGGCTGTGTTCTTTTGTTCCTGTGTTGGGTCTTCCCAATCTGTACCCTTACTTGTGAGTTTACTGGGCTTTTCTGTGGGAAACAGGTTCAGATATGGAAGGTGAACAAGATCCCACCACTGGGAGTGGGATTGAGGGTGTTGATCCTTGTTTTTCAGAGCTGAGTCAAAATAGGGAAACATCTTGTGAAGGTTTTTGAGGGCTAGAATGAACCTGGTTAGGGGACAGTAGTTTAAATGATAGGGGAAAAAAGTCACCAATCCAGGCTGCCAAAGCTAAAGTCCAGCTAAAATATTTACCTTTGAATTTCAGATTCAGTCTAGAGAATTCTGTAATTCTGATTTCCACATGTATATTCATGTGCTTCATGTGTACTTTATGGGGCTTACTCACTTAAATGATGTCTCCTCTGGTTAATGGACCATTAAATGAGAGGCTGTAATTACCACCTCTGTGGCTGCCTCAGAGTGGGCAAGAGGATATGTGTGAATTCTTTATAAAAATGACAGGACAGTGCATCTGCAGAACAGGAGCTTGATAAAAATCTCTTATCCCATGCAAGTGTCAGCCTACTCATCCTGTGCTGGGGAACGAGCCTGGCCTGCTCCTCTCCCCGCTGAGGGCTTTTTAGAAGGCAGGTGGAAGAAAGATGTCAAATACTTGTGTTTCCAGTTGTCTCTCCATGTTTTAAACTAACAGGCTGTTGAACATGAAATCTGTGCTGCAGCAACTTTTACCTTTTGTAAAGGTAGAATGAGAAAAGTTTGTTTTTCCTGTTGCCTTTGCTATTCATTCCTTCAGTAGTGGAGACTAGAAGGATACAGGTGCTGTCAGGTTGACCTGTGTAACAAGGCTTGGTGTTTCACAGAAAGAAGAGACTGCTACCCAAAAATTGGCCCCCATCCTTATGGAAAAGGCTTCAATCTCTTCTCCTTTGGACATTTCTTCTCACCATCAAAGCCAGGTTTGCTGTGTAATGTGGTAGCTCTCAATACAAAATCATCTAAATCACCCACCCATGTTTGCCAGGAGACAAAGTACATATTGAGTCACTTTGTCTCTTAATTTGGTTTCTTTATGGTGTGGTTGTAGCTAGTTTCAAGTCTTCCTTTCGGTAAGTTGCCTTTTGTGAGTTTATTCAGCTGCAGACATGATATGCACTTGCTTTGGCAGCTGGAACAAAAGCAGAATATTGACAGAATTAAAATTTGCTGGCAGTTGTATTTGTGCTTTGCAGGCAGGATTTGTTGTAGTGCACATCTTTGTGGGCTAATGAAATTAAAGCAGGGCTTTAGATAGTATTCTTTTCAACAAAAGCAGCTTGCCTAAAACTGTCTCTGCTGGTGTTTTCCTTCTGAAACAATGACAGCTAATGCTGCAGGTTTAAAAATGGAATATAATTTATGAGGCTTCTAGCCTTGGGCATGAGTCCTTGTGTAACTGGAATTTAAAGTCTGAAATGAATATTAATGAGGTGGGGAGGCTCACAGACCTGTCCTTTAATACCAGCCCATTATGAGGGGAGCAGCTCTAGCAATGAGCTGATACTGGCACAGAGACAACCAGGAGTGGTCTGCTCTTAGAAAATGCCTCATCACTCAAAGTCTTCACAGGCTCCTGAATTCTTGTCCTGATCAGAGAAGGGCACCTGAACGTTTGTGGTGTAGTGCCCTGCCTGCTGAGCCTGTGTGCATTTCCCTGGGGACACTCCTGAATGCTGGCTCGCAGCTGCAGCTCCCGGTGTGCATGGAAGCGTAATGGAAGGGTAAGTTTGGGGTGCCTTGGGACAGAACTGGGGACCTTCAGCTGATGGTTAGGGCATAGCCATGGTGCCTTAGACTGGGAGTCATCAGTGTTAGTGGCTGCCTGCTCCTGATTATTAATGACAAAAAGGTTCTCAAATACTTCAGTGATTTTGTAACTCTTAAGTGTGTGTAAAAGAAACGTGCCACGTGACTAAAGCTTCTCCTCATTTTCAGGAAGATACTTTGTATTAACAGTTTGATCTAAGTGATGTTGTTTAGACTATAAATTCCCTGAAAATGGGATGTCTGTGGACCAGTGCACCTCCTCCTAATTCTCAGAGGCTGATGCTGGGAGATGAGAGAGGTCAGTTCAAAAATGCTGAGCACCTTCATTTTACTGTCTAGTTAGGGCAGGAGTTGGCAAATCTGTCAGGACCTGCCTGGGGAAGCCAGTTATAATAAACCTCTTTACCTCTTCCCTTGTCTTGGTCTGGGCTCCAAATGCACTGATGTGCTGCTGACTTCTCTGGTTTGAGAGAGGAGTTGTGGAGTGTAAGTGTAGCAGACTTGAAGAGTTCCTCTAAAAGCTGAAGTACTTACCTTGGTCTTGATTACATTTGTTGGCTGTTATGTGCCTGAGTTTTGGTAAAGTTCTGCATTTATTCTATAAGTAAATGGTATCTTGTGACACCTACAAAGCCTATACTCAAAAATCACTTTCCTTGCCTCTAGCTCAAGGGCAAGGCACCAAGATCTGTATTTCCTTGTATGTCAAATCCATTAGACTTTACCCAGGTACTAAAGATAACATAGTCCTGTGTCCATTGTCACAGAAATACATTTAACTTTGTGAAAAGTGGAGTATTTCCTTGTTGGGGATTGAAAGTTATATAGTTGATACTAAATTGTTGCCTTTAATACTCACAGAATTACTCACAGACATTGTGAGATTAGAAATTAAACTGAGGGGGAGAGAAGGTCCAAATTAATTATTTTTCAGAACCTAAATGGAAAAAAGCAGTCAGTGAAACTCATAATGATAATTATATTCTTAATATTAATTACTGCAAATACTGCAGGAAGGTGTTGTTTTACATGATGGTTCTGTATTTAGATCTGCTAATGGAGGGTTGCAGGCTGAGCATTGCTCATTCCAGAGTTCTTGCCAAAGTTTCCAAAGGATTCTCTCTGTCATGCAAGCTTTCCCCCATGGCATGGTGCTTGGATGCTGTACATGCCTCTGCTGCCACATCAAGTAATGGTGTATCTTTACTAAATCTAGAGTAACTGCATGGTTATTTGTACCATTGGAAGAAGTAACAAATATATTAAAATACTTCTTTCCCTCCCTTGGGTCTAAGGTCATTGCTAAGCCCTGCATCTCTTGAGCAGCTCTAATATTTGTTCTTTTCTTAGGTACTGGAATGGGGGTCTTTAATTCCCACCATCAGTTCTGTGGTAGTAAAAAAGCTGAAGACTGTGTTCAGGAGCTTGGTGCCCATGTGGATGGTCTCCTGTTCCACTGAGAGTGGCAGGGTGCTGTTCCCAGTGCCAGGAATGCTCCTGGAGGTGCATCCCTGCCCTGTGCACGTGGAATGGCTTGGCAGGGGCAGGGCTTTCAGCTCAGAGGGCACCAGTGTTCCTGTGCCACTGCGTGCACCAGGCTGATGTGTCTTAATCTTGGGGCCGTTTTGACCTCAAATTTATGGTTTACTCTTGCCCTTTAAAAGGACAGAACGGTAATAATAGATTTTAAAGCTGTGAAAATATTCTATGAGCTAGGAAGGGTTTAACTCTGTTTTACAGGTGGAAAAGCCAAGGCACAGAGGCTGAGTTAGGAATTACACAGGGGTCTGGCAGTTGAGACTGGTCTCATCTCTGGAGGTTTAAGTCCAGCATCTGAGGCAGCCTCAGGTTCCCCATGTCCCTTTAGCAGGGTTTTACACTATTAACATCTCTAGACCTATCACACCTCTATGAGCTGTGCTCAGGTCACCCCAGGCAATCCCTGTTCACTTGTTTGTTAAATAACCTTAAAAACATTGCCTGCCAGGCAGTAGAGCAAGCACAGCCATCTCCTCCCTGGCTTTTGCCCTGCAAGAGTTCCTCACCCACCTGTTTCTGGTTTTCTGTACTTACATTGGTTTTATTTTGTTTTTTAACAGCATATTTGTTATTTTGCTGTACAAACCCAGCTGGAAACACACCACTTGTTTTTGCTGTGAGAGGGGCAGCCAGCTCTGTACCCACACGTCTGGACCTGACATCTCTTAGATCAGAATGATAAAGGTACAGTATCTTATCTCCATCACTGGGGATAACCCTGATTGTTCCAGGGTGCATGTGCACCGTGCTGGGGTAGAGCACACTTCTGTTGGCATTGAAGCACTGAAGATGTGGCCCATGGCAGGCCCTGCTCCTGCTGCCTGAGGTGCAAAGGCAGGGCCATGGTGAGAGGCTGTCCTTTTGTGTGCCCATGCCTGATGTATTCATCTTAAGGTTAGATCACTTGCAGCTTGTAATCAGAGATAATTCTAGTACAGCTTGTTGGCTGACTGGGAGAGGAAGGCACAGATTAAGACTGAAAGCAGATTTGCTGCTACTTCTCTAGAACTAATTTCCTTCTTAGGTCATCCAGCATCTTGGTATCTGTTCTGTTTGTATATTTGTCCTCCATGGACACAAACTCACAGGTAATAACTCTATTTAAAAAAAGTATATCTTACACAGGGCAAAATAAAAAGGAATTCATTAGCTGAGAACCCAATGCACAAGGAACATCATTTGGGTGCATTGTGGCTGCATATTTAACTGTGTAGGTAGAAATAAATGAAAAGATCCTAGATCTAGGGGGTTCACAAATATGCCTACGTGGACTTCATGGACTACAAGTCCATGCCTACATGGATTTGTACACTTGTGCAAATAAGTAAAGTGTTTTAGAGACCGAAGGGAATGGCTCTGTGTGCATAGCATCAGATGTAGAAACACTGCTTAAGGCATAATAGGTATGTGAATTCTGATGGAGGATGAACCCTCCTGAATGGTCATTTTGAGTCCATTCATTGTTCCCTCTATTCCTGTGCTTAAGAAATTGGATGTGCAAGAAATTCCCACATGTGTTATATTTGTGTTGTGTTGAAGCCAATATTCTGCAGCAGTTATCAGTGTCACTGAAAAATAGAATAGCACTTGGATAAATGACAGTCTTGTTGCTGCTTGGCTGAAGCCAACGTGCTGTCCTTAAGTTACAGCTAAAGCAAAGTAAAATTGGATTAAAATAAGGTAAGGAACAAAGAAATGCAAAGAAGGGACAGCTCCAGAGGTCTGGCTGTCATCTTGTATTGTTTCCGTGCCCTGGAGTGTCTCTTATCACTGACTCAGGAAGTGAACTGCTGGGGTGTGGGTAGAACTTAGTGCTGCTGATAAGGCAGTGAAATGATTCAAATGCCTGGTGTAGTGTCAGATAAGATGAAATGCCTGGTTTATCACACAAGCAGAATTCTAGCAAGATCCAGGGAGGCTGTGCAGCTTTATTCAGTAAAAGGCTGCAGGCTTCCAGGGTGACCACCAGACAAGACAAACAGAATGGGGACTTTATACCAAGAATCTGCCCTGCACAGATCCCTACGTTTGAGCATGGGAGGATTTTGTGTTTCAGATTACATAAAGAGATTTACGGTAAGGGACTCCTTAGTGCTTTATTGTGAGCCTGGTTTGAAACTGAAAACTTTCTAGATGGCACAGCATTGGTTTCTGTGCCTTTTGTAACGTGCTGTGTGTGTTTGACATTCTTGGCCAGGTTGTGCAGCCTGCTGGCTTGCAAAACACCTGCCAGCGTCAAGGAGGTGTTTCTGAAATGATGACTGCAAGCTTTGCCTTTGTAAATAAATTTACTTTTCATGGGAGCCTTGGCACATTAAAACTTTTATTCTGACTGGAATATTTGTTGTATAGGATGGCAGACTGACATTCAGGTTATGTGGAGGTTGGTTGTTACTGCTTTTTGCTTTGCTTGTCATATGTCTGTGAGTTTTTAGACAGTGGCTGTGTTGGGCAGGCTGACCCTGAGGTGATTTCATGAGCAGCCAAGTTGTGCATGAGCCCGTTTGACCCGTGGTAAAAGCAGTGCAACCACCTTGAGCAGGGGCACTTGGTGCCTCAGAGGGTGCTCTGGGGTAGCCCTGGAGAGCTGTGGGATCAGAACCCCACGGTGCAAAGGTCTGAGGAGCAAAGCACAAGGGAGCTCTCTCCAAGCTGAGGCACTGATGGACAGAGCACAGACCCTGTAGCGCAGAGAGCCGTGGAGACTCCACTGGTGCAGGAGAGAATGGGAATCTGCTTTTCTACCTTTGTAAGCTACTCATTAAAACCCACTGTACTTTCAAGCTGCCTGTGAAGTTCAGTGTCAGTTGCTACTGTGTCAGAAAACCTAGGAAAAGTATTTGTTTTCAGCAGCCTGTTTGCATTTACCTACTTTTGGAGCTGCTGAAAAGACCAGTAGCAGACAATGTACTTAAGCAACTTTAAAAAGAATCCCATGGACATATAATAATGTTCAAGAAATTAAAAAAAAAATTGTAGGAGTTGGATTTTAATTAGGTCAGATTGTTGTGGGTTTTTTGAAACTGTTCTCTTTCAGAATTTTGAAGAAAGGATTTCCTCATGTGTTTTGTTCAATAATAGCTGTAATAGCTTTTCTTAAAGAGCTTGTATTGGTAATCATATTTGTTTTTTAAAGAGCCAACAGAGTAAATTAACTAAATCAACAGCAATAAACAGAATTCTGGCTCAGCTGAAGAAAGGACAAAATTTTTACTAATTTCAATAAGTAGGATATTGTTCCAAAGCCTGAAATTCGTTTAATGTAACAACATGCAGTGGATTTAATAGCCAAGAGTATATGATTTTTTAAAATCATATATTACATAAGAAACAGGCTCAGTTGACCAGACACATTTCGTATCCCAGTGACTGCATGTTTTGTTGTCTATTTATGGCAACGTAGCAGAAAAACGTTTTGGCCTATACATTTGAATATACTACTCAACTGTTGTTCTTGTTGAAGTGGTAATGATGTGTTTAAATTGTTCTTGTTCAGCCTTTTGTTCAAGGTAATAAACAGCCTGAAATACATGAGATTTTCTCTTGCTTTTTTTCTGAAGGAGTGCAAATGAAAGATATTTTCAGGACTGCAGAAGGTGGCCCTAGAACCATAAACACAAATGAGCCAGGGTTTTTTTGGACTAGTCATGTCTTGGTGGTAAATAAGTTGGTACTGCAGTTATCTGTCTCCATGGCATTCTGTGGCTTGGCTCTGTGCAGGTCAGAGTTAGTGTTTTGCAATGAAGGCTACAATGAGATTCAGAATATCTTGTTTCTCTGTAATTGATCTGTTGGGTGACTGAGTAATTCTTTCATATTCATTACTTCCATTTCCTTTTCTGTAAAATTAGTGATAATGGTGCTTCTCTTCTGGAAACACATTAAGGCCCACAGGTAAAAGTTATCTTAGATTTAGTTTGATTTATTGGTTTTCCTTGCCCTTAGAGCACCAACAATCAAAACCAACTTTGTTTTGGATGCCTGGCATTGGATTACATCACTCTGGCCAGTTTACCAAACTCATTATGTTTATCTCTTGGAAAATCATCCTTTGTTTTGTTCACAAAGCTAGTACTCAAATTCATGGAACGTTGCAAAGGGAAGGATGCTTTTGGAGGATGAGACTGGCAGAGAACACATAAGGATGAGTAGCCTTGGACCACGTGTGCAATTCTTAGTAAAGCTGGTGAGAACTGCTCTAATGTGTAAGTTTAGTATTAACCCTAGGGAGAGGTCTCTTCTCCCAGTGACAGCCTAGAGGTCAGGTGTGAGCCTGTGCCAGCAGGATCTGGTGGGTGTGTGTACAGCTCTGATGTCCGTGGGGGCAGGGGAATCTGCTGTTTGCATGTTTGTGGTGCAGTACCTGGAGGTCTGCCTGCTGCTGCTGCTCAAACAAGGGGCTGCTCAGCTGCCTGGGCTGCTGTGGAGGGACTCAGAACTCCAGGCAGCTCTGCAACAGTGCCCTGCATGTTTTTACAGATTGATTGGAAATCTAATATTGCTCAGAGGAACAGTGGAGGGGGAGTTGGTGCTCAAGCAATAAGATGAGGCATTTTTTTCTCTGAAATCAATTGGACTCTTAGGAGAGGCAGTGACAGGAGTGTTCTGATGTGTGCCTGGGGATCAAGTCACCTGTAGTTCCTTCAGGCTTTTCCTTTCTGGACCTGAACAGCTTTGATGTTCACCTACATTAATCCTTTTAACCTTAGTGGTGCTGCTGTCTTTCTTCTGACTTGCTGGACCTGATTTACTTTTTATCCTCTTTTAGTACACAGCCACTTAGTGAGATATTTGAAGTCACCTAGACATTCCCATAAGTTAATCTTGATGCTCCTCTTCTCATTCATGTTTGTGATTGGGGGTATGTGTCTCACTCTGTGAGTTTTTTCTGGTGGGGCTAACATCTTGCTGCTTTTGCTACTCAGATGTTTTTCTGAGTCCTGTGTAGAGTTATTTGGAACTTCTCAGGTGCTGTTGGTTCACATCATGAGCTTCGTGTTCTTGCTCTGCACAACCATTACCTGTAATTGCTTTGAACAGTTGTGTCCTGTTTTGGGGAGTTGAAGCTTGGACTGCAGAGCTGCTGATGGGGCTCAGGCCTTGGCACCTGCAGTTCCTGTTTACCTGGGGGTCACTCTGCTCTGTCCTCAGCAGAGCAGCTCTGGGATCCAGGCTCTGGACAGTCCATGTACTGCAGGGCCCAAACAGCCCTCCTGGAGTCCACATTCTTGGCAGGCTGTGTGTGGAGAGCTCACAGAGGCAGACAGACTGAAAGAAATGAATGGAATTGGTAAACCATTCTGAAGGATTGGGATTTTTAGAAAAATAGTGATTGAGAAATTTCTGAGCATCTCAATTGTTAATGCTGTCTCCCCAGGCTTTGTGGGAACTCAAGAGGAAGATGTCATATGCTCCAGTTTAAATTTTGCACCATAGTGGTCTGCAGTCTAAATATACTCTATTGAGTATCCATTCAGACAGTTCATATCCCAGAAACTAAAGTAGTAAACTATATATAGTCTCTGACATTACAAATCAGGTTTGTTTTCACCTTCTCCATGGCTGAATTGAGATAGCAGGAGCTCACAGGTCCTCCTGCTGTTGTCTTCTATATTTGTGCCTCACCTTTCACTCTCCAATTTGTCCTTGTTTTGTTGTTCAGCCTTGAGCAGCCCATGTGCTTTCTGACTCACTTATCTTAGGCACACTTCTGATCTCAGGTCCTGAATGCTTCCTTCAGAGACCTGATTCCTTCCAGCCCTGTCACTGCATGTTCACTGATTCGGTGTGGGGCTGGGCAGCGTTAAAAAGAAATGCTCTTTATCTATAAATAAGTTCTGGAGGTTTTCTTGGTGGGTTCCTGTTCCCAGTTTCAGCTGAAGTCCCCAGGAACCCAGTGTGGGAAGCTTCAAGGTTCTGGTAATTCTTATAACCCCTTTAGGAATCAGCACAACTTGATTTGCATCTTCCTTGACCTGTCTTGCTATAAAAAGAAAATAATTTGCTACAGATTTGATGACCGACTGACCTTCTTGTTCCTGGGCTTGCTTTATGCAGAACTATCAGGTTTAGGGCCAGAAAACATTGGCTTTTATCTTTTATCTTTATTATTTCATGGTCAGTGCAGAATCCCCTCTTCACTGGATTGATTCCGTTTAGACAAACTTTGTCAGAATTTTGTGGTGGAACAAGAGCATGAGACCCCTGTATTTCACCATTTTCAGGGATATTATGTAGGGACTCCTGCCAGCTGTACTTTGCTTACCTCTCTGCAGAACATTACAGCAGTATTTTCCAGCATCCAGCCCCGTGTTTTAACTCCTCTCCTAAGTTCTTGCACTGAGAAGATCTTGCTGCACTGTTACTGGGTTTCTGGCTGGCACTGCCCTGCTGCCCATTAGTAGCAAATATTCCTGGTATCAGCTAATACAAAATCCAAACCATTTATATCCTGTATCTTTTATCAGCACTGTTATTTGCTTGCTTTCCTCTGAGTGATTTTGGCTTTATGGTGCCAGGCCTTGGGGCTGTTTTTGTAGTCTAGCACTGATAATCAGTGTGTCTGCATTTACACTACAGCTGTCTCTGCAATGCAGCTGGAGATTAATTTGTCACTGATCTAACAGCAGAATTCCCAAATCAATGATTTATTAGTTTTAATTCAGGAGCCTCCTATGAGTGCAGAGAAATGTCTGTGTGGTTGAGGAAAATGAATGCTCTGGAGTCTGTTGACTGCTGATTTAAGGCAGCAAGGTGATTCAGAAGCAAAACTTCTGAGTCCTGATAGAAGCCCTGCAAACAGTGAGGGGTACTTGCTGTTTTGGGAGTGGAAATGGCTGTACCAAATGTGCTCTGGGTTTCTGTTTTTACTAGATACTTGTGCTGAGATACTAACCCCAGATGGAAAAATGGATAACTGTTCTTAATCATAGCACTAATTCAAGGCTTCTAATTCACACCCAACTGTTCTTAAGTTATCTGCTTTAGGGAGATAAACTTTAAAAACTGCCTTCTCATTCCTGTTGTTAGTTGCCTTCTGCAATTCCACTGGCATGTGGTATAATGTTCCTTTAGGGAAGCTTTTCTGTAGATCACATTATTTTGTTTGTTTCCTGCATACTTCTTCCAACCTGATAAAAACCATTGGAAGTTTAGTTTTTCACAGCTGAGATGGTTGCAGCAATTTCTCTGCTTTTTGCCAGACATAGAAACATTCACCTAAAGGACAGCAAGTGGCTTCTATGTGAGCTTTGATTACTGAGAAGAGTTTGCAAAACCACTGTTTTTTGTACACAAGCTCTTTTATTCTGAATCTTTTTCAAAGCAGTTTGTGTCAAGACTAAGCCTGAACTGATGGCTATTCCTGTGTTTGTGAATGATGTCAAAGCAAAATATCAGAGATCTAAATGAGCAGGTGAATATAGCACATAACAGAGTTCATTATAGGGCAGATAAGTATTTACTTGATCTAAAATTTTGTTAACATGGTGTTTTGGGTTTTAATGAGGAATAGCAATGTCAAAGAGTTCTTACTTTAAAAATCCCCCCACTGTTAAATTCCTGTAAAGACCATTATTAGCAAGGAGCAGTGAGTACAGTGCTTGGTGTTTGTTGTACCACAGCTGGGAGCTGTCAGGTAGAAATGTGAGTGAGAGAAAAAAATCAGGGACTGAGACCCCAGCTAACACAAGGCCTGCCATGATGGCAGGAACTGCTTTTGTAAACTCCACCTGGAGGAGTTTCCAAGGGTGTGTGGCAGTAGCCAAGGGGTGCTGGAGCCCAGTTGGGTGGTTTTGGAAGCTGCCTCTTGCAAGGCTGCCTGGGGACACTTCTGTCACTTAATTCCAGTGCAGTGCACCATCATTTGAGGTGTTTGTGTGTTTTACCTGTCAAAGACACAAACCACTGCAGTGTAAAATTGTGCTGGAGGTGGTCATACCTCAGTCAGTATCCATGAAGGGCAGAAGGGGGGCTGGAGGACAGAGTTCTTGCCTTTCAACCTTGGGAATGCAGTGGAGAAGCAAAGAAAATGGTATATTCCTACAATTTACATGGTGAAGAAAGGTGAGAAAGGTGAAGTTGGATACATGGGTTACAAATTAACAAATTAGTACAGTTCTGAGTGTGCATTTTTGGTGTATCTCTTCAGACTTGAAGCTAAAAAGATCTTCTGAAGTAGGAAGGGAGCAGAAGTGCAGAAAGCACAGTGCAGTTAGGGGATTTGCATCTTCTCAAACAAAAGCATGTTGCTGGCAAAGTCGAGGCTTTTCTGAGGGATTTGATTTGATGCTGGTCAAATTTCAAGTCAGCAAGAACAATTGTGCTGGTTTTAATGTGTTTTGGAGCAAACTCTGGATTATGTAAGTTTGTTTTTCAGAGAAGTTGACTGTCTAGAAATGACCCTTTCTTATGCAGCAGGTTTGTTCCCTGTACATGTATCCTGAGAGCCCTATCTCATCACTTCAGCGAGGAGAATTTGCTTTTACTGGTTTTGCTCCTGTTGGCATTACTGCACAGCCAGGGCCACTCTTCTGTTGTGGCAGATCCCTGCTGACATGGAATTACTGTACCTGAGCAAACTGCCATTGCCTCAAGAGCTTTTGGCAGGTGTCAGGTGGGCCCCAGGGCTCTCTGCTGAGCTCCCAGTAGTACTGAGAGCATCTTGTAAATTAGAGACTTCTTGAATCTCAGGGAAGCCTTTGTGACTGACAAGGCCTTAAAATCAGCAGGCTTTATGAGGACCTGCTTATTAGATATAAAACCACTGAAATTCAGGGGAAGCAGGAACAACATGGCTTTTTTGATCAGTTCCAGAGGAGAGGTCTTTGTTGGAGGGTGTGGAGGAGTGGGAGGGTGAATCCTTACCACCAGACCAGGGAAACATTCTCAGTTACCACTCTTCTGCTCCAGAGTAGTTAAATAGTTTAATAGCTGCTTTAAAAGAAAATCAATTGAAAGGATGAAAATTCCAAGTAATGAGCTTTTAAATGCAGTTTCTGTGAGTAACAGACTTGGTGGTAAGGAGTAAGCTCTGGGGTCAAGTGAGTGAATGTGGATAGACAGCAGGTGCCCTGTTGGCATCCTGAGAGGCAGAGTAACCTGGTGGAAGGACTGTGGGCAAATGGTAAACAGTGTTATCTAGAAGTCTCATCACTTTGATGTAAATGAAATGTCATAATTGATCTGTTCAGCTCTCTGCTGTCAGCTGCCTGGCTGAGATGCATTACAATAGTGCACATGGTATCAGGTTCAGTAACCTATCCTCAGCTGTGCTGCTGCCTGGAGACATCCTGAGATTCAGTTGTCTGAAAAATAATGAAATGGAAGTGGGAAGGGAGTCAGGACTTGCAAGGGTATTTCCTGATGGACTGTGTTAGGAGTTTTGTCTCATTAAATACATAGAAACCCCAAGTTTCCATGGTGATTGTTCAGGTTTGGTGTTGTGGCACCACAGCCATGTTGTGACAGAGACAATATTGAGTTGTTCTTGCCAGGGTCACTTGGGGGTACCAACAGTGTCCCACAGATCCTTCTACTGGGCAGGTGGATGTCACCCAGCAGTGACATGAGAGATACATTAAATGTGGGGTTCTTGGCTTTCTAAAGCAGGTGTGGTCCAGTTCCCAGGATGATCTGTCCCAGCAGGTCCCAGCCATGGGTTGCCTGAGATTTATCCAGGCTGTAGGGCATATCTTGCCTTTGGAAGTGATTCCTCTGAATTAAAGCCAATGCCTCCTTTGTGCTTGCTGTTGTTAGAATTGGTCTGTTGCTGCACTCTTACCCTGTGGACATGATAAATCTACCTTTGTGCTGTTTATGAGAAACTAGGTTTAGTATTTCAAAAATTTAGGTACCCTAAAAGGATTCAGTTACTCTTTCATTTGCTGGGGAGAAAAGTAGGAAATGTATATTAATGAGCTGCAGCAATTAGATGTAGATTAAGTAGATTTTCATTATAACTGGAAAAAGCTGACATCTGTTTTCTAAATATGTAAAAGATTTTTTTTTTTTGCCTGAGCAGTGTTTATTAGATGTAGCCAGACTGATTGAGCTTATTTGCTTTGGTTTTTCCTTTTGTAATCTCCTGATGTTTTGCCACATTGCATTCTCCGTCTCCTTGGAACTCTGTTGCACTGCAAACTTTTCCCCAAGCCTTTAAGTTCTGTATTAAGCTTTGGCTTTTTATAGGCCATATAAAAAGTTATTTTTTCATTTTCTTATGTATTGTCAGCCATCTCCAGTTTTACAATGTTGTTGGAAGCAATGCAACAATCTAATGAGATGATCTGTTTGAGCAGCTGGTTTTAACCTCTGTGACACTTCTTTGGGGTATAAATCTCTGCTGTCACTTCAGTACATGCTGTAGATTTTTATTTTTTAATATTTTGTTTTCTATTCACTCCATCTTTGAGGATTTTTTCTTTCCTTTGGGTCAGACCTAGCAAGGAGGAATTGTAACTAAACTGGTATATTATAGATTTTCTGTGTTGAATCTGAATTTTTCTCTTGCTTTCTGACATCTCTCTCACAACTGGGAGTGTGTGTGTGAGGTGTGAGCCAAAGAGGAATAAATTCTTCTCCCCCTTGAGAATAGAAGTCTCTTTGGCATCAGTGGTTCAAGGTCACTTGTAGTTGTGTTTCTCCAGCATGTGTGTTCGTTTTCTCTGCATTCCTGAGATACCTGATACCTTGGAGGTGTTTTAAAGGGATCAGAAAAGTTCATTTCAGTCCAGCAGGCAATGGAATCAAGGCAGTTGCCTGCACACTCCAGATCCCAGTGCTCATTTTCTGTTACCTGGAAGAAATGAGCAGGAAGCCACATTGTCATCAGAAACTTTGTTCAAGTTACATCCAGACAATGATGGAGTCTTGTGGCTCACCAGTTTTGGCAATGCCAGCAGGGGTGACTGGACACAGCTCTGCTCTCTGCAGGAGTCCTGCAGCATTCCCTGGTGTTTGTGGCTCTTATAACACTGAGAAATTCGGGGGCTGAAGGTGAAGCACCCTGTGCAAAATGTCATTGTAAGCAATAGCTCCTCAGAGAGCAAAAGTGAGTTTGATAGGCTGTGGCACTTGTCACAGCAGCTTTTTTGTGCTTTTTTGTGATGTCAGGCATTTTAGGATTTTTCCCTTATTTTTTGGTAACTATTGAAAGGCTTGGGACTGGCAATGGAAATAAATACTCTTGGCAGGCTGCTCAAGCAAGGTCTGAACACTGGGCACTGAATCAATGTTCTGAACAACAATTGCCTGCTTTTGTAATTCAAAGCAGAAGGAATAATAGGGTTTTTGCCAGTATTTGAGTATATTATCATCCTGAAGGCAAGACAACCTGTTAGACTTGCCAGAGCCATTTTTTTTCTGTTAGTGTGTTTGCCAGCAGTGCAAAAGGAGAGAGAGTGGAGAGAAAATGAAAAGAATAAAGAATAGCTGACCTTAACTTTGTGACAGATGTTTAAAACTTTTTACTTTGGTCCAAATGAAATTTCCTTCTCTGTCCTTCATCCCATCTGTAATTTTGCAATTGTTTATGGATGCACAGTTTGATGTAAGTAGTATAATAAGTTAAACAGCTGTATCAGAGTAGGAGGTAGTAATGGCTGTATCTTCCCTGTTCCTCAGACAACACTGGCCAGGAATATTTGCTGCATATTTTTAGCAAGAATTCTCCGTAGGGCATTATCTCAAACATCTCTCAGTACACTGTGTGAGCAGTTGGGTGGTGAAATCTGTTCCATGTGGCTAAATCCAGAGGAGAAAGGGATGGGATTTTATCTCTTTTTTTGAAGCCCCACTTTTTGCTTTACACAGCATTTACCACAGTCCATTGTACGTGAGGAGGATTAAATCAACAGTTACATGAATAATAACACCGGATAATAACAACTGGGCAGCATTCACGCTTTTTGCTCTCAGTTAAATAACTAAGGTGGCAGTTCAAGGCTCTGCAGGACTCCTGTTTGCCCCCAGGCACACCCAGCTGTGCTCACTGGGTGTACTTGCACCTGGAATAGCACACTGGTGGTGGCAACTGGAGTCCTGAGTGTGCAGTTGGGGATGACTTCCTGTGGCTAAGGTGCCTTGTTGAGGTATTTCCTGTAACTTGTCTGACTTTAAATACAACTCTAATGACTCTAGCACTTTCTTCTTGTTCCTAACAGGACAGCATTCAGCAGGTACTCTTGATGTAGTGGATTATGTTGGTTGTTTTTATCTTTTGGCATCAAGCATGTTTAGGGCTTGAAAGAATTAAGTACTTGGAGGCATTTGGCTAAAAACTCTTGATTCTTTAACTGCAGTAGTAGAGTTGCAAGGGATTTATTGCCCATGTCCTAAACCTTCAAGACAGAGCTGTGTATTTTACTGTGTTGTATGGGATATCACAAAACTTACACCATTCTATCCCAGACCACTGTGAAAACACCAGTGACTTTAAAATACCTTTTTGGTTAGGAGAAGTGACATGGCACAAAGTGCCAGGTTTTCTTCTTAAAGTCATTGCTTGGTATTCAGACTCTTCTGTGAAGGTGATGAACGGTCCAAGTCTCACAGCTTTGGCTGTGTTTGGTAAAGCTGGTTCTTGGCCTCTAAATGTCACAGAACCACCAGGCTGGCTATAATTATGTGATGGCCTTGGTAGATGTAACATTTTTTTTAAACTGTAAATAAAAATTCTCCTCTTACAGAAGTGGCAAGGATCCAACATTGTCTTGAGAGGGTAACTTTAATGCTGCTACTACTCTCTGGGAAGGGTTTTAATGTCTAGAATGTCCTTTGTCATACAGGAAATTCACTTTGAGAGTGACATTTTCTTTCCATATGTGCTTTACAAAAATGAGGAAGGGGCTGGAGGCAAAGGGGTGCTGAGTATCCCAAAGGCTGTGGCTTTGCTGTGGTTCCATTGTTTCCCCTCCCTGCTCTACATCAGCAGTGCAAAGGGACCCAGGAGAACCAACACAGTTGTGTGACACTGTCACATCTGGCATGGGACAAACTGCTCTCTCTTGATGCCACAGTTCATCCTCTGTGGCAGAGAACTGACTCCCCTTCTGTGTGGTATTGTAAGGGTACATTCATTGATGTTTCTAAAGCATTCAGAACTGTGGCAGTGGAGCCTGTGCAGTGTGAAGTGACTTTTTCTGTTCTCTAGTGACTGTAATTTGTAAAGTAGATATGCTGTGATTCAGAAGTGAAAAGCAAGTTAATAACAAATCCTTTAAGACTTATGATTTAATAATTTAATTGCTAATAGTTGAACTAATTGTGCTGTGCCTTCGTTACGATTTTTTTTTTACTTGGTTCATTTTTATAACCGGGGAGAAAGATTTAATTTTAGAAGTTTCAGTTGACAAAGACATGCTGGTGCTAGATACGTATTTCAGATCACTGTCATTGTACTCTATTTTTAAATTCAAGTGCCAGCCAACTGAAAGAGCACCCTGGGTCTCTGCTGGGTGTTCTGCATCCGTGCTACAAAGCTGAATTCTTCCAAGCTTCAGCACAAGGCCAGCCAGTTTACTTCTATTTTTTTTTCCTGTTTAATGAAGGGAAATGTTCTAGCACCTTTTCATTATCACAGAACTAAAACTGGTCATGAAAACAATCCCCCTCCCTCCAGAGGCCTGCGCAGGCATTGGCCATTGTTAAGATGCTTGCCTATCAACAGCCACTCGAGAAAGAATTTTAAATGGTTTTGTGACGCCAAAGAGGCACAAGAAAACATAGTCTGGTGCCAAATTGCCTCCATCATTGAAAGCACACAGTAAGAAATAGATAACACAGAAATAAATCTTTTGTGCAGTAGCTATCTCACGGTAGCTCTAGCGACTCCAGTAAGTGAGCTTGTCTGGTGTAGGAACAGCTGGAGAAGATGAACTTTCAGAGCCTCATTTTCTAATACATGATTAATGAAAAGCCAGCCTGATCTGTCTGACTTCCTGCTGTCTGGACACGATGTCTGTGGGAAGCTTGGACCTGGCAGAGGGAAACGCCCTGACAAAGTTTCAGCCTACAAAAGTGAGCAGTTTAAGCACGGTGGACAAAAAACTGTATCTCTTGAACGAAAAGATGGACAGACTGTTGCATTTCCAGGAAGACCTGACAGGCAAACTGCAGCGAGTTGACAGAGGCATTGCTGATGCAGAAAGTGGCACTGAGAAGCTCCCAGTGGCCCGAGCAGCTCCTGGTGACACAGGTGCTGTGCAGAAAGGCCTGAAGGTACCGGACAGTGCTGCCCAGGCTGACCTCCAGAGCATGTGCTCAGAAGTGCTCAGTCTGATGAAAGCTGCCCAGCTAGATGCCTCCAAGCATAAGGAGAGGCTGGCAAAGATAGAGAAAAGGGTTGATACCCTGGATAAAGTTATTACATTTGTGGGAGAAGTACTGAAAAATTCTAAAGTAGTGGATTTCATTCTCAAAGGCATTGTGCCCTGGAAGAAGGGGAGTCTGCTGGAAATCCCTGTTGAGGTTGGTTTAGTTTTGCTGTTCTTCATTTCACTTTATGACGTGGCAGGGCTCTAGGTTCTCCTGTCAATCTCTTGCATGATGTTTAATTCAAGTTTTCCTTTCTGTATTGCTGGTACAGGTTACAGCTGGGACCTTTGAATTGCAAGGCTGTTAAGGCAGGGAGCAAGCTCAAAACAGTGTCTGAGGTTCCTGAAGGGTGCTGGGCAGTCCTGTAATGACTGTGAGGGGAAGATTACTACTGAAAAGGAAAATTCAGTTCCTACCAGTGCTCCAAGCTCAGCAGTGTCACCCAAACTAGTGACTGAATTGAGGCCCTTGTGGAAAGCATGAGTAACATACTCAAAGAAGCTTTTGGGGTTTTTTGAGAGAAGCTTCTGTTTTCTTGTTTGTTCACAAATTCTGAACACAGCACCAGTTCCTGAAATCTGTGCTGACTTAGGGTCATGTTACTGAGCAGATTTACACATCCTTAGACATCTTAGTTATCTTTAGCTACATTTTTGTGATGCAGCTGACTTCATCAACTCCACTGACATCGTTCACTCCTGAAATAAAGTAGTTCTTGTGTTTGCAAGACATCAGTTCCCAAGAATTTCTTAATTATTGAGGACAGTGGGTGAGAACAGGCAAGACCAGTACTTAGGTGATATGGTGTTTTAAAATAGATCAACCTTGTTTTAGTTACAAGCATCTGGAATTAGTTCTAGGTAATGGGTGCTTTCATTTTTCACTATGGCTTCTACCTCACCATGGGGACAAAAGAGAGGAAAACTGCAAGAGTTGGAATATGTTTATTCATTCTAAATCTCCTTGTATGTAGAGATGTGATTACAGTAATGAGAATTTAGTTCAAATGAAAATGTCCATTTGTATCTTAATTCAGATACTTTTCACCAAAACTGTAAAATGTTTTGATGGGAAGGTATCTTTTAGAAGAACAGGGCAGTGCTTGATGGCCATGTACCTTTCCAGGCTTTCAATGCTCTCCTGGTCTCCCTTAATTTTAAGTGCCAGAGGCTGACAAGTGAGCTGGCCTGTTAGAAGACAGAAGAATTTATAAAGTGCTTCCATTATTGTTGAGAACAATTAAATCTGGATAGAGATAAAACTCATACTTGCAGTTTCAGCTTCAGTTCTACAGGTTTTTGGCGAAATGTGTAAGTCTGATGTGTTTTGGGTAAAACTTTGTTGTTACAGTTATTTCCTGCAGTCACTGCAGAATGCCTGGAGACAGATACTGCCCTTTGCTTGATTTTGTGGATAGGCAGATAGAGATTGAGGTGAAATGACTTGCTGGTGGACTGGGAGGGGTGGAGGTCTGTGCCCCAGGCTCTAACCTGCGCCTGGGTTAGAGAACAGTCAGGGTGTAGTGGGCAAGCAGCTTTATGGCAAACTCCACTTTTGCAATATGACCATCACTGCCCCCCTATTGTGTTTCTGGTCATGAACACTTTTTGAAATTGGACTATGAGGTCAGTTCTAAGACCTTAAGTCTGTGCTTTGATCACAGACTGCTGAGTGATAGCTGAACTAGGCTTGAGTTAGTGAGGTTGTGTGTTCGTGACCTGGCTGGAAAACGTGGAGCAAAGCACAGGTGAACACAAGAACAAATTACCTTGTGCTGAGCCATGTGCTAACTTGGTCTGGTTTGTGCAGCCTGTTGTGTGATAGCAGCACAGACATGTCCAAAGAGCTCCACAGCTGCAGGGAAGAAGAAAAAGAAAAAGAACTTGCTGCCTGCTTGTTCCTGTTTTCCAGCCTTTGCTGTTTGGAGCAGGGCTCTGCTTATCTCGGGGTGGGCTGGGAGCGGGGAGGTTGTGTTTGCATTTCTGGGAGAAGCTGTTTGTTGACAGCATTCCAGGGATGCCTTGGGAATGCTTATGGAAGTAGCTTTGTGGGGTTGGAGTCAAGAAAAGACTATGAATTGACCTTCCTAGGTCCCAAACCTCTAACTTCTTACTTAAACCCCAGAAAAAATGCACCAGCATTAAACTGTCACTTACCCGAGGCTTTCTTTGCATGTAGGATTGTGCCAGAATAATGTTCACCCTGGTCATTGTTGCAGGTTTGCTTAGAGCTGTAATAAAAAGGGTAATGATTTTTTCCTACTTTTACTCTGTGGGTGTTTTGATTTTTTTGGAATGGGGAGGTGGGGAGGCACTGTTCAGTCTCTAGGGCTGGTGCATGAAATCCTTAACTGCTTTTACTAACAGGTGAAGGGCTGGTGTGCAGCTGTCTTGTAATCAGTTACCTGCAGAAATACTTCACACGTTGCTTATTTGCTTGTACAAATCAGGATAGGAGGCTAGATCATCACTAGATTCTTAACTGTATGCCAACCACAGGAAATATTATGCCTTTTCCTAATTTTGTGTAATGCTTTCTGTTACATAGAAGTCAGTTGTAATTTGATTTCACGTGTATTGTGTGAAGCCTTTAGTGGTCCTGTTAGAAAATATCCCTGCTCTCGAATTAATTGGGGGGAAAACACTGCTTAAGGATAAAAATCTGCTTCTGTTTTTAATCATTCTAAAGGTGACATGTGAAATGCCAAGTATATACACGAGAGTTGATATAAAACCAGAGGTTCTTTTTTGGTATCACCTCTTATCAACTTAAGTAATAAATTTTTAGATACCTTGAGACAAATATGTTTTGACAAATATATTCAGAAACATTACTTTTCGTTCTGTCACCAACCTAAAAGCAACAGAAATGCAGCATCATTTCTTTTTCTACTGTCTAATGTTTCACATGTCATACTTTTTAATCAATGTGAGTAAAGATGACAGGAGCCAAAAACCCTGACTGAAAATTTTGGAAAACAGTGAGCTAATGCATTAATCTGTTCTGTTGTTCTAAAAGGATGCCTGCCTGCAAAGGCAGGGAGAGATGGCAAGAAGGAAGTAAGCACAGCACTGACTAATAATTCAGCAGAGGTGTAACTGTCCATTTTACAGTCTGAATGCCTACATAGTTGCAGGAACCTAGTGAGAAATAGACCCTCTTGGCTGTAACTGTAATTTCTGTGTTCCCCTGTCATTTGTAGGCCAAAGATAAGTCTGAGGAGAGTGGTGCAAAACCTAAGCATGTGCTTAGTAACAGAGGAACCCAGACTGAAAGCAAGAAGCCTCTGGAAGGTATGTATCACTCCAGGCATGCTGCAGGCTTTGACTCCAGAATGTGCAGCAGACAAACTGGAAATTAATAGCCTGCTATTTCCCACTACCTGAATTACTCAAATGTAACTGAGTAACTTTGCCCCTCAGTACTGGGAAAATAGAATTGTTCTCACTGCCTTCACAAGATCATTTATCCCCAGGATCAAGCACCAGAAAAAGCTAGAAGATAAAGAAATTAAAAGGAGCACCTTTGTTTAGCTGAAGAGCTGGGGTTTTTTGAGTTGGGTTTCAGTCAGCTGAATTCAGAGAGCAGAGCACTGTGAAGATAGTGGCCCTATCACATAGCAAACCTAATAAGTTCTTTTCCATTAATACATGTGAGGCAGCCCTCCCTCTTCCCCCTCTCTGAAAAAGGGATGTGTTGACACTGGGAGTATCTTTTTTGATCAGCAAGTTTCACTGGCATGTCAGGGCCAGATTCCTATTTAGGGTGCATCTGTCAGGGCATTGCCCTGTTGCATCCATTGTTCATGCCTGTGGAGTTGCAACAGGGGTGAACGTGATGTTGAGCAGGCCCTGTCATGCTGTTGTCTTTACAAATTGTCAGTGAATCCTTTGCCTTATGGGCAATCCCCTTTTTAGCTTCATCGCTTTGGAAGTGACACAAACAAAGCAAATGGTCACAATTCTGACTCAAAAGCTGCCCAGAGTTGTTAGCAGACCTTGGTTGCTGGTGATCTGGGCATGCTGAATGTTAACAATGACAGAAGGCAATGAAGAACCTTTCAGTCCTTTTGTGGAAATTGCAAGTCAGCACTGTCTCGTGCCCCAGTGTCCCTTGGAGTCCTGCTGGGTGTGTCTGTACCCCTCTAACTGGGGAGGAGGGTGTACTGGGATCAGGAGGGTCCTGCAGGATCTGCAGTGCCTTAAACTACCTGTTATATTTGCCCACAAAGTGATTTCAGATTTTAGGTACAATGAACTTGAGCCTTGCAGGTTTTTTGTTTGCTTTAAGGATTCCAAGTTCAATCTGTGGCACTGCTGGAAAGGCACCAGAGCAGGTAAGTCTCTGGTTTTAAGCCATGAGCATTAGTAGTACCTCGAGCCTGATGGCTGAAGGATTTTAAACCTTTTGGGGGATTCTTGCTATCTTTTCTGGTGTAACTCTGTAGGTTATTTTGAGAGGTGTGTTGCTTTATTCCTTCTCTGTTTTGCCATCACTTTTGCCAAGATAGTTTATTAATGGATTATTTTATTCAGAGACAAAAAGCCTGAAAAAGCTGGATGAAAAGAAGGGAGCATGTGAGAAGGGGAACACTTCCAGTGCTGTAGCCCACAAAGCTGACTCCAAGCCCCAGCCTAAAGACAGGACAGCACAGCAGCAAGGAGTAGAAGGTGCTGGCAAAACACAGAGCTCTAAGAGCTGTCCACAGCAAAAGGACATCGATGTCAAAGCTCTGAATCAACACAACGGTCTGCCCTTCGTACACCAAGCTCATGCAGGCAACCAAAATGCTCCTGCTAAAGCACAGGACATGGACAGAGCCCCGTGCCTCGCTGAGTGCCATGGGCAGCTGGTTCATCAGAAAGCTGGGAAGAATGAAAGCACAGCTCCAGCGGGGAGCGCGGCGGCCCGGGAAGCTGCGCCCTCCACATCCCAGGCTGTGTGTGACACGGGCTGTGAAGTGACACACACCAGGTATGGCCTCGGTGGTGGCTTTCTCTGGGACCTGGAACCTCTTCTTGGGTTAGAAGGGAGAAAAGGGAAGCCAGGCCATTAAAGGAGGCATCTCCTGCTGATGAGATAGGAGTGGAGAGACCTCCCAAGGGTTAAGGCAGGAGGCTCAGGGCCCTGTGTAAAGCTCTGTGGAGCCCAGGTGGGAGGAGGGTTTGAGGTATCAGCACTTCTCTGTGCTGACACAGAAAGGTGACCACCACGGAGCAGCTCAGGTGGTTACAAACCACTTACTCCCTCCCAACTCCTTGGTTTCCATAGCCATGGGGCTGAAAGGAATTTGAGATATTATTAGTGTATGACAAAACCAAAGAATTTGTCTTTGTTGTCCTCAGTGTTTTCAGTGTTATGGTCACCTAAAGATTGTTCATTTATTCATCTCTATCAGGCTAATATTTTCCTCATATAGGTGTTTCATAGTCCATTTTCCTTTAGATTATTTATCTAGGATTTTATTTTAATCTCATTTATTTAAAATTTAAAAAGACCACACAACAGAAAACAGCAAAACCCCACAACCAAAAGACCCCTACCAAGTAAAGCCAAACAAATGGAATAAATGGAACTTCTGTGGCAGATTTTAACTGCTAATACCTTCTCTGTCTGGGTGAGTGGTTGTAAAGTGGTTTATATGTGTGTGTGTGGGGGTGACAGACACTCATCCATACACCCACAAATGTATGTATGACTTTGGGTGGGGAATTTCTCCATTGTTCATGTGTACAAATTTGGTGTCTGAGCCCCAGATTTTGGTTTGGGGATGAGGGAGGCCAGCAGGTAACTGGAAGGCAGGAGCTGGAGTAAACCCCAGGGGCAGCTGCAGCCCAGGGCATTGTCATGGTTTGGAGTGTGAAGTCACATGAGGGTGGTAAACACATCTCTAAAATGGATGCAACTTTTAATGAAGTTTGTAAGCCCACACAGAGGCATCACAGGAACATTGTGTTCCCCAGCTTGGAGAAATGCCCAAGAGTCCCACTGAGTTCAGGCTTGTCTAGATAGCAGAGGAAGTGTTTGCTCAGAGCTGGGTTCAGCTGCTCTCACAGCTCACACCAGAGCAGCTCAGATCCACAGCACAGCACCAGGGTGTTAAAGGTGCAGAAAATGAGACATTTCAGACTCTTGTTTTACAAAAGCAGAAACATTTTCTTTTATAACATCTTTTGCAATGAGGTTGCTCCACTGAAAGAGGCAATAACCTTTGTGAAAATGAGGTATGTTCTCTCCCAGACATCAGAAACTGTCTTCATTTGCCATTTTATAAAATCTACTTTACAACTTCACAAGTTTCAGTTTAGCCTCAGTAAAATCAGACTGCTCCTGACAGTTGGAGCAGTAACAGTTGACTCAAACATCATCACACAAATGTCTTTGACAGAGTTTAGGAGCACAGAGAATTGGTTCTAACCTGCATTCTTTTTAGGCAACACAAGAGGGAAGAAAATCATCAAACTTTTCCAGTAGTTAAAATGCCAAGGAAAACAGTACTGCTGGAGTGAGAGTTTATCAAAGTTAGATTTTTAAGGGAAAGCTGTGGAAAGAATGCTATCCCATCAGAAGACCCAGGCACAGATGGCTGAGTGTCAGCCAGCTGGAAGAGCTTACAAACCATCAGCTTTGTAGAGCCAGATGAGCAGCCAGCCATTTAGATAATCAGCCTGTAATTGGTGAAGGCAATCACTATCCTCTCTCTGCCCAGATGAGTGGTGTTTTATTAGACCAACTGTAATAATTGCAAAAAGTGGGCAAGTTTTCAAATGTGGGATTAACTCTTTGCAGGGTGAGACATTTTGTTCAGCAGAAGGGCAGACATGTAGAGAGATGAGGCCAGAGAAAGAATCAGCATGCTTTTTGGTGCTCTGCCCTTAGTGTTTGTGAGTCTTTCCCAGCAAGATTGGTACAGCTAGGTTTTATCCGTACTATAGAAATGTATGGGTTTGGAAACTTAGAGATTTTTCTTCCCCCACAAAGTTACAAAAACCAGGCTGGCCACCTCCATCAATATCAAATGTCCCCTGTTTGCTCTGCAGGATATCCATCAGTGTACATATGACTGACACGAAAGAAAAGATTGAGATGGCCAAGGAGGGAAATGTAAGTGACAGCAGAGGTAAAAGTCCCAAAGCGAAATCCACACCAGCAGACTTGAAAGGAGTCAAACAGCTGCCTGACAAATTAAAACCTCAACAGAGTCCTAAAAACATCAGCTCCAAGTCAAATTCAGAAGTTAAAGGGGACAATAAGCAAAATGAACTTGCACCTCAAACAGGGAAGCAAAAGCCATTCCTGAGCAAGCCCAAACCAGGTGAAAAAGCTGAAGAGAAATCAGAATTAAAATGCGAGCCCATAACCTCACAGAATACCTCTGCAAAGGAGTCTGTGAAAGATGCAGGGGTAGAAGTGAAAATCCATCAAGAAACGGAAAAAGCAGAAAAATCCCTGACAGATACCAAGTCTGAGAGGAGCAAATCTGAGACTGCAGGAGGAAGCAGACACGATGCTGAGCAGGGTACAGGAGAGGCATCAGGGAAGACCAAGTCTCTGGAAGCTGGCAGAGCCCTTCCCACTGAAGGAGAAATCATTGGTAAGTTGCCCACAGTTACTCTTGAAACTTGTACATTGAGGACTTTGTGCTATTCCTGCCTGTTGTACAGACAATAAGAGCAGGAGCAGTGCTCAGTAGAACACCCACATCTTACACTTCAAGGACATTTTGGGTACCTTTGACTATGTGAATAACAATTCACAGATTCTTTTAATAGGGACTTTCCTTTTCAAGTGTGTTTTGGGAAAAAAATAATTCAAAAATAGATCGCATGAAGTGTATATGTGATGAGAAATTAGAGGATTTAGAAAAAATCCATTTTCTTTAGATGAAGCATTTGTTCCTTCAGATAGAGCGTGCAAACCAGGCACACTTTAGCAATTATGGACTGGAAATCCAGAGCACAGAAAAGTACTGCAGGAAATGTTTCTTGTTGTGGCCTGTTGTGTTACTGGCCATGGATCTCTTGGTTCCTGAGGGAACACTTGGTTGCTTTGTCTCAGGGAATGCTCTCTCCTGGCAGCACATATGTGTGTACATTCCAGAATGTGCAGACATGGGCAGATGACCTGACTGCTCTGGTGTTCTGAGCAGGGGCTGGAGATGAGTTGAATACATGTTAAATTGCAGCCTGAGATACCTGGAGATTAATTATAAAATTGCTTTCAATGGGGGATATAAAAAATGGGTTTAATGAAGCTTTACCCTAGAAAACCTTAGACATTTAGTGATCACAGTTAACTAATTTAGCTTACCACAAACAGACTAAACTTAGTAGCTGTAATGCTAAAAATTGCAGCTTTAATTTGGAAATTGTCCAAAATTCTTGCTGCTAAGAGGAACCTCATGATTTTATCACTGTCCTCATTCCTCAGTGCTGTGTATTTTTGCTGTTATTTCTGGCTATCACATAGCAATCAACAGATAAGTGTAATTTATTTCAAACTTTCAGGTAATATTTTCTGGTGGCCCTTTCTGTTCATGCATAAACTAAGATGTTGGTCTCCTAAAGGTCTCCAGTGGGTTCACTCTGTTAAAAAACCAGTGGGGATTGAGGAGGTGAGATCCAGATCTCAGTTCTGGGACTGTATCCCTTGTCTGTAAAAGGGATTTAGCAGCGAAAGCCCCTCACATCGTGTGGGGTGAAATCCGAGGTGTGGGGAGGTGAGACAGGGCAGGGGTGTGTGCAGCAATGGCAGTGAGCAGCCTGTCTCCCTGCAGATGACAGCCCCTCTCCTCCAGCTCCCTTCGAGCACCGCGTCGTCAGCGTCAAGCAAGCAGAGGTGACCGCGAGCTACTCCGTGTGTCGGCACCAGGTGCTGGGGGGGTAAGTGTGCCTGTCCCCATGCTGTCTCCATGCTGTCCCCATGCTGGGGAAGGCACTGAGCTGCAGAGCTCTGCACCTGGCCCCAAGGTGTGTGTGTGAGGGACAGACAAGCTCTCTGCAGCCAGAGGGGTGGGTTCATCCTGGGTGATCACAACTGCTCCTACATCAAGGATGTCCCTTAGATGGCTGGTTTCTGCCTCAGCCCCATTTTCAGATGCCTGGCTGCCATCCTGGTGGCTGGTTTTTTCATTTGTTTTAACAATCCTGGCTTCAGTGTTGTGGGGAGAACCTGTACCCTTAAGGCAGACAGATTCAGAGCATTTGAAAAGTCAACAAAGCCCAGTAGGTCAGGCAGCTTCCAAAGTCTTTTTTTTTTCCTGTGCTGAGCTGCACATTAAAGAAAACTAAGGAAGAGTTATAATTATTTTGACCTTATGTTTAGTTTTCACTCATAGGAAGTCTGCAGCTGCTTCAGCTTTTGTATTCCTGTATCCTTACTTATGTGACAAGAAGGCTTGATTTACACATTGATCCACATACAAATATGGCTTAATAAGTGTAAGCAATGTGATGCAACAGCAGGGAAGATGGTGTTTAGGAATCATCCCAAGGGGCATTAACATATCTGCATGACATGGGGGAGAATTTACAGCATGCCAGAAATGCAGGCTGTGGAGTGGCTACAGTTACTGTTCTTATGGTCATTAAAAAAGTTCTGGGATCAGGACAGAAATATCCTTGTTAATAGACCCACTAACATATCCCTGAAGGACAGTGAGGGGGTCCAGTTACAGAACAGAGCTGAGCATGGCCAGGCCGTCATACCTCAGCAGGAGCAATGGGGCTTAATATTTTAATGTAAGCACTGAACAACTGTCTGGAAAGATAAAACTAATCCTTCATAAGCTGAGAGAAAGAGGAGCTCCATGCTGCTGGCCACCCGACTCCGTTCACTTTGTTCTGGGCTATTTTTGCTCCTGATAAGAATAGTCCTAGGAGAGGTTTTGGTGCTGAGCTGTGCTGAGCTGCTTTCCCATCTTTTCCTTGGCATCCACAGGGGGCGTTTTGGGCAAGTCCACAAGTGCACGGAAATATCGACGGGGCTCAACCTGGCAGCCAAAATCATAAAAGTGAAAGGAGCCAAAGAGAAGGTAACCACACTGCTGGGAGCTCTGACCCTGCCCTCCCTGCCAGACACAACACCACTGCCCCGGGCTGCCTCATGAGGGGCAGCTCATCCTTGGGTACTGCAAAATCTTGGGCTTGGTGTGACTCTTCATCATCTCCTGTATTCATGATTAAACCCCCAATCCCCTTGAGACCTATGCTGTAGCTGTTGTTTGGCTTTATAAATAGTTCTGTTTTGGTATGTTGAAATTTAAGAAGTGTATTTTGCTCATTTTTTGTTACATTGTTTTTTTTTTTCAGGAGGAAGTAAAAAATGAAATTAACATCATGAACCAGTTAAATCACGTGAATCTGATACAGCTTTATGACGCATTTGAAGCCAAAAATAATATCACTTTGATCATGGAATAGTAAGTTTGAATGATCCCAGGAATTGTCAGATATCTGGGTTTTCTCATGTCACTAAAGCAAACAGAGAATGATAATTCTGAGCTGTAGAAAAGTGAGTGGTTTCCCAGCCTAAGAGAGGGTTGATCTCACTTTCAGAAACAAAAAAACCAAGGTTTTAAAAGTAATTTCTAAAGATCAGAAGCTTGTCAGAGCTTTATCTCTGACTAATTTTCTCTTAACTTCTGTGCAGAATTAAGTTCAGTTGTCAGCTCATGTGAAACAGCTTTCAGGTTGAGAAGTTCCATTTAGTAAATTTTGTAGGTTGAAGCCTTCTTTTCCCATGACTAGTAAGATGAGTGAATAACAGACACTTTAGTACTCCCTGTAGGTTCTCCAGGTCTCATGGGATCACCAGGTCACATGGGTTTGGGTTTGACATGTTTCTCCCCAAATACTAGTGACAACTTTCCCATTTTTGAATTTAGATTGATACTTAATTTCAAGAGAAATAAGTCTCTTGAAGTCATTGAGGCTGCTGATACACTTTATATTGGATGTTTTGTTAGGACCCTCAATTACAGAGCCTAATTCCCAACCTGGAAAAAAATGGGGCTAATGAAAACTTTTAGGGTTTTTAATGCTTTTCTGTGTGGAAATTTTAGTCTTGATGGTGGGGAGCTATTTGACCGGATCACAGATGAAAATTACCACCTGACGGAGCTGGATGCCATCCTGTTCACCAAACAGATTTGTGAAGGAGTGCACTACTTGCACCAGCACTACATTCTCCACTTAGATCTGAAGGTCAGTTGTTTGTGCTGGTTTAGGCACCACAGAGTCTCTGATTACTGAGGAGTAATTTCTCATTTCATGGACTCACATCATAAAGGAATAGACTTAATAGCTGCAATGAATGGACCTTGAGAGATTGATTACTTTTTTCCAATGTCTGTTCAGTAGCTTGTTTGGAATCATCAGGATTCTTGGCTTTTGCCTTTCTTAAATCAGCAGCTTTTCATTCCCTGCAGCATTAAATAATCCCCTTTTATCAAGGATGAAAAAAACCCCACCCAAAACCTCCTTGGCTAGAAATGCCCAGAGTCTTTCTCGACTTCCCCTACCCCTTTTAAACAGTGTACAAATGCCTCTCCAATCATCTTCTATAGTTTGTACTTTTTACTGCCTGGAACCAACCTGCAGCAAAATTGCAATATTTTCCTAATGGTCCCTTAATAAGGGATACTTTTAAACAGAAATAGAAACTGTTTTTTCTTGCCTGTTTATATAGCACCTTACACAAATTACATTAGACCAGGCTGGCTCATAGACAGTTCTGCAGCTGGACCACATCACCTCCCCATCCCCACCTTGGAAAATATTCTTATTGGAAAAAAAAAAATTGGGTGCATTTGATCTGTTTTTTGTGGCTTTTTATGGAGGGGATTTTATATTATCTTTTGCTAGATATCTCTCTCAAACATTTAACTCAAAATACCCTCTTCTCTTTTTGTAGCCTGAAAACATCCTATGTGTAAATCACACAGGAAACCAGATCAAAATTATTGACTTTGGATTAGCAAGGAGGTAAGGAAGTTCAGTCATGCATTATTTTAAAAAACCAAACCATATCAAACACACAAACCTCTGACACGTTTCTGGTAGTTCTTTGGTGAGGTGGTTGTGTTTTGATGGCTCTGTAATAATTCTCTGTGAGTGAGCTAAGCATTATGCTTTTGCAGGCATGAGTTTTCTGCTGTGTGCATTAATTATCTAATTACTTTTTCAAATAACATTTCTCATGGATAAAGCTTTACTGCTGTTCTAATTATCTCAAAATTACTCCCCATGTAGAGCTTTTACTCTAGGGACTCTGAAGGCTCCCAGAGACTTCTTGACTGCAGGGTTTCATGGTGCAGGTTCTAATTGCAGAAATTATCTGCTAAACTCTTGAAGTAGCTAAGTTGATTGAAAGAAAAAAAAAGAAAAAAATGTTTGAGCCATCCCATGTGAAAGAGGAAGCCCTCAGAAAAATAGCCCTCAGGACTTTTCTCCATTCTTTTACTTTGCTTGTATGAGTTTAAAGAAAAGCTGTGAGAGCATAAGTCAATTGCCCTAGAATAAAAGGGAAATATTTCTATTATTATTATTAGAGTCAGAACAACAATATTATTTTCTAAACGCTTTGAGATTTTTCTTCAGCTAAAAGCTGGTACATTCATTCATATATATATATATATTTATGTGCTTGTATATAATATCTGTTCAAGGACTTTGTTTCCATAAAATACTTGTGAAAGAAGAAAAAATGTACATTGAGTTTGGGGTTTTGTTTGGTTGGTTTTTAAATTGGGAGGGTAAAGATACACTCTTCTGCTGAAGCAGTTTTGCAAACAAGATCATGCAGGAGAAAGAGTTTACAAGCAGTGCTTTAGTGGTTTGTTCTGTCTGAACACAGCTGTGACTCCAGCTGCTGTCAGTGGCAATTGTTACTGCTTCAGTTTTGTAACCTTTCCCTGTTTAGCAATAACAAAAAGAATAGAGTCGTTTTCCCCTACATAGGGTCACTGCTACTTGTTCCTGAGCCCAAATAATCCTCTTCAGTCCCACCTTGGTTATTCTGTGTTCATATCTGTGATGCAGATGTTTACCCTCAGCTATAGCTGGGTACATCCCACTAATCAATGCTCTCCAAATCTTGTCTAATCAAAACTGCTTTGTTTTATGGATTTTGAAGAACTGATGGAAGGCATCCTGTGGTGCTTGGCAGAGGGTAAAGCTGCTGCCACTCTTTGGGAGAGCCCTTTGCAGGGTTTAGCGTCCTTGTTCTTCCTCCTGGCTTTGCTGTGGCAGAGGGGTAATGATGGAATATTCCCCTGAGGTCACCCCAGTGCTGCCCTGGCTGCTGGGCACTGCTCTGCTCCCATGCCACGCTCCCAGAAGCCTTGCCTTGCTCTTCCCTTGGTGAGATGAGCTCCCCAGCTCCTCACTCGTGGCTCTTTTCCTGGTACAGGTACAAACCCTGTGAGAAGCTGAAGGTGAATTTTGGCACTCCGGAGTTCCTGGCGCCCGAGGTGGTGAACTACGACTTTGTTTCCTTCCCCACGGACATGTGGAGCGTGGGTGTCATCACATACATGCTGTGAGTGGCTCCAGGGGCCTGCAGGGCAGGAATGCAACAGGAATGAGCCCATCTGGCTGTGACTCCTCCTAATTAATTCTGTTAAAACCCCCAGCTTTTCCTACAGAGGCACCTCGCTGTGTGTCCAAAGTGTCTAAACAACAAACAATCCTTGTGATAAATATGTAAATGTTCTTCTCTCTTATCATCTTACTTAGCAAAGTAAAATGGGTCAGGTCTTTTTTTTTTTTTTTTTTTTTTAAACTTTGAAAAGTTGCCCAAAATATGTGAGAATTTTGTTTGTGGTTTTGAGGACTTGAATTAATTTTTAAGTTTGTAATCTGATAATTTTATAATCTTAGACTTGGTGTGCATCAGCACAGGTGAATTAATATTATCTGTGTTGGGCCATGGGTCTAAGAAATGACCTGTCATGAACAGGGATAAAACTTTTCTCTGATTTCTGGATGGCAACCATGGACAGCTTGTCTGTCCAAAGTCTCTACCCTTCTGATGAGCTTGTTTTGCATGCCAGAATCTTTCACAGACATTTTCTGTGAACTGGATAAATTTCGGGTTTAAATTTGTATGTTAGCCAAAACCCAACTGAATGAAGTAATACATGATGGAAGCAATAAATCTGGGCTTAGAGACTAACTGTAAAAGGTAATTTATTGTTCAGAATTCTGTTTAATTCAAGCCACATATGGATATGGGCTCTGATTTGGGAAAGCTCTTGAGTCCCTCTAGCTTTCCTAGCTGGGAAAGCACTGAAGGATGTACCTAAATGCTCACTGAATCCGTCCTTTGGGGATCTATTAACGGTGCTCCCTGACCTGAGTGAACTGCTAGGGGGTAACACTAAATTACAACACTTCATTGCCCCAGACTGTTGCCTTATCATGGCAGGGACTGAGATGTGGAGCCCTCCATAGCTGAGAGCCTTTTCCCTCCATAAGATAACAACAATTACGAAGCAGAGGATTCATAGAAGGAAAAACACACTTTGCATATGATAACTGCTCTTCTCCCCCATCCCATCTTTCTTTTTTTAAGGCTTAGTGGCCTGTCCCCATTCCTGGGAGAGACTGATGCAGAGACAATGAATTATGTAGTCAACTGCAGCTGGGATTTTGATGCAGAAGCATTTGAGCAGCTCTCAGAAGACGCCAAAGACTTTATTTCCAGACTGCTTGTGAAGGAGAAAAGGTACCTGTGTGTCTGATTGTGAGGACTGTAGCACCAATGATATTAAATTCTTACCAGCCAGTTGTTTGGATTGCAGCCAACAAGGAAAACTTACTATGTGACATTTTTGTGTGCTGGCTCTGGGCTTGCTGGGCAGTTCCTCAGTGATTCAGGAGCCCCTGTTTTAAAGGAAAGTGTCTGTGTATCCTGACTGAGAAAAGTAGTTTTTCACAGAGGCATCAATACAGGCAGAACACAGGAAATCTGGAAGGATTTGGAGTAGAATTTTTATAGCAATCTGTCTCTAAAGCTTTTGCTTCTCTGAGCAAAAACTATTTCTATTGTTAGTTTGGACTCTCACAAGCCTTGACAGAAATTGCAAAAATGCCTCTTGAATGCCATGGCAGATAAATGGAAGCTGCAGCTGGGAAAATGTGCATTGTTCTCTTCTAAAGTGGTCTACAGGCTTTTGGGAGATATTAGGGAGCATTTGGGACTTAACTCTGCTTGTGGCTTCTCATTCTTGGCTCCACTGGGATAAAAAGTGATTGCACATATGAAACAATAGAGAATGAGGATCATATTGATGTCAGACCATGGCTGGGGGGTTGGCTGGCTATGGAAATTTTTCTCTTGCTGAGTAGTGATAAAAAACTAATCAAATCAGGAAATGATGCATACAGTAAAACAGATTGTGTGTTTGAGGGGAATTCAAAGGAGTGCTTAGAATATTAACAACTTCCAGATCATTACCTAAATCAGACAAAACAATTCTAGTACTAATTCCATTTTGAACAATAGGTTCCTATGAAAAACAAAGAATGAACTGAAATTTAGCATACTGCCAGCAGAAGAGATCTAAGAATTTTTTCTCAGACTGTAATGATGATTTGCTGTGAAACTGTAAACTTCAGAGTCTTCAATCTTTCTGTGCAATGGGATGAATGGGATTAGGGTGTCCAGAGGGACACGCTGAAAACTCTGGTTAGAAGCTGTGAATGAAATGAGTGTGTGTGAGAAGGGTGTTGTCAGTGGGCTGCAGAGAGCAGTGATGAGCTGGCCCAGTTGTTCACAAGGTGTGTGGCAGCCTCTGCTCCCCTGCAGCCCAGGCCCCTTCTCCCTGCTGGGACAGAGGGTCTGGCCTTGTGCAGGACCTGCAGCCCCAGCCCCTTTTCCCTGCTGGGACAGAGGGTCTGGCCTTGTGCAGGACCTGCAGCCCCAGCCCCTTTTCCCTGCTGGGACAGAGGGTCTGGCCTTGTGCAGGACCTGCAGCCCCTGCTGTGACCGCTGCAGTCGGGGTGAGCAGGCAGGAGTTGTCTCCTCATCAGCCCAGGGGCAGCTCAGACACAGCTCCCGAGTTAGCCATAGGCTTTTGATTTGAAAAAAGGCAAATTAAACTTTTTTCTCAACACCTCTACCTCAAGATTTCCTCTGTTAGCATGTATTTTTCAGACCTTTTAGGATAGGCTGTGGCATTTGGGCCCACTGTTGGATGTTAGGATATTAAGTGTGCTTAGCTTGATCCGAGTTTAGGGTCAATAGACAATTGTGCTTTTTAAATATGAGGCACAGAGTGAGCTCGTGCTGTCAGGACAGACAGATAACACCACAAATATTACTCTTCTGTTAGCAAAGTTCTGAATTTGCATAATAGAGTGACACATTACCTCATGAACATAACCACAGCTCCACCAAGCCACTTCAGAGCCACCAGCAGCCCTCCATCCCGCTCAGCGCTCCTGCTGGAGAGCGCAGGATGCCATTAGGATCCCATGCAGGGGATGAACATTTGCACTCGCGTTCGTCCCCTTGAGGCCCTTCCTTTATCCCTGACAAAGAGCAGAGGGCGAGAGGGGCTGGGTGCTCACGGCAGATCCCTCCCCGCAGCTGCCGCATGAGCGCGACGCAGTGCCTGAAGCACGAGTGGCTCCAGGACCTCCCTGCCAAGGCCCACAGGTGCAAGCTCCGCCTCAAGTCCCAGCTGCTGCTCCAGAGCTACATGGCCCACAGGAAATGGAAGGTAAATCTGCAAATATGCTGCTGCCACCGGGAAAATCAGCACAGCACGGGCACAGCCATTCCCTCCTCTTGTGTGGTGGCTCACTGGTGCCCACAGGCTTCTTGCTTGTATCAGTTCTGAAGTCTGTTTTTACCTGTAAATCAAGTGTTTTGTCCTGCAGGAGGATATTGCCTCTATTTCTAGCAAGTTTGGTTTCAATTTTCACTCTGATTGGTGTTTAGTTTTGACATCTTTCTTTCTACACATTCAGAGGATTCAGATGCTACTTTATATTAAAAGTTCATTCTCTTTACACTTTTTCTGTTGCTAACAGTTGCATTGCATTGATCTGTTGTCACTAAGGAGTAGGGATATAACTTAAGGCAGTTTGTGCCTCCCACTACACAATAGAAGTGTGGGAGAGAGGAAAAAAAAAGGCTCAACCCATCGAGAGAACTCTTCAGGATCTTACTGATAACCCCAGACTCCTTCTGAACTAAGTTTTGTGATGTGATAGGTAATAATTTGTGTGTGAGTCTCTATTTGATTGCAGATAATTGACCCTAAAAGGTAAACACAGTGATCTTGTTAGAAAGAAGCCTGTGGAATTGTGAGGCAAACTCAGTGAGGACCATTTCCTTCCCTTCTGTCACTGGGGAGTTGCATTTCCTTGCCAAGGAGTTAAACCAGATGCTTAGAGTTTTTTCAGTCCTGCAGTGCAACTGCTTGGTGGCAAACGTCTGCACTTGCATTTTAACACAACCTAAAGACCTATCACTGTACAGTTCATAATAACACTGAAGAACCTCACAGTGCTGTGCAGGAACCACTGCAACCCACACAAGCTGGGGGTCACTAGAGGGAAATGGGTTTACCAGGAAGAAAAATCCCTGTCAGCTGCAAGAAAGTTCCTTTGCCTTGGTTGCACTCACACTTGGACTGTTCTGTTCACAGAAACACTTTTACGTGGTGGCTGCTGCTAACAGGCTGAAGAGATTTCAGAGTACGTCTGTCAAGCTTGTGTGAGCTTGTATGAAACCTCCACCACTCCTGGAGATGGACATGAAGCTGTGGAAGGAGGACTCAATGTCTCCAAACATTTTGATCCCTGTTTTATAACATAAGGTTATGGAACTGTCTTCCTCAATTATTTTGTGTGTTAGTGCTGCAGCAGTGCCTTAAGGAAGAGGCACAGGATTTCTAAAAGCAGAAGCTACTTTGTTTATTTTTACATGTTTTTAGTTGTTCTGTATAGTAGTAGAAAAATGTGGCTGTTACTGGGGCTGACTTCTTGCTGAAGGCTTTGATTCTGCAGAGTATTGTTGGTGTGTTTATAGCAGAAAACCCCCCTGGTAGTTTTCTGGTCTCTCACACCATGCACTGGATCTCTAAAGACTTTCTTCCTGACTGATGTATGTGTGTTACCAGCTTTAGAGAACTGCCACACAGTGGCACAACTTGTCCCTCAGGTGTTTGTTTCTTAAAACAAAAGATACAGACATAGTTTTCTTCTGTATTTCTTTCCAGAAGGTAGTTTCCCCACAACATGAAGATGCTTCAGTGCAACTCCAGCTTTGGATGGTTTTGGTTTGTTGTTTTGGTTTTCTATTATTCTCCTTTCTCCTTTAAAAATAGTCACTGCATAGTTAGGAACTATGAGGAACCCTGGTTTGAAGTAACTTAAGTCAGTCCATTGCTGCTGTTTATTAGGGCAAGTTGAATTGAGCTGAACTGATTGAACTTCTGGAAGGAGATGTGTGAAACTGCCACGCATACAAATGACCTAATGACTGTTGGGTCTATGCAAAGAGATCTCATGTTTGAGAGAAAAGAGGAGAGTTCCAGAGAGTTGCTTTTAAAACTTGTGCTTTTCATTCTCCATGACTGCAGCACTTAAGTTGCTAAGTTTTAGTTGGAGGATTTGTTTCTCCTCTCTGGAAATTTTAATGCAGTATGAGAAGCTGGTATGGTGTGACAAGCTTTCAAAACAGGTTTCATTTCTAATAGGTTCAGTAACAGGGAAACAGAATACTGCCAGACTCTGCCTTTAGTCCAGTTAGGAGGTTGAAGCCCTTTTTTTCCCCTCACTTTGCTCTTGAATATTTAACATTTTCTTCACAATATTAACTTATTTTGGATTTTAAACTCTTTTCTTATGCATAGAGTGGGAGCCACTTACAGTCGCTCAGATAAAAGTACAACACTATTTATTAAACCTATATTTTCCTGTTCTGGATTCTGCAAAACTCAGTGTGAACTGGCTCTTAGGAAAAATGGAAACTAATATTACTAAAAGTAGCTTTCCAGCAAAGGCGCCTGTGAAGCTCCTTTCAATTCTGTGGACTTTCACATCCCTTGAATTTGCAGAAGTGATGGTTACTAATGCTGAGGTTTGTAAGACTGGCTTATTCTAGTCTAGTTATCTTTTCCACTCAAGTGCTTCTCAATTTGCATAGTCCTGACTTCTGTAGCATTTCCAGAATTGGGACAGAGAAGAATCTTGGTAATTTATCACCTTCTATGAAGGCCCACTTTTGTTCATGTTTTCCTTCCACAGTGTTTCTGCATGCTGAATGTCATTGTATTCATTGGTCTGTATATTTCTGAATTAATACTAATAAATTTCATGAAAGTGGAACAAGAATACTCATCAACTTTGGTTTAAGCCCCCCTGCCAAACAAACTTGAAAGTATTTGAGTAGGTCCAGAGATACAGGCCAGGCAGAAAACATGCAAGTGAAATGGAACAAAGACCTTGTCTCTAAGCTTATGACTGCCAGACACAAAAAATCTGTTACCCAGCCAACATCCTTTTCCTCTGGATATCTTCCTTCTTAAGGCACAGGCATCTCCTCCATGTTTTTTATTTTGCATTCCAAGTACCTGTGCCAAGAACATGATGTCATAATACAAAGCTTTTCCTTCCAGTACTTCTATTGTTTCTTGGAATATTTAGGACCCCTTACAAGAGCACAAGAGATTTCATTCCTATACACATGAAAATAAGTCAAATTCATTGACTAAACAATATTTATTTAAAAAACCCAAAAAACTAAAAAAATAAGGCTTTGTTGCTCTGCTGGTTTTGCAGTTTAACAAGGCACTGTTAGTCCCCTTCCTCTTATTTCACTGACTGCTTCCACCCAGGGGCTCAAGGGCCTGTAACATAACTTATTTATACTTAAAGTAGCATTAGAATGTTACCTGCTTCTTGCAGCAAGAGAATGAAGCTATTCTACCCCTAATGCCACAGCCTGGTGAGCAGTCATACACACTTCCTTTAAAATCCCATTACTCTGTGGTATCATTTATTAAAACTAACATTCTTAAATACTTAAAGCCTAAATAAAATCAGCTGTCTGCCAGGCAGCCATCACTCACATGCTACTGGATCTCTTGTTAGAGCAGAGGGAGAGTTAAAATTAAGAGCAAGCAGCAGTTACATTACTGGGTGGCATTACAGAGTCAGTACTCCTTGTCTCTCGTGCCTTAGCAGCATTTTCCAGGATTTTCTTTTTCCATTCTTCATAGTCCTGATTTGTTTCAGTCTTTGGCCGTTTACATGGCATTTCCTCATCCTCTTCAGAGCCTGTGAGGAAGCAAGAAAGCCCATGAGAGGCCACCATGAGCAGCATACTGCTGGGGCTAACAGGCAGTGAGCAAATGTACAGACACCAGGAGGGGGCTGTCCCTGGTATCCAATCCTGTGGTTACTGCTCCCCTCACCTGCTGGGACAGTCACCTCTGTGTCTGAACACAGCAGCTGTCCTTCATTGTGCTGGGACTGCTCACTAGAAACTCCTGCTGCCAGGCTCTCTGTGCTGCCACAGAGGTTTGCAGGATTGAGAGAGCTGCTGTGAGCTGGAGCAGCGTGACCCATCACACAACTAAAACACTGAGCAGCAACAAAGCTCAGAACTAGTCCAGTGAGGTGATTTTCACTCACAGCTAAACACAACTTACCATCTTCCTGCTCATACTGCTCCAGGGTGCTCTGGAAGCTGTCAGGTGTCTCTGCAGGCAGTGGAGCATCTTCTAAAAAACAAGTAAGTTGCTTTGCTTTTGAATGGTATTAGGGGTTCCAAGGGTGGCTTAAATGTGATTCTTTGACAGCAGTGCCACCTTCCACAAGTGCTGTTGTCCAGTCAGAGCAGTTCCCTGGTCCAGACTGATGCTCAAGCTCTACAAGAGGTACCAGCACTTCAAGTATGGCATGGACTGACTGGCTGCTTTAGTTAGCAGCAAATTGCTGCTGCATTGGTAACCACAATGATCCACCATGTTCACTGCCCCAAACCACACTGCTGCCCTTCAATTGTTTCTTTCCCTTCTATTCCATTCCCAAAATTTTTATAGATACCCACAACAGGCAGGGGGCTGTCCAGGTATACAGAGGCACACTCTTCCCTGAATTCTTATGGAAATTCCCAGTTGTCTTTAGTTGCTTTAGTGCTGGGATAATATTTGGGGTTTTATAGGGCACATGCCTAGGAAAAAGTAGCAGCTTTTGGGTTAGATTCAGGCAGCATGTTGCAGAAAACATCAGGGTATGAACACACAGTGAGAGAGGATAACTTTCAGTAGGAAAGTAAGAAATGAAAGCCTAGGAAAGGAAAAAGGAGAAAGAGGAAGCAGCAGAAACACAAGGACATTAGGGCACATATTGTATTTCAGACTTTCTCCCCAACAAAAGGGAGCAGAGAGAACTGCAGACTCAACAATGGGCAAGAAATATTCCTGACATCTGCCCAATGTATGAGGAGGTATGTGCCAGGGAATGGCTGGGTTGGTACTAGAACAGCAAAGCTCATGCTTGTTAATCTTGCAGTGGGGGAAAGGGAAGCACAGGAGTGAGTCAGGCTGAGGAAGATGTTTGTGATGACTTCTGTGCCAGGTTGCCATGTTAACAGGATGCAGAAACCAGGCAAGAGGGAGGAATCCAAGACAGGTCAGGTAGTAGGGAGAAACAAGAAATTAATTGCAGCAGCAAAGACTGGAAAGAGCAGCGAGCATTTGAGAAGAGAGGAAAACATTGGTTTTTTTTATCCTTGCTAAGCTCTTGTGACTTTTACAGAAGTAAGGCCTGGGAGGGGCACTGGGCTGCAGGAAACATGTTGGAATGGATGGGCAGATTTGGCTGAGAGGGGACAGCTGCAAGTGATCAGACTGAAATCACCAGTGGAACAGGATGGGGCACTGTGGGGCTATGGGATGGCTGTGCTGTCTTACAGGGACAAAGCCAAAAACTTACTGTTGAGCTGCTGGCTTATCTTCTCCATCTGACTGCACAGCCGGTCAAATATTGCTTTTTTCACTCCAGACGTAGCCAACATTTTAGTTTTGTCCACTTTTAGCTTCAAACACCTACAAGAGAAAGTTATCTCTGTACAAAGCAACACTCCAGCAACTGTCACTTAGGTGAGGTGATAATTACTGTACCAACACTGTCTGTGAGAATGAGGAAGACAGGCCTGACCTTTTGTTCCACCTATCCTTGTCTCACTCAGAAACAAATCTGCTTAAAAAACAGACCCCTACACTACACATTACTCAGTCAGAACAGCTCCATTGAAACTCAGGGTGGGTTCACCTTACCTAAGGAACTGTTTTAGGAAAAGGTAACTTTTCAGATTTTCAGGGAACCAGGACAAAATGCCACTACAACAAAAAGCTGAATGTGACTGAATTTTTCAAGAGAGCCCTTGTCAGGAGCTGTGCAACTACACAGCACCTGTAGTGCTGAATAAGACTCTTACAAGGTGTAATGCTGAGGGAGGAAGATCTTTGCATACAAGCAAACCCTTCCCAAGTGCTGGCTGAGTCACACTCAGCCATCTCTTTAGCTGACATGGGCCTACAGCTGTCAGAGCCATCTCCCAAATGCTACAGCACCCTCAGCATGTAATGGTGTAGTTCTTGGGGTTTTTCCTTCTTCAGAATGACTGCTTCTTGGTGCTCAGAAGCCCTTCTTGCACCTTGAGCAGCGTTTCACCAAAAGCCATGTAAGTTTTTGCTGTGTGCAGTACATGTTGAACACTCCACTATGAGGAAAGGCCTGGTTTGCTCCAGCTGTCTCCCTTTGCAGGAGCAGGGCAGCAGGGTATGCAAAGCCAGACCCTGAATGAATGAGCTGTGGCACTGGCTGGTGTCTCAGCAGGCATTTCAGGCTCAGGAAAGTCTCCCAGGCTACACTCACCTGCAGGCAGTGCACAGTGCAGCTGTCAGAAACAGGGGTTTGGAGAAGTCCAGGTCCACTCGCTGTGCTTCGGAGAGGCTGCATTCATACCTGGGGAGCAGCAAGGGGCAATTGGACACTGCATCTGCCTCACACAGAGCTCTCACATCCATCTGTCACCTGGCACTGCTGCTACTGGCTGAGAGGAGCAGAATAGATGAGGGAAAGAAGGTGGTTGGGATGACCTCCTCTTCTGGAATGAGAGGTGTTTTAAACTGGGGATGTGGATCAAGGCATGTTAGTAAAATCTAATTTTGTGCTCCTGATCCACACTACACTTTTAGCTCTCCCTAACATGGTAAAATTTACAGTGAGATGCTTTCCATAAATCCATCCTACAACAGAAGGTAGCATTACAGTTTGTTTGATTCCTGGAATATGTATGGTACAGAGAGGAAGGCTTATAAATAGAAAATGGCAAAGTGGATGTGCAGTACTGAAAAATGTAATTTTTTATTGTCCACCTGCCCCAGGCTATTTTTTTCCAGTTTGTATTAAGTGCCACCAAGCAAGCACAGCCTTTGTGCACTGACCTAACAGCATTTAAATGTGTGCTATCAGGGTGACAGCACTGCAGAACAGAGCTCTTCTGGGACTGCTTTGTTAAAGGAGACGACACAGCATGGAAAATTTTAGTTAACTCAGTTGAATCTCCACTGAAGTGTTCTACCTATTGGTTTTACAGGTAGAGTGATGTGGATTCTAAGAGATCTGTATCTCCAAAAGGGAGGTTTTATCTCTACTGAGAATTACTTCTGAACTGTGCCATGATCAGCAGTTAAATGGATGACAGTGTGATGCTATGGGCAAATACAGGGATTAAGAGTCCTATATTTTTACACTATTCCCAGCTGAAAAATTCTGAGTTGGACAATGACTTGCTGAGATTCACACACTAAATTCTTCTAACAGGTATTCTAAAAAGTGGCCCAGCTCATGGCTGGATTTTCAGTGCTAAGAACTCACCTCAGTGCTCCAATCAGTAGGAGATATCTGGCCCTTCCAAACATCAAGCTCTTTACACACCTAAAGAACACAGGACCTTACTTGTGCTCCCCAGAGTGCCCACAGGAGCTTCCTCACCTCTGCAGGATCTCTGAAGCCATGCTCACTGCCTCTGAGCAGCAAAACTGCACAGCCAAGTCTCGCATCCCCAGCCTTTGGTTCACCTCTAGCAAACACTCCAAAGACTTCATGGAGCTCTGGTAGGTGGTCTTGTTCAAACCAGAGAGTTTAACACAATAGCTCTGTCAAGAAAACAAAGACAAGCCCCAAGAATTAGCAAGATTCCTTCCTGACATCTTAATCAGGCAACCAACATAACCATTAAGTTCAGCTGCTACATTAAACAAATTTGTGCAATGAATAATGTATGTTTTGACTGCACACAGAAAGATGAACCACCTAGGAATGCCACATCTTTTAATGCAGTGATGTTTTTAGACTGTTTCACTGGAAGTGAGGTTTGACATTTCCATTTATGACGTGGCCCCTTTATCACAAGGTAATTAGCGACATAAGCAACACCTTCATGGAATCAGGTCCAATTAAATTCTCCTCTGCTGTAAATGAACCATCATGAATAGGTTATACCAGGCATTATTTTGACAGCTCAGTGCTATTCACCTGGCAGATTTACAGACGAAGGTTTACAGGTACCCCTACAATGAGAGATTTCTTGAAGCAATTGCTTTCTTCCCACAGTAAAAAGGACAGATCTTAAATTTAACATCCTTGTTGGTAATCTATTTGTTACTACAAGAGTTGAAATTATACCAAAGCAAGCTTAATTTGTGATGGGATGATGACAGTGATCTCAACTTTTACTGTTTCAAACTGAACAGTGAAAGGTCTAACACAGCAAACTGTGAGATTTAGGGGAAAGTTAGTTATTGCTTCCCATTCCTGCTTCCCATCCCCAACACACGCTACAGAACGATGGTTATGTGGATCAGGCAGAATGCACCAGCCAGCCAAGTCACACACTCTGCCTTACTTTGTCCACTGGTTGTTTCATGAAACTCGCCGCCAGGTCCAGGCACATCACAGCACTGCTCGTCGCCGTCATTTGGGCCATTAACCCCGTGCACTTCACCTGGGACAGCCGCAGATACTCCTCAGCTTTTCTGCAAAACACCCAGAACACAAAGCCCTCGTCATAACCACAGTTACGAGACAGACTGTCCGACCGGGCTCGATCCAAGGCTCCGCAGTCCGGCTGCAGCACGGCCTTAGGGCCCGGGTGCTGACGGGGCAGAGCCGCCCTTGCTCCGATCATGTGCAGCAGCAGCAGCAGCAGCAGCTCTGCCCCGCAGGGCTGGCCGTGGCTGTTTCATTGAGCCCGCGGCTCTGGGAATTCCAGCACATCCACAGACCCACGGCGGGCGCTGCTGCGGTGCGGGCACAGCGCGGGGAGCGGGCCGGAGCCGCTGACCCGGGCGGGAATAGCGCGGAGCCGGCTGCGGGCAGGGCAGCGCGGAGCGTCCCGCGGCAGGGCCGGCGGTACCTGAGCAGGGCGGGCTCGGCCAGGCCCAGCCGGGCCGCCATGGCCCGCACGGCCCCGCGCTCCATGGCTCGCCGCGCCTGGCGCGCACTCAGCCCATTGGCCGCTCGCGCCGCCAATCGCCGCCCGCTCCGCCAATGGGCGCGCAGCGCGGCGCTCCCTCGGAGCGGGCCAATGGNCGGGCGGGGCTGAGGTGCGGGCCGGGCCCGTTGTGCCGGCGGTAACGCTGCCCGCGGCCTGGGCCGGGTCAGCGCCTCGCTGGGCTCTGCCCGTGTGCTCGTGGGGCGCTGGGGAAGGCGCTGTTTTTACCGGGGAATCGCGGCCGTGGCAGCGGGCAGTTTGGCTCTCCTTCGCCGCGCTGCCCCTGTGTCAAAGCCGGGCTTGTGTCATTGCCGGTTCTGTGCACGTGTGCCGTGGCTGTCCGCCTTACAGCCTGCGCTCCAGTCCCGCTCGACCCTGCCAGACTGCTGTCCTAGGCTTCCCGAGTAAAGTTCCTTTCTTTTCCGGCAGAAGAGGTGGTTGTGCATTGGTGGGCGCAGCTCATTAGCGCTCTTTGCCGCAAATGTCGGTGTTCGCTAGGCAGGGAGCCGGCGAGGTGAGGGTCACCCTCTTCTCCCAGGTAGTTAGCAGTAGGACAAGAGGGCATAGTGTTAAAATGTGCCGGGGGAGGTTCAAGTTGGACGTTCGGAGGAATTTATTCACAAACGTGTGATTAGACATTGGAAAGGACTGCCCACGGAGGTAGTGGGGTCACACCCTCGAGGTGTTTAAGGAAGGACTGGACACTGGACATGGCACTGAGTGCCATGGTCTGGGTGACAAGGTGGTGTTTGGCCACAGGTTGGACTGGATCTTTCCAACCTCATTCATTCTGTGAAACCTGAAATTTCTACATGGAAATAATGCATACTGAGAAATACTTGACAATGAAGTTTCCTAGTGAAACACAGTTATCTTTAATGTGTATTCAGTGGTATGTAATATTCAATAAAATTTTAAGCAGCACTTGCTGTAACCACCACAATGTGTAATTAGCCTAAGTGTGATGTGCAAACTACTAACAGTATATAGATAGTGAGGCAGAAAACAATGGAATGCTTTATAAATGAGGGATTGCTCAGTTCTTTGGCTTTTGGAACAGACTTTTTAAAAAAGTTATATGCATGTTGATCTCTGTGTCTTTGGGGCTGTGTAAAACCCGTACTGTTAATTGAAAGAGGAATGTTAAATACTGAACTGAGTGTTGAGAAATGCTAAATCTATATAGCCAACAATCTCTGTCCCCCACACAAATGTTTTGTGGTAGTCAATTATTCAGAAATGAAACTACTTTTCTTTTCCTGTCATTTCCATGGGAACTGGCCAGACACTTGTCTGGTCTCATGGCTTCTTTCTAAGAATAGCTGTTTCAGGTGATTCAGAAAAAATAAAGTTACAGATGTTGAACATGGGATAATCACAGCTGTTAAACATGGGATAATTCCCTCTACCAAATTAGGCTCCCCTGTGATTTCCTGTGGCTAAACTTGGTTTAAACCTTGAAGCTGAATTCTTAAGTACCTTTAACATGACTTGTTTTAAGAGGGCTCTGGCTGCTTTTGATCATACCCTGAATAAAAGGTCCATCTCTTTAATACTTAATAGTGTCTTGTGGCTTCCTGTAGCAGTAAGTACCAGTTCCAACACGTGAAAAATGCTTTCATCTCTCTGATTGATCTCTGAGCTCCTGTACTGCGAGATGTGATAGAAGTTCTGGAGCCTACAGTGTTGCAGAGAAATGCTTCCTGTATGGTATCAAATGCTTGTGCTTTGTTTTTTTTTGGCAATTCCCTCAGTATGTTACCCAGCAGTGCACTGTGTGCAGCCAGGCTTCAGGCTGGCAGTGTCCTCATCTGCTGCTGTAGCTCACCCATCCTCTGTCTTGGGCAGCCTCATTTGAAATGTCTCAGCAGTGATGTGTTGGCAGGTAGTCCTAATAACAGTGGGAGGAGGCAGGAAAACCTCCTTGGGTAAATGTCATTTGTTGTGGTAGTCAGTACAGGTTGTGGGCAAACACAATGTGGAACAGGCTGTAAGCACATCAGCTAACTAAAGAAAAGGACTTCGGGAGATTAGGTGAAAATGCACTTTAGAATGGAATTTTGCCTTTTACTCCTTTTACTCCTTGCACCTTAAGCACCTTATGTGCCTTAAGGTGCATGCAGCTTAAGGCACCTGTGTGTCAGAACATGAGCTTTTAGGCTTGACAAGCTCCCTGGAACTCTGCTCTCTTTCAGTACTGTGTCATTCTTGAGTACTCCAAGGTAGCAGATTTTTAAGTGAAGTAAGTCAGCAGATTGGTTATTATTTTTGGCCCTCTCTGGAGTGCAGCTCAGTATCAAATACAAAACTAAAAATGAATCTCATGGAACTGAATGTTAGAAAATGAGTAAATCTTACACAATACGTGCAGTTTGGTTTGTATGCTCATGAGTAATTGCTGTTATGAGGATGGTCATGATGCAGAATAATGTTTGTGGCTGCAATAACACACTTCCCTAATAGTTTTCTGCAGGATAACTAGTATTAACTGTTCTGATCAGTTGGTTTCAAGCTCTTTGGGGTTGAAAATAATTATTTTCCAAGGCAACTTACAGTTTAGTTTACTAGCCCTTATTAAAAAAAAAAGCCAAAGAAACAAAACCTGAAAGGAATGAAAAAAGTACACCAAAAAGACCCACACCAAAAGCTGGCTTTCCTCACCCCCCTCTCCAAATTAATTTGCTGTGAGTTTTGACTTCATAGCTTGCATGTGGTAACTAATGCTAGCCCTGTGTTCAAAGCTAGCAAAAGGCTTTTGTCTCCTGTGCAGAAGCTGCTGGTGCACCTGGGGGAGGCAGTTCTGTCCCTTCTCCACTGCTCATTGCTTCCTTGTTGCTTCAGAGGAAAAAACGAGTAAAGCAAAACTCCTCCCATCAGCTACCCTTTTTTCCTACAACATTTGCAGTGTATCTAGTGTGGGTATAGCTCAGACATTTCTAAAGTCTAAATAGGTGCATAATTGCTATAAATTGCTTCTCTTGTGCTCAGGCAGGGGTTTGTACCCTATTGTACTGCGTTGACAAGGCCGGATATTCTGTACTGCTGCCTTTGCCCAGGGCCAAAGTGTTTTCCACTTCAAAAGCTGATGTTCCAGATTGTTTTTGTAGATGTTCTAGATTGTTTTTGCAGATGGGCCTGGGACTCCACAGTTCCTTTTTTGATAAAATGACATTTGAAAATACCGTCTTACGTTACTAGGTTGGTAATTTAAGTGTAAGATACAGAACATAAACAGCTTTATTCAACATGGAATCCGGCATAACTGAGTTCTGATTCAGTGTGTGCCCTGCTGGATGTTGCTGGTAGGCTTTTTGCTGTATGTTCTCTTTCCTTCGTTTGCCTTTTGTCACCACATCCTCAAACTTCAGGCATATGTTAGTACGATATGAGTGTCTGGATGTGATCTTGTGTATCACTTGATAATAACCAGGTTATGTTTGGAACCTCTGCAGTTCTAAAGCTGAAAGTAGCTTGCCTTCTGAAGTTGGAAGAAAAGGGTAAGCTGATACATATTCAGACTTTGAAAAGTAAGAGTTGGAACTTGTTCACTAGTGCTGCTGTTAAGATGTTTTCTATTCCTACAGAAATAAAGCTGCTACAAACAACCCCTCAAGTGACACAATTGCTTCTGTTGTATGCTTTTGACAGCAGTGTAGGTTCTTTTGCTACCTGTGTCTATTCTTCAGATATGAAGTATAGTGCCCTGGTAGTAAAGACATCTTTGTTTAGACTGATCACCTTCTCAGTTTCAAATCAGCACACATGCAAATTGAGTTTTCCTCTTTCTTAATTCTCCATATCTTGGAGAGATGCTGAAGAAATAAATTAGTATCTTGTGTTAATATGAAAATGCTTCTGTTGATGAATTCAGTACTGAGTCCCAGTGTTGAATACAGTGTGGGACCTGGCTGTTCAAATTTAGAGCAGAAATGGAAGTATTCTCTGTCTTCTGTTAATGCAGACAGAGTTTGATATAAAGCTGACACTATAATGAATGAAACTCCAATTTTCCCCCACCCGCTGGTAAACTACAGTGGTTAAAGTTCTGTAAAGAAGATATAAATGTATCTGCTGAGCTCTTAGCTGGTATCATGAAAAGTATAGTCCCAAACTTGTAGCCATGATTTCTATAACCAGCATGTTTGCACACCAAAAGTAAGGAAGCCAGTGCACATGGACTCAGCCAGGTACTTCTTGGGCTTGTAGCAAATAAGTGTGTGTTTCAGTAATGCTTTGGCTTGGTGTTGCTGTTAAAAAGCTTTCTTTTCACAGCCCTGCTTGCAGTATTTAATGTGGCTTTAGGCTGAACCAGGTGAATGGTAATCTATTACTCAGCTGGGTTTGTCTTACAGCTTTTTTGTTGGTTTACAGCCTGAACTGCTCTGCCAGCACTGTCTGGCCCCCTGAACAGCTGGGGATGGAACAGCAGGGCTGGTGGCTGTGGAAACTTAATGCCCATCAGGCCAAGGGGGCTTAGGAAGTTGTGGTCAATGTTAGCTTTGCTGCATTGTTCCTAGCTGTGCTTTAATAGGGATTTGATGTGGTCAGAGCATATGGCATTCAGCTCAGTAGTGATTTATTTTCTCTAAAGCACTGGTATGGATTCAGGGGGCTGTAGAGTGTAACCAGTGTTCTGGCATAGACATAATTCAGCAAGTCTGTTATGTGATGTTCTGATATTGATTATTGCACACTAGTCCCTGCACTGTCATTTTATGTTCCTTAAAAGTCTGATCTGCCATTGAATAATTAAAGCTTAGCAATTACAGCAAACTTCTACTGGCAGAGCATGGTTGTTTCACAGTTTGAGGTTGTCTAAGGGTTTGTAGCTACTGAATTGCCTAGGAAATAGGATCATCTAACCATGGTTGCTGCTTTTTCCTTATGCTTAAGTCATTTTTGGAAGACCTGCTCTTTGATTAATTATATATATATAGAGAGAGAGCTTCGTGAGAGGTGGAGTCACTCTAATTAGCAGAGATGGTGTTTTCTATTGCCTAAATGCACTTGTTAATTAGTTATTGTGCATAGTTGGAATATTACTGAGGCACACGAGTCACAGAAGTGTTGGCTGGAAGGAACCTTTTTCTCATATAACCTCCTTGAAGCAGGTGTGTCACCAGTGTTGGGTCAGATCAGCCTTGGTTTTGTTCAGCTGGGTGATTGAGGAGCTTCAAGAGCAGAGTTTCATTAGGGCATGATGAAGGCAGGAACAGCATTGCAGAGCACTCTGTTTTCTCTGTGGAAAAGGATAGTGGGGAGATTTCAACTGCAGAACAAGAACCCAGTGAAAGATGGGAAATAACAGGGGTGTGAAATGCTCTATCACCATTAAATTTGTGTTAAACTAAAACTTCCCTGCTTTAATGAAGGCCTCAGTTTTAATTTCAGTCCTCAACAGATACTTTTGGGGACGCCGCGCATGGGGCATGTGGGAGTTGGTACTGAAGATAAGAGTTTTCAAAAACATAAGGGTGATGTAATTCATGGCCTTCCAGCTTGTTTCTGTAAAGCAGTTAAAAGAAGACCAGGGACCTTCTGAGCACAGTGGATGAAGGGAACAAGTATAAATGGCTGAGAATTTCCTGAAGGTGAAGGCTCAGAGAGCCTGCTGTGCAAATGACGATGTGCTTGGTATTTGTCATGACTTGAGAAGATGTAGCTGAGATACTGCATCAGTGATTTTGTCTCCAGCAGTATTTCAGAGAGGCCATCTGGAAACAAACTGCAAGGTTGAGAGAAGTGGACATGCTCTAATGAGGTGCTGAAGGCTGATCCTGAACAAGAGGTGGATGGTAGTGTTTCCTTGTAAAGCCTTAGGAGGAAGGTGGGATGCAGGTGGGGACAGCAGTAGGGGTTCTGATCTAAGTTTGGACATTTTACTGAATAACTTAAAGATGCTTGTAGAAACTGATCTCAGTATTCTGGTAGAGGGAGGGTAGCAGCTGCAGTAGGAGAAGGCCTGTTACAGCTGGATTGAGGGGGAATATAAGGATGTAAGCAATGGATTTATTTAATATTTTAAGAAAATGCACTATGAACCTTGAAAAGCCAAAAGATAATGAAAGTTTCAGTTGAAGGTGTAGAATGTCCTCTCTCTGAGGGGAAGCAGGAGTCACTCTGACAGTGTGACTGGGACAAGCACACATGAAGAGTTGTTTCTCTTCAGGTTTCTGATCCAATCTGCAAGTAGCTTCTACCTTCTGGAATGCACTAACTGTACTTTATCCTTTGCTTATCTGAAACTTGTCCTGAATGGAATGGTGTGGCTCAGATAGCAGTTGAGAACTTGTGACTTGTGAGCACAGAAAGCATCTGTGCAGTTGCAGTGTGTGGTCTGGGCATTGCTTTGAAGCTCTGTGGACAGAAGTAACAGCAGTGCTTCCTCTCAGCACAGTCCTGTCTCTGCATTCTCTTGGAGCTTTTCTTCCCAGATACTTGCACTGGATTCTTGACATGTAAATGTTGGAAAGGAAGAGTTGGCCCTGCCCCCAGGGCTTTGCTGTCCAAGAAGCAGTGGTGCTCACAGGCTACCTGTAACCTCCCCTCAGGTTTTTGCAGGGCACTTGAACTTCCTCCATTAGATGTCACACAACTATTTCTGACAGCCCTTGAGTGGTCACACTGCAGTGTCACTTGCAGTGCATTCTAAAGTGTGGGAATCCAGTTTTTGTCAAGTCATAAACAGCTTCATAAAAATAATCAAATTCTGTTTTGTTTGATTTGTTTTTTCTCCAGCCAACAACACAGCAATCTCCTCAGGATGAACAGGAAAAACTCCTGGATGAAGCCATTCAGGCTGTGAAGGTGCAGTCGTTCCAGATGAAGAGATGCTTGGTAAGAATGTGACTTTAAAATGCAATGAAGCTTCTTGTCTGCTAGGAATGAAACAGTAAATCAATACCAGTCTCTAGTGCTGTGAGGAAAGTTAACCCTTTATGTATCTTTGTGCCAGAGGCTTTGCCAATAAATGAGGCAACTGCTCACTGAGAGTGAGCCTTGCTTATCCTTTAAATGTGTCTTCCTGATTTTGCTCCAGTGTTTGACAAAATAAGTTAAAGATGTACCTTTATAATTTACATGCTTGCATTTAAATCAGCCTAAGATGAACTTTATTATGAGATTATTGTTTATTTCCACCACTGTCTTGCTTTTTTCCATGTAGCCTTTTCTTGGTGTTACTGTCAGGCTGAGAGGCTGCTGATGAATTACCTGCTGCATAGGATCAATTTTGTAGTGATTAACTGTAGATGGATGTGTGAATTCTTCTGAGACTGGAAAACACCACAGGCTGGTGTTGTGCTGAGATTTTTGTCTGGGAATTGTAGCCAATTCAGGGAGGTTATGTAATCACACATAGCTTTCTTGTGTTTGAGAAGCCTTAGCTTTTATTTGGAGAAACTGCTTAAAATTGCAATGAAAACTTAAATATTCCCATATGTTTTCATGTGGTTAGCCAAGCTAACTTTGTTTGCAGCCAAATGACAGTAGCAAGAAGTATAACACCTCTTCCACTTCTGTGCTCAGTGGAATGCTTTGGAAATCTTCAAGTAGCTGCAGCTGTGCTTTTCACTGCTGTCTGATTAAGTGGCAGTATAAATACACTAAGTGGATCACACTAGCAGTTCTTTTTGTTCTCCCTCAAAACTTACTGCTACTGCTTATGATGGGTTGCTCAAGTCTGTATAAGTGGTAGATTAGAGGTTTGTGGTTGTATCCTGTGAGGCCAGGTGATTAAATGCATTAAGTGTAAGTTAGATGCAGACTAGTAGGGGGTGGCTTTCAGTGAGGTGTTTTTTGTGAGTGAGAAGGAGGGGAAGGTGATGATGGCAGTGTGTATGGTCTGTCTCCTAGTGGTTTCTAGGAGATCTGTGGGATCTGATCAAAACAACAGACCAGATTCGGAGGAGGGGAACCCATTCTGTTTTTCATGCTGGATAGAATCTGAGTGTTGGGTGGAGATTGGTGTATAAGCAGAATGATTTTAGATTTTTCTACCACTAGCATTGTGATTTATTACTGTAGCTCTGTCTTCAGATGCATCTACTTATCAACTCAGGTAAAATGTTCACTTAGTTAGCATGGCTGGTGTAGTATAAGCTAGATATTAAACCACTTGAGATTTTTTTTTTCTAGATAAAAAAATCCTACAGTTGCATAGTGTCATTTCTAACAGGTTTTTCTCTTTCTTCCTCTGAAGGACAAGAACAAGCTCATGGATGCTCTGAAACATGCTTCCAACATGCTTGGGGAGCTACGGACTTCGATGTTATCTCCAAAGAGCTATTATGAGCTCTGTATCCTTTCAAGAGGAAACTAATAGTTGAAATGTATTTGGAATATTCATCTACTTTTTTTAGTACAGTGGTATCTGTGTCAGATACTTATTAGCACTTTTCTCCTCAGTATTCAATTATGTGTATACATTGTAGGAGAATATATACTTTGCTCACTGTGTAAGTTCAGTTTTTCTCTCTGGTATAAAACAGGTCTTTATTGTCTTTCACCTCTTCCTCTGGGAAGTTTCAGGAGTCTAGTTCTAAAAATAATATTAGCTCTGTAAGTTCCTTTATTCCCAATTTTATTGCCTTTTCTAATATGCTAAAAATTGATTAAATGTTTGAGGTTAATTTTGCACATTTATCCCAATCATGATTACTGTTCGGAAGTACTGCCTGCTTGGGCATGTTTGTATTTGGTACAGCATCTTTCTTCCTGGGTGTGAATGAGCAGATTATTATGAAAATACATTGTATTTTCTATGTATGTTAGACATTCTAACTTAAAATCCTTAACTGTGAGAAAAAGACATGGCAATTTCTGATGAGCTACACTACTTGGAAGTCTACCTAACAGATGAATTTGCCAAAGGCAGGAAAGTGGCAGACCTTTATGAGCTAGTACAGTATGCTGGAAATATCATTCCAAGACTGTAAGTGTGTGTATGTTGGTATCTGGCTTTGTTGGCTTTTTCTTTCTTAAACTGGTGAATAGTTGTCCAGCTCTGGGTTCAGACAGTGCTTGGCTTCTCAATCAGTTTACAATGGTCAATAGTATTTCTGCCTGTCTGGTGCGAGTTACTGTGAAACTTCTGAGATTAGGCCATGACTGCAGGTGCAGGAGGTCGGTTCTTCCTGTCAGTGTGTTAATTGATAATATGGTAATAACATTGGTAATAACATGACCAAGATGAAAGCACTTCAATCTTGGAATGAAGTTGCTTTTTGAGTAAAGAGCTGGTCAGTGGAAGATAACCCAGTACCACACTCTGATCAGGGAGATTGACTATGCATTTATTAACTGTTTCTGTTACTTGAGGGTCCAGATCTTACCTTCTCCCACACAGTAGTTGCTTCATAACCTTCTGCCATTTTAGAGAATAAGAAGTGTGAGAAGGAAGCTGAAAGTTTGTGACTTCACTCTTACAGTCTTCATGTTTCTGAATATGTTTTTTGGCAAAGTGATAGTTTGCCAGAAATGATACTTGAAGGCCTGTGAAGCTTATATTTAAATATGTGACTGTTGGGCTGCAGTACATCCTTGACATAGTCAGTTTTGGGATTTAGGTTTTGCTTGGTACTCAAGTTTTTCATTCCTGACCTTATGCTCATGTCAGTAAGAGGCTCTGGACACACCAGGATGCATCTTCCTGCAAATTCTGGAGTTTGGCTGATGGCTACCACAGTGTCTTCACCTCTGTGTGTAACCATCAGAGTTGTCTTCCTGCCTGCTTGTAGTCTCTGGTTCTCCCTGATGAAATTTGTGGTGCTTTCATGGAGGTCCTGTGCATGGGGCAGAGGAGCAGGCAGGGAGGGGTGAGGTCTCTAAACTGAATATGTGTAGATTCTGAGTATTGTAGTTTTGTTCTTCTTAGCTGAAGGGGAGTCCAGATACAGTGGAGCAGCAATCTGCTGCATCTCACATATTCCTGCTGCCTGTTACCTGATGCAGAGGTGGTGAGGGAATGAGTACAAAGCCAGTTTCTATCCTGCTAGGCTTAACTACTTCCCCATCATAGATTACTTACTTATATGTGTCAGAGCTGTTTTCCAGCTTAGTGGGATGCTGGAAGTATAAATGAGCTGGTTTGAGAGCATTCAGAACTTTGTGAGCATTTACACATTCAGTGTATCAAGCATTGCAGCGAGGTCTAGTGGCTGTTCAGACTTGCTGTGCTCTGTAGCAAAGGAGAATAGGAGTTGAAAGCTGACTATATATCCAAAATTATGGGACCCAGGTGATAATTTTATTGCTTTTTTTGTGCTTTGGTAATCCTGCCATAATGGACTAAGGGAACTATTGCCTTTAAGTGTGATGTTGGTACTTTATGATTTATTGTTTGATTCTGTGCCTTTTGCAGGTATCTGCTGATAACAGTAGGTGTTGTCTATGTCAAGTCATTTCCACAGTCCAGGAAAGATATTTTGAAAGACCTGGTGGAGATGTGCCGTGGAGTGCAGCATCCTCTTAGAGGCCTCTTCCTTAGAAACTATCTCCTGCAGTGTACCAGGAATATCTTACCAGATGAAGGCGAGCAAGCAGAGTAAGAAGGATGGACTATAACTTGATAAAATTACTGCTCATAGAGCTTTATTTAAATTTTCTGTGTGACTTACTTCAGATTTGAGAGAAATAGATATGCTAGAATTCCATAGACTTGACAGGTGTTTTATCCATTAAGAATTCCCTTCTACCACTCAAGTTCCTCACAAGTGAGGATATGAACCTTTCTTATGAACCCAGAAATCCCACCCCACACTTCCCACCCTCTAACCTTCTTAAAACTTGTATGTTCACCAGTGGCTGGAAGGATGAATACCTCTGACAAGCTTCTCTGTTCTTAACCTCTTATCAATTGCAGTGAAGAAACCACTGGAGACATCAGTGACTCAATGGATTTTGTGCTGCTGAACTTTGCTGAGATGAACAAGCTCTGGGTGCGAATGCAGCACCAGGGCCACAGTCGGGACAGAGAGAAAAGGGAGCGTGAGAGGCAGGAGCTGAGGATCCTCGTGGGAACAAACCTGGTTCGCCTCAGCCAGCTGGAAGGGGTTAATGTGGAGCGATACAAGCAGGTGGGATGGCTGGCCATCCTTTCTGATTTCTGCCAGCATTTTCCAAACTAAACTAGTTTGAACTTCCAGATGAGCAGCTGGAAGTGTTACAGTTCTGCTAAAAGTTCAGTAATCCCAGTGCTTCTCAAACTCTTCACCTGAAGAAGAGTTGTGAATACTGGTGTGCGGTGTGTTCTCAGGCCAAGGACATGATTCACACATTCTCCTGTCTGTCTGTAACAGTGACAAGAAATTCTAAACTTTCCCTTCCCGAGTCCCATTTTCCTTGCAGAATAATGGGTTGGTCTAAGGGATGTGTACACATCCAGTGTTCTGGGATAGACTTCACAAGATGTGAGGCTGTGCTTCCCAAAGCATTCAAGAGAACTGTTACTGTGTCAAATGACAGTGAAGGAAATGTGTTATTTAAAAGTCTGTCCCCCTTGTAAGTTCTACCATACAGCTGCTGGAAACAGCTTTGAGTGGTGCTGCTAAGACCCTGGGTATGTGCCAGCAAAGTCAGTAGCACTGACTTGTGAAATCAAAGCTTGCATAATGTATGAAAGAGACAGACTTCTGAGCTCAGTAGATTTTTTTTTTCCTCTGAAGGATGGAACTGCAGAAAAATACGACTTTGTATCAGAAAATCTTTATGTAGAGAATCAGCTGGGAACTGTTAGAAATTGTGCTCAGCTTGGATTAAATGCATGTGTGAATATAAACGTAGAAGGTAATAGTAAAATCACTGCAAAACCTTTTCCTCCCTATTCCAGATTGTTCTGCCTGGAATACTGGAGCAAGTTGTGAACTGTAGAGATGCTTTAGCTCAGGAGTACCTCATGGAGTGCATCATACAGGTGAGCTGCTTAAGTTCAGTTGCAGTGATGGGACACAGGGACACTTCTGTACATTTAGTCAGATTCAGGCAGCTTTCACATCTTCCTCATGGACTGGGAAACTTCATCACTGGGACTTGTACACAGTGACTTGTCCTGTGTTTTTTATCAGATGGGCAGAGTGGAGATGGATCCATTTTGTGCTCCTTCTGTTCCTGTAGCTTGTAAGCATCTGAGAACAGTGCCTGTGTTATAAGTTGTAATAGAGAGGTGGGCCCTTGAGTTACCCATTTGTCTTGTATCTCCTGCTTCATGCATTTATCCAGCCAAGGTCAGCTTCATAGGCCAGAGTGTATTTACTGTGTGGCTATCTGCTTTGGAATTACTCTGTTGCATTTTTCTTCTGTGTAACAATGGGCGAATTCAGTTTATAACTTGATGACTATTGATCTAAAACTTCAGGTTTTCCCAGATGAATTTCACCTCCAAACCCTGAACCCATTTCTCAGAGCCTGTGCTGAGCTGCACCAAAATGTGAATGTGAAAAATATAATTATTGCTTTAATTGACAGGTGAGTGACCAAGGGGGTGGATTGACTCAAAATTAAGTTTGTGTTGTGCACAAGCAGATGATAATTCTTCTATCATTTGAATATGTTTAATTTCTAATACCACTTGACTGTTTCCATGTCTTTCTATCAGCTGTAATTAAAGCTGTGAAGAACAATTTTTCTGTAGCTTCTGCTCTCTGGACTCTGCTTTTACAGCTTCCAATGAAACCTACTTTATGGACTGATTAAAACTTGTAAACAAATTAAGCCAGGAAACAGCCCATTTAGTATTGAGCAGTTTCATGCTTCAGAACTGAAGTGACAGCAGTGCCCTGCTTTGACAGGCATATCACTCATCACTCTTGAAAATGTGAAGATCCTAATGGCTAAATCATCTGTCAGGAATACTTCACTTTGCAGGGTCAGAGATCAGAAAACATAACAATCCTTCTTCAGAAGTGAGCTAGTAGGAAATAGAGCTACCTTCTTAATTCTTAGCTTGCCACTAGCATATTGACTGTTCTCCCAAAAGCTTGTTTTTTCCTGTGGAGGTACTGCTTAAAACTGCTTGCACTGAGTTCAGGTTTGAGGGAGAAATCATAGAATCCTTTGGGTTGGAGAAGACCTTTAAGGTCAAACTGAAGTTTTAATTTGTATCCTGAAAGGAAACACAGATTTTCAGTGAGCACTTGCACTTTCTTACTGCAGAAAGGAAATGCACTTGCATGGCTTGTCTCAGGCCCTAGGAAAGCCTTGTCCTTTGCATTTGCATCCAAACATGTACCTTCATACACCTGGTCCATGTACCAATGTATGGACTTGAGTTAGCACAGGGAACTTAGGTCGCCCTGGCATTCAGCACTGGGTAGGATGGCTGTGTCCTCTCTGATGCCTGGAGAGGACTTGTGTGTATTGGCCATGACTGGTCTAACTTAGAATCTTGAATTTTTTACTCACCAAGTCTGTAGTTTTTCTCCAGGTTATGTCAGATTGGTATGTTCAAGACTTTGCTTTTATTGGAGTATCTTTCAGTGTTTGTGCCTTTGTCAGAGACACTGTGCAGCCTTTGCTGCCTTCATACACAGATGTTCACAGGAATTCATTGGTTTCCCACACTTCAGTGCTGTGGCTCAGATTTTTCATAATTCTGTTAGCTTTAAAAAAACCCCAAAACTGTAAACCCCAAACACCACAAAACCCCCAAATCCTAAGAAATGTTGCCTGTAGCAGATTTTTGAGACTATCTTGATTACTGTTAACAGAGGTCATGGTATATTTTGCTAGGCTCTTACACTGGGGTGTGGCAGTGTCATTCTTGTGAGAAGGCTTTCCTTGTGTAGCTTTTGCTGTCCTGTTAAACTTTGGTATCACCTCCACAGTAAGTTTTTTGTGTTCTTACTGTTACAAACACCACTAAGTGACTGACCAGCAGTGACCCTCTATCCTCCCAGCCTTACCACTGTTGGGGTTTGTTGGGCCACTGAAGGCTTCCAGAGCTCTCTATTTGGGCTGTAGGACAGGGGCAGGAAGGTTGTCAGGGTGGTTGTCTTTGTAGTATGGGAGCTTGAGATTTTGACTGTAATGTTGCTGCCAGTGTTGGAGCATGGGAGTGGATCTGTCCTTGGAATCCATGTGTGTAGGGAAGATGTTACTCTTGGGTTTGTGTTGGAGCTGGTAGCAGCCACGACCAGGAGCTTCAGTATTGTGTAGCTGAGATGTCAAACTGTGTAGGTTGTGCCTCTTGCCATTTCTCATCTTTGTTTCAGCTGGCATTGGGTAATTGAATCTGAACATCAGTGACTGCTGAAGAAGCTTGTGAAAATTTTATCCTTATTCCTGTGGGGTTTTCCTGCTAAAGGAATCTCTGCAAATAGTCTTGCTGCTTTGGGATCTTTGTTGCCTTACTAAACCATTCATGACTTTTAATTATGCTGCCATCTGCCTGCAGCTTGTTCATACCTTGTAGCATTGCTGGCTTTACACTGAGCTGTTGCCAAGGAAAGCTGCCTTGTGCCCCTAAGAAAAGGCAGTGATTGTTCCTGGCTTTAGAAATTCTGCTTCTTACCACCCTAATCAAATATAAGAATGGTTCAATGTCTTAATTTTCCTGGCAGTGAAGTTTTTTGGCCTCCCGGGCTTTTCTTATGTGTCTCTTTATTTCACATCCAGAATTCATTCAGAATCAAAATTAACAAAACCTGTAGAAGGAATTAAAAAAATCTTAATGCAATGCCTTTTCCTAAATATTTTGTAGTTCTTTTTCTAATTCAGAGTAGAATAATCTCAATAATTAGAAAAGCTGCAACTCTGGTTAAAGTGTTATTCTTCTGATAGTGGTGCTTTCTATCTTGTATGTCATTTTTGCAGAGATGGTGATTTTCTTCTCTTGTAGATAAAAACACCTCTCACCATCTTCTGAATGCTTGCTGGATGGCAATTTCTTGCTCCCACCCACCCCCAAAAAATATTCTTCACTTCTCCATTCTTCTCAAGTTCACTTTGTATTTTGTTCTCTGCAAATAGTATAAGTTCCAAACATGTTGGTTGCTCTTTATGACAAAGAATAGTTAAGTCAGCATTTTCCTTCTGTCTGCTTTTTTTTCTGGAGGCTGTTTTGTGGAGGATGCTATTGGGTGTCTAATTTCAGTAATATCACTGAATGAATAAATGCAGGATATTTGCTCTTCCATCAGCCTACTCTAGCTCTTTATCTGCTGGAAAAAACAGAGCCCTTGCTCCTAGCTGAAGAACATCAATTATGAAATGTTCTTCCTGTTCCTTCTTCACCTTGCCTTTTCTGTCAGCTTTCTTGAAGTTCTTTTCCAGGACTGATAGTTACCAGGCTCAGTTGCTCATAAGGCTTCTGACTTGCAGTAATTTCCTTTTTGATTGTAATAGAGCTTCCAAATATACCAAAAGGACTTGCTTTTTCTGCCAGTCCCTCTTCCTGCCCTGTATTTGAGGGGTGGAAAAGCTGTCCCTGACCAAGCTGCTTTCCTTGCTCTGTCACCAGGTTAGCTTTATTTGCACATCGTGAAGATGGACCTGGTATCCCAGCAGATATCAAACTGTTTGATATCTTTTCACAGCAGGTTGCTACTGTTATACAGGTAAGTTGGCTATCCCTGCATGCATTTTTGGGGGTGGTTTTTTGCAAAGTTCTGTGCTTTAGTATCAACTTGGTGCTGTGTGAAATTTCAGTCTCGGCAGGATATGCCCTCAGAGGATGTGGTGTCTTTGCAAGTTTCTCTCATTAACCTGGCTATGAAATGCTACCCAGACCGTGTGGACTATGTTGACAAGGTGTTGGAGACTACTGTGGAAATATTCAACAAACTTAATCTGGAACAGTAAGTGTCTCTTGCATTTTCTTTGGCATGGCCATTAATACCCTAAAATCAGGCCTTCTGCATATTACCAAGTGTGGTGAGATAGCAGAGCCATGCTCTGGATGTGTAAGGTCACTGCTTTTGGATCGAGCTGCAGCAGCCCTGATAAACCCCTGACTAACCAGGACTTGCTCCACTGTGCGTAAGTTGTGCTGTACATCCACATAATGTGTGTGCATTTTGTAGGCATCCCTTACAGCACTCTAGAGTTCTGCTATTGCTGCATTTGCAGCCACACTCTGCTTCTGCTGGCAGCAACTTAAAACATGCATTTGTATGTCCCAAAGAGCAAGAGCTGACTTATTTTGATACTCGTTTCCTTTCTCCCTAGCACCAAGTTGCTTGGTGGTTATTGTATACCTCAGAATTGATACTCTCAAGCAGACTTTAAACCTGTCTACACGTGTGAACCATTGATTAATTGTGTTTTTTGCATATATTTTCTTTTAGTATTGCAACAAGCAGTGCTGTTTCAAAGGAGCTGACTAGACTTTTGAAAATCCCAGTTGATACTTACAACAATATCCTGACAGTTCTGAAACTAAAACATTTTCACCCACTCTTTGAATACTTTGATTACGAGTCCAGGAAGAGCATGAGTTGTTACGTGCTTAGCAATGTATTGGATTATAACACAGAAATTGTGTCCCAAGAACAGGTATGATACATGTTAACTTGAAATTCTAGGTATTCAAATGACTGTTCAAAGACCTGTAAAGACACTTAGTGACTTCATGCAGGGCATGCTTTGTTTCCTTGGCTGCATGCCCTGCCTCCCCTGGCACAGGCTTTATCCAGCTTGGTAACTCTTCCTCCTGTGTTCTTAAATGCCTTTGAACATCTTACCTAACCTCATCCTAGAGGCTACTTTTGATCTACCACACCTCAGCCTAGACAGTAATCTGTTAGGTGTGAACAAAGACCCTGAATCCCTTTAAAACTGGGTCTGCTATCTAAAGAAGGCTGCATAGCCTTTGGAATGTGGATTTCCTCTGCACGGCTGTGCTGCCCTGTCCCACTTGTGCTGAGGGGGACCCTTCTTCAGGGTGGAAGGCAAATATGTCTGAAGCATCACCACTATGAGTGGCTGTAAAGATGTTCCTGTTGCTGGCAATTTATGCTTACGGACTACTGCAGTTTAAACAGAGCTTCTGTTGCCTTTAACAGGTTGATGCTATCATGAATTTGGTATCCACGCTGATCCAGGATCAACCAGATCAGCCTGCTGAAGATCCTGACCCTGAGGACTTTGCTGATGAGCAAAGTCTTGTGGGAAGATTTATTCACCTGCTGCGTTCTGATGACCCTGACCAACAGTACCTGGTTGGTGCCTGGTGCTTCTCAATGTCTGTGCTCTCTGAACTGTCACAGTTCTTGCATTATTGACTGTACAAGACTTGAGTGAAGCTGGGAGCTGGGGCATCACTGCTCTGGCACTGCCAACTCATTAGAGTGTGGTAGGATGATACGTTGTTTATTCAGAAAAAGCAAATGAGGACTTAAGCATTTATTGATTGAAAGTTTTCATCCCATGAGGTGGCAACTATCTGATTAATTTGTGGAACTCCTAATGTTCTGACAACTTCATGTAACCATCTGTTGAAAACACAGCACGTGCTATTTGGAGTACTGCGCTATTTCTGTACTGTGATACCAAGAGAATGCAAAAAATCTCAGAAAATACGGCTTAGTATGTTTGGCCCTAGGGATTTTAATTTCTCTAAGGATGGGGTCTTCATACAGCATGTAGTGTCCTGCTGCTTGGTAGCAAATGCCTTTCCTCTCTGCTTGGTCCATCCGTAGCAGTAGATTCAACATGTCCTTGAAACTTGTGCATTATGGTACTTGTAATGGTTTGAGTTGATCTATGGCAGCTCAGTTTAATTCTCTGTTGTTAATCTGCTATATCTGGCTTTAGGGAGGTCACTTAAACTTCAGATAAACTATCTTGAGAAGTGTGTGTTAGAGGGCCAGGCATATTCTGTCTATGCCAGAGCCACTGGAGAAGCTGGCAGAAGCTGTGCTGAAGTTGGGTGCTGCTGCAGATGGCACAGTTAGCTCATGTCAGAGTCAGGCCTGCTTAGGGACTACTGTGAAGTTACAGTTTGTGCCTGAAATAAAATTGACTGACTCTGTCCTGAAGTTGCAGTAATGTCACACTGTATAAACAGTGAGAATAGAGCAACAGAATGAAGTACAAGCTATGTATAACACAACAAGCATTGATTTAGCTTGGCTTTAAAGTCTGGTATAAAAACTCTTGCTTGAAGTGTAATGAAACTTGTGTAATAGGGAGAAGAATAACTTTACAGGAATTGGAGTCAGTTGTATTTCAGGACCTTATTGCTGGAGTAAAGCAGAAAGGTTTTTTGGTGTGAGGGGTTTTTTGGGGGGGGCATTGTTTGTTTGTTTTTTGTTTTATTTTTCTTGTAGAGATCAAAGCTTCCCTTGGTGCCAGCATTCAAAGGAATGCTGGCACCAAGGAAATTGCTATTTCTACCCCGAAAGAATTTACATAGCTAGAGAAGTTGAAGCTGTTTCTGCAGAGATACTGAGTGTCAGTCTGTCTTTCTCATGTAGCAGTGCTTTGCTTTAATCACATTGACCACCTTTAAATGCCATCAAAGGATTTGTCACATTATCTTTTAGGTACAATTCTGTGAGCTGCTTAATACCTTTTAGTAATAATGCTTAATAGCTCCCTCAGCATCACGAATGCTGCATCAAATTTTTCTACAATACACCAGCAGCAGGAGAAGTCCAAGGCTATAGGATTTTCACAGTATCTCACTTTAAATTATGCATTCTGTATGGAAGAGATATGAAATGCAAATTCAAACAGCCTAGTCCAAGAGTATTAGCCAGAGTGGCTAACCAGTGTGTAATGGGCGATTACAGACTTCTGTATATTCAGGTTATTTACGTGAAATCTACATCTAATCTAAAAATACGTTAAGGGTAGGGCAGTGAGCCTCCCTTGAGTGCATGTTTGTTTCTCTGAAGGATTCTCTGAGCTCACAGTGCTTCTGTCCTAGATCCTCAACACTGCCCGGAAGCACTTTGGGGCAGGGGGGAACCAGCGCATTCGTTTCACGCTGCCCCCCTTGGTCTTTGCTGCCTACCAGCTCGCCTTTCGCTACAAGGAGAACTCCAAAGTGGTAAGTGCACCTCTGCCTTGCTCTTGTATGCTTGCTTGGCTTTATTTTCTTGAAAATGCATTTTGTCTGGCTACATAAGTATGCTCAGACTTGATACAGAAGGCTAGTTTTGTTTGGGTTTTTTCTTGAGGTTTGAATGCTTTTTAATTTAATGAAGATTTTTATCAAGTCATAGTAAATTACATCAGTGCTTGAGAAATGAAGAAGCAGAAATTGGCTAGTTTTGTTTATTCATCAAAGTGACTAAGGTCTTTACTGGAGACCAGAACTGATGGCATGAAACTGATTTAAATCTGAATATTGAAATTCATCAATTTCTAAATTTTAGCTACATTATTTTAGTGTTTCCAAACCTACAAAAAAGCACTTGTTTTGACTTGCACAGTAGTAATAAAAGTGTAGATTAAAATAATGACTGATCTATTTTGGCTCTAAAATGCTTTCTGCTTGAGATAGTGACCTTAAATATGTATTTCCTTTATTGTGTGTGTTACCTTGTGGGGAAATAAGTTTAAATGCTTGTTAAAATACTCTTCAAAATGAATGTTTTAAAATTCTCTTGCACTTCTGATTGCTCTGGACTGAGCAGAATTTTTCTCCCCATGGCTAATTAGGCTTTTGCTCAGTTATGTGCCAGGCATAGCTGTCCTAACTGCAGTTCAGTGTAGGCTTCTGAAAAAGGCCCTTATGAGCTGGTAGGAAAAATGGGTGTGAAATTTTTGTAAATGAAAGAAATACTTTGTACAGACCCACTGAAGCCAACAGCATACTGCTGGGGCACTGGAGTGATTGGAATGGCATCAAAGGGCAACAGACTGGAGCACTTAACAGATCTTAGTACAATTTAGATTCTCTTTTCCTTGTAGCAATGCTCTTGTTCAAGCCTTTCTTTGCTTTGCCTGTCTAGGATGACAAATGGGAAAAGAAGTGCCAGAAGATCTTCTCGTTTGCTCATCAGACCATCAGTGCTCTGATCAAAGCAGAGCTGGCAGAGCTGCCTCTCCGACTCTTCCTGCAGGGAGCACTGGCTGCAGGAGAGATTGGCTTTGAGAATCATGAAACTGTGGCCTATGAGTTCATGTCCCAGGTAAGTGTCCACCTATTAGAGCTGGTGTCCTGTGCTGCCTTTAATTTGATTTGGGTAGGTTTGCTGAACACTGAACCATCTGGTGTGATTAAAACACCTGAAATGATGGACAGCCAATGCTACTAGGTAGAAACTCCTCATTTCATTCTTGCTTCCCAGGCTGCTGTGGAATTAAGCTCCATTGCTACTGATTTGAATACTCAGTCTGACAACAGTGGTATGTTGCAATGCTGCCTCCTGCTCGTGTAGTTGGCTCACTGGAGGAGTGTAGTTTCTCAGCATAAAATGCTCCTTCACTGCTTCTGTCTCCAGCTCCCGATGTCCAGCTGGTATTGCCCTGACCACAAGCACTCTTTGGAAGTTTTCTAAAACCTGCAGCGTTCACAACTGCTATGCTGGGCTTTGCCAATTAAAATCCTTGTATTGGAACCTATTATAAACTACTCTGAAAATGTATTTGAACTTGTAACTTAGTCTTAAGCCTTACCTGTTGTAAAAACCTTCCCTTCCTACCCATCACATAAAGAACCAATATGTTCCATGTTATCCATGTTGTAGCTTTGTCCTAATCTTTCCTCTCATACTGCTACTAAATGCATGTTTTTAAACAGAGTTGCTGATAATCTGGGTTTGCTCAGTGTGTTGTATCAGTTGCTGTTGTAGCACAGTTCTGACCATGAGAGCAGCATGGCAATTATGTACTTTCCATTAGAGATACAGTTCAAGATTTGACTCTTCTCTAAAGATTCTTCATCCATGTAGCAGCAGTGCAAGTGCTTTTCTTACCTGCTCTGTCATCACTGACCTGCCATCAGCTTCTGGTCTGGTGTTTTGTGTGTTTCAAAGAATCAAATCTTCTACAAGGACTGTTTCTGCTGCTCAAGTTCTGTGTTTCAGTAGGTGCTTGAAATGAGGAAAAACTCAATCTTCAGATTATATGTGAGATCACACTTGTTCGATATGACCACTTGAATACTATTTCTTGTAAGACTTTTTTTCTGGTCTGTGGATTTACTTGATTTTACACTCCAAATGAAAGATTTTTTTTCCTGCCTGAAGCTCTTAACAAATGCAAAACTGGACAGTTTCTTGCTGTGTCAGTAGCAGGTGTGACTATTTTTTTCTGATGTGTTCTGATTGAGTCTTGCTTTCTCCCTTGTCTAGGCCTTCTCTCTATATGAAGATGAAATCAGTGACTCAAAAGCACAACTGGCTGCAATCACCTTGATAATTGGGACATTTGAGAGGATGAAATGCTTCAGTGAGGAGAACCATGAGCCTTTGAGGACTCAGTGTGCACTGGCAGCCTCCAAACTCCTGAAGAAGCCAGACCAGTGCCGAGCTGTGAGCACTTGTGCCCATCTGTTCTGGTCTGGCAGAAACACTGACAAGAATGGAGAGGAGGTAAGAACAAAGTGACAGCAGTGGGACACATCCTGCCTCAGTAACAGTTCTGCCTTCCTTCTGTAGACACTTCTAAAGTCGAGTCATCAGTGAAGTAGGTTTGGTTGGAATTTATTCTATTACAATAAAACTCGCTGCAGTGTAAACTGCATAAATAAAAACATGGATGAAACTCTAAGGGTGGAAGAACCAGGCAAGCTTTTGAGTGTCAGCTAGTTAAAGGCTAGTTGACTAGGCTGCACTTTGCTTGTATTTATTGTATTAGGTCAATTTGCATGCTAAACTTCCAACTTACAGATACAAGTTGTTGAAGGTAAAAAAATCCTCTGTGTTCTTCAGGGCTTGTCACATAAGCTGTTGTCATTTTAAAGAGCAGTGTTTGAAACATATTTTCCAATTATGCATCATGGTACATGCTACAAAATTGAGTTAATTGATCTCATAATTGAAGGCTTTCAACAACTGTTCATGTTACTGTGTTATTTTACAAAATCTGATGTTGGTGGCAGTCAGGCAGGGTGGGCTTTCAGAGACAGCTTGTTCTTTGCAGTTTGTGTAGTTCTGTGTTTCTGTGGCAGATCCTCAGGAAATGCTGTGTGTGCCAAGGGAAGAGATACTGGAGCTCCCTAAGGTTCTTTTATTACTTGTAACTTTGGTGTTTTTCCTTCTAGCTTCATGGAGGAAAAAGAGTGATGGAATGCCTAAAGAAGGCTCTGAAGATAGCAAATCAGTGCATGGACCCTTCTCTGCAAGTCCAGCTTTTCATAGAAATTCTGAATAGATATATCTATTTTTATGAAAAGGAAAATGAGGCGGTGAGTGGAAATCCATTCTCTGTTGCATCTTTTTTAAACAGTGTTTCTTTCAGCTCTTCATTCACACTTGCACCACAAATTCTCTTCAGCTTGCCCTGTAGTCTCATGAGAGGCACAGGTTCTTGGGATAAGAGAGGAGTCAATTCTTGATGTGCTAGTTAAACTAGTGGATTAAACTTTGTTCTTCTCACACTGGGGGGGAAATGTTTGCAGTTTAGTTATGAACTTAAATAATGTGAGATTTGTATACCTGAAATATTTTAGATTAAAACTTACTAGAACTTAGATGAGAAAGTAGTAAGGTTCTAGCTTTAGAGGTACCTAACTTAATGTGTACTTAAGGGAAAGAAAATTCTTTACAGGTGTTCATGGTCACTGCTGACTCTGCCAGGTTGGTGTAAGCTTTAATTTCACAAAATAGATATGACACCCTATGTACTCAGCTTAAATTGTGTGTGTGTGTAATCTGAGATAGCTACCTGATCCATTTTCTGTTAGCAGATGAAGAAGAGTTATGCAGTTTGAAAAACCTGCTTGGTCAAGTAGAGATCAGTGGTATCTGATACCACTGAAATCATGGATTCAGAACAGACATTAAAGAATACCCTGTAGTTCTGAGAGAATTCCTAAAGAAATTTGAGGGATTTGCTGACTTTCCAATAACTGAACTGGTTTCTCAGTATAGGAGATGCTATATCTGATGGAGATGAAAATAAAGCTTTGAATTTCAAAGCACTTGGCAGATGTACAAATGCTCTCTGGATACTCTGGTGGCCTGCAGTGCATTTTGTGTAGTGCTGAACTTCAGCCGGTAGGCAGCCATGACTTGTTCTCTAAGAATAACTTTAAATCTGATATTATCATCCTGACTTTCTTATTATCATCCTTTCTTTCTATAAGAAACAGTTATCTCACAGTGCATATACAGTATGATTGTGTGTGCCATTTGTTTGAAGCTTTTTGAATTTGTATTGAATACACTGGAAAGAAATGCTGTTGGAATAGTTCCAAAGCTATCAGGCTAATGACAAGTTTTTCACATTGATGGGATGGGGGCATTTCCACAGAACTCTGAAATTGGAAGGGTCCTGTGAGGAACCAGAGAAGGCAGTCCCCAACAGTTTGTCTGCATACAGTCTTACCAGCATTTTGAAGGATTGTCCAAATACAGATAGCTTAAAGACAAGTCTGTTAAAACTGGTATCTGTGCACTTGTACACAGGTGGCGTTGATGACTTCTGTTTTATGTTCTGTAGGTGACAATTCAGGTTTTGAATCAGCTTATACAGAAGATCAGAGAAGATCTCCCAAACCTTGAGTCTACTGAAGAAACAGAACAAATTAACAAACACTTTCACAACACACTGGAACACTTGCGTCTGAGGAGGGAATCACCAGAATCTGAGGGGCCAATTTATGAAGGTCTTGTTCTTTAGAAAGACACTCACTGTACCTGTTTTCATTTACATACGATATTTTTTTTAAGATAGGTTCCTAGGTTGTGCCTTTCAGAAATGTCAAGTTAACATTAATGTGTTCAGTCTGGCACTTCAAACACTTGTGTTGAGTACTCTAACAAATTTGGAAGGTTGGACCAGCGACTACAGGTTTCATCACTTAGCATGGCTGAAACTTTCTTTGAAATCCATGTGACATGGTAGGGCTCTTCAGTTCTGATTTCTCCTCTGTCTGTTCACTGTTGCTTCTGTAGCACTAGAGCTCTAAACTGGCAGTGATTGTCAGCTGAAACTGTGTCTGATACTTACAGAGCATCAGATTTTTGGGATTATTGTATGTCAAATTCTGCTTGTGCTTTTCTTTTAATGCGAGTTAAGACTAAGTGTAATATTTTTCCCTAAAACTAGAATATATTAATGCATGTTCGGAGAGTTTTAAAGTACCATGTTCAAAAACAGAAGTTATATTTTGCATATTAAGGCTCTGTGACATTCAGTGAGGGCCAGTACTGTGCACAGGGCATATTTATCAAGATAATTTTGTTCCAAATAGTATAAAAAAATAGAGAAATTGCAATCTATATAGATATGTATAACCTTCATTACTGTAAATTTAGGGGAAAATGCATTACACAAGTTTATTCAGTATCATGATTTTGCACCAGTGAAACAATAAAGTTGCTATTAACACCTGTTGTTTCATGTCTCTTCAGAGCCCACTGTTGAACCCAAAGCTAATGTTGAACCTTGTGATAGAAGTGAAGGAACTTGTTTTGTAGGGACAGAAAAATCAAGGCATAGTTACCCTGTCCGAGCTGGGTGGCTGCTGGCATTCCTGATATAGGAGTTGGTGATACAAACCCAGTGTTTCTCCACGTGGTGCTGAGATGATGTGTGCTCACATTTCAGAATGCTTTTATGACATACCTGCAGTGAGGAAGAACCCTACTGGATTCTGTGCCAGAGAGCTGAGTGACAATTGAATGACAGTGCTGAGGAAACTGGGCAGTAGAGCACTGCCAGTGGCAGCTGCTGCAAAGCTGGTCCTGTCCACGGGTTAATGCCAGTTGCTGAAAGTTTTGATCTGTCTGGTTTGCCTTTACTGAACGTGGTGTTCTAAAGATAACTGATTGAATTGCATTACTCCTTGAGTGACCACTGTTTTCTGAAAATGTGTCCTGGCTTGATTGGATAGTAAATGAGATTTTGGTGGGATTGTTCAGCAATTCAGTGCTACCTGATTTCTGAAAAAGGCAAACACAATCCTAGGAAACAATTGCAGAGTAGACAACAATTAGATCATTAATATACTGATGAGTAAGTCTGGCTTGGAAGGGAGGAGGAATGAATGGGGAGATAATTTTAAAGGCTTTACTTCCCCAGTTTTATAACTGATGCTAATTCAAAAATCTTCATGTTGCTCTGTATCTGTGGAAACTGTTCCTCATAGGAGAGCTGTTAAGGTGTTTTGTTATAGTACATCCATAGCAGAATGTGGTGATGTTCACGTGGATATGTTCATAGTGTAGGGATATGCCCTCCTAGTTTACAGTATTTGTTAACCATGTTTGTTTAGTCCTCAGTGTCAGTTCTAGTAACCTAGGAAGTGTCTTTGAAATACCAGTTTTGCAGTTTCAACCACAGTCACCCAAATGTTGTACACTGGTGCTTTTTCACCCTCTCCCACTTGTTAGGGCTACACAGTTAGGACTCTTCCACAGCTCTTAATTACTTTTATTGAAAGTTTACAAAGTAAATAATTTTACTGCCTGTAAACTTTAAGATCAATTGTATTACCATGCATTTTGACTGTGGCAATGGCCAACTATAGCTGTTCAGTAACTCACTTGTCAGCAAAGGAAAGCATCTGTTAGGTTATATAGTAAATGCTGATGATGGTGGAACAAACTTGTATCATTAGTGATGCTCAATGTGACACCCTGTGGGACAAATCAAACTCAGATCAGTTGTGTGAGCTGCTCCCATGGCACAGGCACAATGGCAGAGACACTGTTGGGCAGTAGCAAGGCTGTAAATTGTAACAGACTTTGAGTTATGCCAGTCATGATGCATAACCTGGGCAATATCTCAACACTTCAAGTGATATTTTCTTGACCACTAGTGACTTGATGGATAGAAAGATTCAACGGCTGGGGTTGGGGAAAACAATTTTATTATTTATCTAGCCAGAAGTAGTAAAGGTCCAACTGTAAACATTTTAAAAATTACTGGAAGGGAAGTTTACCTAAAGCTCTGTCATGGATCTTATAGACTACTTAGGCTTACTCTGTCCTTAGAGCAAAGCACAGAGTAATATCCTCACCCCTGCAAGGAGTAGAGTTTAGACCTCAGTAGATTGCAGGATCCTGGTGGGGGGCAGGAAGTCATTGCTGAGGGAGGGAACTCCCAGTGAAACTATTCCGGTGTATAAGTTACCAGTTCTTGTATCTCCAATTACAAAGCTCAAAACCCTTTTATACTTCTGTTCCTGGACTTTGTTCTACTAAATATTCCACTCTCTTCTATTTCCATCACCTTTTCCCTCAAATCAGTGCTCCCTTACCTGCTGCAGTTGCTCAGCTTCTCTGGTAACATCACGGTTGTGCTGCCTCATGTCTCATGCTTTTCCTCTGTTTTTATCATTGGTCATGTCTTGTCTGGTTTGCCACTAAGTGGAGGGGGGGAAAGCATCCTAGACTTAACAACTGAGACCCTTGATGTCTTGAAGTGGGTTTGGGGTAAGATGTAACAAATCCAAGATTAATGTTTTATGAAATCCCAGCAATATTTACAGTTATTGAAAGTGACAGAGTCTAACTGTTAATTATTAGCCATGAAAGTTCCTTTTTGTTTTGAGCGCTTCAACACTAGTGCACCATTACCAGAAAATACACTGTTGGTGTAATTTCCCAAAGAGCTTTGAAAAATGACTCTTCTTTTCATTGCTGGGATTTTCCTATTTCTACATATTCATAAATATCTACACTTGTGCCTACTTACCAGTATTCAATTAATATTTGCAGGTATTGCAATACTTGCCTTTTGGTGCTTCCACCAAATACAAGATGCACTAATTTTCAGCCTTCCTACTTTTTACATTAAAGTGTCAGGATGAATTTTGGCTTTTCGTGGACACAGGAGTTTGATGAAGGCTTTCCTAAAGCTCATGTGACACAGTGGGTAGAGAACAGGGTTAATGGCAGAGTTGACCCACAGAAGCCAGAATGAGATCTCATAGAGGGAATAGTGCACACAGTGCCCATGGCAGGCTGCCCTGATGATCATCAGGAGTGTGTATGGAGCCCAGCACAACCCAAACACACAGACAATGACTGCTAAAGACTTGGCTACTCTCTTATCCCTGGAAAGTCTACATCTGTTTGCCATCATGTTAGCAACATCCACTTTGCTGCTGGGGTGGCAAAGGCTCTCTGTTGCTTTGAAGGAGCCATTCCTGGGAGGCCTGGTCTTTGCATCCTCCTGGAGGGGTGGAGGGTCAGGACTGACACTCAGATTTGATGGCTGATTGCCAAGCTCAGCTGAGGCCTGAAGCCTTGGAGCCTTCCTTGGGGGAAGAAGGCTGCTTGCTTTCTTCTCCTGTTTGTTTCTGTTATTTGGCTTTACAAAAAACATAGTGTGTTCCCTTTTTTCCCCCTGGAAATTCATTTCACAGTTCTCTTGACCAGGTGAGAGGTTTTCATTTCGGAGCAATGTGCGTTTCCTGATGTTAAGGTAAATACTTAAGTTAAAGTACGTAACAGTGATGAAAGGTGTAAAGAATTCAATAGTAGAGGCAATCATTAGGAAATACCAGTTGTAGAAGAATTCTGCATGACATTCTCCTTCAGGGAGGATGCTCTTTTGGGCAATGTGCTCCCAGCTGAGAATGGCTGGCCCATATAGGAGAAAAGCAGCAATCCATACAGTCATCATCTTCAATACTGCATTTCTGGTCATCCCTTGCTGAGCCCTGTAGCTGACCTGAGGGACAAAAGTCACACACATTACACATCTCCCAAACAGTTATGTGGCTGCTTTAGAGCATGGCCCTCTCTGTCACTTGTGAGGGTTGATGAGAGTGGTTTTGGGATGAGGGTTAGACCAAGCTTACTGGTATCACAGAAGAGTTACTTCTGAAATATGCCTTCCAAGAAACTTTATCAAGGTGATTGGATAAGTTCTAAGAATGTGCATCAGATCTTAAAAGCTTGAAAACCAAGTCTCCTTCAAAGCAAACAACCACTGCTCTTCCTAGAATTGTTTGTCACAGTTGCTTCATATTTAATTGCATTAGCTGTGATACCTGTTTACAGAATGGTTAAAAATGTTTATTGGACCCTTTATTTGGAATTTTAAAGTAATTTGAAATGCATAAAAGGATTTGAATTCACAGAACATCATGCAAGTTCTTTTATTTCTACTTTGTAGAGAGATGCTTTTTCTTAATGTGAAAGTCACACAAAAAAAATTACACCACCTTCTTCTGTTTGATATACTTAATTTCATTCTTTCATTAAGTACTTGCAGAATTCCTATTTGCAGTAGGGTGGAGTGTTGTGGTGTTCAAAGTGCTTTACAGAAGAACAACTGATTTTATTTAGAAAATATAGAAACTAAGGTGGAAAAATAATAAGTGTGTCAGTAATACTGAGTCAGTAAGACATATCAGCAATGGAATTAATCAGAATCTTAAAGTCAAAATCATCTTCTCTATTCTGATTGCCTGGAATGTTTGTCCTTAAGGACAAATACTCATGTAGTGGCTTGGAATTCACCCTTCACATCTCCTTGGTGCATCCATACCGCATTTGGAATATGAAGTCCTCACCCTAAATTCTGTACAGGGTTCATGTTTACTGCCCCATCTCTGGGCCTTGATCTCCACAGCCAGTGCTGTTCTGGTGGAGGAGCCACAGAGCTGAGGAAACCTGAGTGTGTCTGAACTTGGTCTGATTTTGCAGTCCTTAACAAAGCTATGAATGATTTCAGGAGCAGTCTTGGAGGAAGTTACCATTTCATTGAGATGGAGAATTAATTTGGAACTTCAGATATTCTTGTGTATATGTTCTCATACTGCCCTAACCTAACAGTCATTTTCTGTACCTTTGCTTGGGGAGGGATTTTTATATGAGGGATTAATTAGAAGTATTTTAAAGTGGGTGATTATTTTCATTTATTATGACAGTTTCCATTTCTGTTTCTGAAACCGTCTAGTTTATATATTTATACTATGTGCATAGTCATGAGAGATTGGTTTATGAAAGAAAAATTCATGGCTAATTCAGAACCTAGAAAATAAAGGAATTCTGAGCGTTGACTGTTAAAGAATTAATCTGTTCATTTCTCCCTCTTCAAGAAGTTGGTAACACTGCTGAATTGATTCTGCAGCCTCTCTTAGTACTTTTTGTGATTTAAATGAGCAACAAACCTAAACATTTTAAGGAAATGTGGGTGGAACGTAACCAGGAAGTGTGTTCAGAAGTGTGAAAGCTATTAACAGGTAAAATGTGTTATTTTGACACAATCCAAAATAGTTTGAGGCATGATGGTTTAGGTGAAAATTAAGTGCAAAGTCTAATCTTCCTTTTTTAATAAGTGGCATGCTACGGGCACGACTTGAGCTATTTCTGTGACCATAACATAGAAATGGCATTTGCATCCTGTGCAAGCTGTTAATTTAAAATCTGCCACTTTTGGCCCATACACAGCTGTACATACCAAATTCTCCTGACAATTTGATACCCACTGCAGGGAGGTCTCTGCCTTGTGCCACAGCTGGGCTGCCGTGGGCTATCGGCTGCACACGGGGGCATGGCCATGTCCTGAGAGAGCAGCTCTGGTTCAGCTGGGTAATACTTTTAAAGCTTATTCAAGGTGCAGCTGGGGAGGAAATAAGTACACCTTGTTCCCTCTGCAGACACAGCCTGTGCCCGTTTCTAAAGCAGAGTACCTTTTCCACTGTAAAAGTGAGAAGGAAATGCATTTTCTGGCAAAGCCGATCACTCCCAGAACTACTTCCAGGACTGAGAGAAGCTCGCCCCTGTCTCATGTGCTGTCCGAGAGAGGCTCAAGGGCGTTGAAAGCCAGGTGCCCAAAGCAAACCCCTGCCCGGGGGGCAGTCCTGGAGCCCCCGCTGGCACACCCTGCCCACCGCTTACCGCTCTGGTGACACTGATGAACCTGTCGAAGCTGATCAGGACGATGTTGAAGACGGAGGCAGTGCACACCAGGTAGTCCACCACCAGCCAGAGTTTACACAAGCCCCTGCCGAGCCTCCACTCGCCCGTCAGCACGTAGGGGATGTAGAGGGGGATGCAGAAGCCGCCTGCGGACAGAGCTGGGCGGTGACACGGGCGGAGGCACCCCCGGCCCCGCGGCGCCCCGGCACTCACCCACCAGCAGGTCGGCCACGGCCAGGTTCAGGAAGAAGAAGTTTCCCTGCGTGCGGAGGTTCCGGTCCACCACGAACGCCAGAATGACCAGGGCATTGCCCAGCACCGTGGCCAGCACCAGCAGCCCCATGAGCGCGGCCAGCAGCGCGGCGGTGCCGGCGGGGAAGGGCCCGCCCGCCGCACAGGCGCTGCCGGACAGGTTGAGCCACGGCCCGTCCCGGCCCATGGTGCCGGCGGCGAGCCCGCGGCGCTGCCGGGACCGGAGCTCGGCTGCGGCACCGCCCCACCCCGCGCAGCCCCGCCGGGCGGAGCGAGGGGCCGGGCGGTGCAGCCCTGCCTTGTCCTTGCCCGTCCTGCCCAGCCCAGCCCAGCCCAGCCCAGCCCAGCCCGCCCGCTGCTGAGGACGGCGCCGCTTCGGCGAAAGTTCCTAGGGTGCGCTGGCGGCGTTGGGGAGAGCGGACTGCACCAGCAAACTCAGCCCGCGGCTGAAGCCCGGAGCTCTGAGGCTGGGCAGGAGCGTCCCGTGCCCCCTGCCCGCCCCTGCCCGGCCCGGCCGTGACGCTCCCAGCGCCTCTCCCAGTCTGTCCCAGTCCGTTCGCAGCCGCTGCCGGGGCAGGCTCGGTTGCTTCCCCTGGTCCCTACACCGTACCCCAACTAGTCCCCAAGGCCCTCAGCGCTCCTGCTCTCCGCCATTCCGGGCGGGTGTGCCCTCTCGCCCTCAGGGGATCCGTCAGAGCCTCTGCCGAGCTCTGCCTGCGGCCGCCTCAGCCTTCCCCTCCGGGACAGCGCTAACAAGGGCTCATGCCCTGCCTGGCTTACTCCTTTCCACAAAATTTGCAGCAGTGAGGTATTTCTGAGACGTCTCTTGAAAACTGGCAGTAACCTTGGACAGTGTTTAAAGTGCATTGTAGCAGTGATGTCAGGAGCCAGTTTTACCACGGAAGGCAGCTCTGTTCCAAAAACCAAGGAGCAGCCAGGGAAGGGCCCGGGCCTCCCTCAGCCTCCGGCACGATGGCTGAGGCCACCTGGGGAGCAGGAGCAGGACACAGTGACCCCGAAAGAGCTGCTCAGGCTGCTGAGGTTTGTTGAGTTCGAAGGGTAATGCAGAAGAGGAAATGCTGCTTTACCTGTGCTCTCCTGTTTTGGCCCACTGGAGCTTCATCTGCCTTAAAATACGTGAGCATTGAGGGATGGGCTTTGCCTTCATTTCCATGTGAGTTCCGTGGAGGCTGAGAGCACTTTGGGATTTGCTGCCCCTTTATCGCTAAACGACAACAGAACTTGCTCAAAACCAATGCATAATCTTCCCTTAATGCAGCCAATGTCTCATGTGTGGTAAACTCATTTTTTATAAAAGATTTGCATAAATCAGCAGTTTGGAATAAGTTTAGGAGCAATCACAGCAGCTTTCTAAAGAGAACTATTCCAATGGGCGTCAGGTAAGACAGCAAGAGCAGCTGAATAACTTCTCTATTATTTGTCTGGGGTGGAGCATCTGTTCTCAGGGTAACAGCAAACTGGCCTTTTCCTCAGGGGGAAAGATCAAGCCTTTGTCAATGCTAGAAGTACAAATTCCAGGCCAGTTAATCTCTGTAAATCAGGAGCTCCACTGAGGATAGTTTGCAATTTAAACTGCTTATGATACGGCAGTCCAGAGACAGAAACAGCATCTGCATATCTAATATGTGTGAGGAAAATACTCTTTTTACATGTCCCTCTAGCATTATCTCCCTGAAGCAAATAACTAAAACCATGCAAAACAAAAGTGAAAGGAACAGTGGAGCTTGTGATTATTATTAACCCCTAGTTTGGGGACTCATTTTCTCTACCCTTTGAGCTCTATTGGCAGTTTTCCATTCACTTCAGTTTGGACAAGATTAAACTTGTGATATTAACTGCTCTCTGATTGTTTTGTGGTATATAAAAGATAAAGAGTCGGCCAAGAGACTCAAAAGAGAAAAAATAAATATCTCAAGCACCAGGAAAACATGGGAGAATTTATTCTTTCATGAATAATTGCTATTTGTTTAACTCCTCTAATGTAAAGTAATTTTACAGCAGCTGAGTGAGTTTGCAGCATGTAAACTTGTGTTCTTTATGTGAAGTATCTTTTGTAGTGTTTTACCTCCTGGCACATTTTGAGATTCTCAGTAAGTCCCATAATTACCTTTACTGCCTTTTAATGCACCTTTATTATTGCTGCTTTGGCAAGGGGTGATGTCTTAACAAAACTCTGTTTCTAAAAACATGAACTATCAGAACATACCTCTGCATTTTGGAGACTTATTGTTGAAGACTGTGCTAGTGCTGTCCAGAGACCTTGCAGACAGCAGATACAAGTGTGCATTAGGTGGGCAGCACTCTCAGAACAGCAGGTCTTAAAATCCAGGCTTCAGGCATTTTCTTTTACCTTGAAAAAGGATTATTTTCATGTTCTGTGAGTTACTGTATTTTTCTGAAAACATATGTTGTTTTTTATCTATCTCTAGTCCTCGGGGCAAGAAACAAAAATTATTAGAGTTAGTAAAGAGGAATGACAATAACCCAAGAAAAGGAAAGATGTAGTGTTGTTTTCAAAGGCATATCAATAGTGATGTGTTCTGAAATTTTAACTTTTTTTCTCTGTGATTTCCTGATTATTGTTTTCACTTCCAAAGACATTCTTCAGTAATTTCTGAGAGCTGTCTGAATCATGCCATTTCCCATGACTCGAGCATATGTGGGTGAGTATATCCAGAGCAATGACAGAAAAACAGAATGATTTTCCCACACTGCAGACAGATAACACTTTTCCCAGAATAGGCCAAAATCAGCTTCCAAAAGGACTTGGGAAGAATCCACATGGAGAGAGGGTACACTCCAGCTGGCTGTAGAGCCTGTTGGGCCAGAGGGTGCTGAAGACCTCCAATGGTATCTTCTTAGAGTTAAGTAAGGTAATAAATATATTTACATTGGGCCTTTGCCTGCATCTGAACCCAAACCTAAATCGTTGTGCCTCTTCCAAATAGCACAGTGTACTGTTCTTCTTCTTGTACTTTACAGAGATACTTTCATTCCTAAAGTTTCACATGCTGGGCAGTTTTCTTGGTGTGCCACAAGCTCTCTGGTACCAAAGCTTTACTGAAGCTAAAGGGCAATTGTTGCACATTTCAAGAGTGGGATGCCACAGCTGGAACCTTCACTTATGTAAAAGAAACTATGCATTAGTAGTTTTGCAAATCTTGACAAAATATTTGCTTGTTAATAGCCCTATTTTGTATTTAGAGGTTGTTGTCAACTATCCTCTTGCTATGAGTGATTGGTATTTTGGCCAGGAAAAGAGGAATGGTTTTTTTGACTCTCTGAGAAAATTCCTATAAGGCTTTATCACCTGGGAAATTAAATGTTGCTGTTGGAACTGATCCTACTTAAATGAATGGGGAAAACTAAATTCTGCCCATGAGCCTTTCCTGTTAGCCTTATACCCTTTGCCAGCCAGGGTTTTGCTTGCCTACTGATTCCCTTCATTTTTTTTAATGTTTTGTAGAAGTCTTCCTGCATATGATGCAGTTCACATTTTCTTGTTCCCACACAGGAAAAGTCAGCTGTTTGATCAGTGCCAGTGGAAGGGCATCTGCTTCAGCATTCACAGTGTTACATACCATTTACTGAGGAGGTATTTATTTTTCTTCAGTAAGGGAACATCCACTGACATTAGTCCTGTGAGAGATGTGGCTGTGGGATCTTTGGTGTGGGTGTCACCAGCCTGAGATCCCCTCCATGTCTGGCTTTATTGTTTTAATAACAATTTGTCAAGAAGTAAGACTTGTGAGTTTGATGAATACAGATGAGAGATTTGAAATATGATTTAATAATGGAATTGGATAATTAGGCTGCAATAAATAGAAATAGTCATCTCATAGGCAATTGTCTTAAGGTTACACCAGAATTTTATTAGCACTGAGAAGCATGGTAACAAAATATAGGCACTACAAGTAATTCTATTTCCTTTTGCTCCTTCTGGATTCATTCAGCAGTTTCACCTGTTATTCCTGCTACCCTGTATTACCAGATCAGCAGTCTGCCATGTTTGGCATTGGTGTGCTTCCCATCCTGGATACTTCATGCATCAGTATTTCACTTAGGCAATTTCATTTATGTTGCCAGCACGGAAGAATGTCATCCTGATTTTGTCTCCTGGCTGCAAGTACATTACAGAGGACCAAATGCTCTCTGGTTACACTCTTGGGGGCTGCACAGACTTCCAAAAATATCTCTTAACATTGTATTGGTGATGAGAGCATTGCAAAAATCAGAGGTACCCAGACTGTGGCTTATTTCACATTTTTGTGTGAAGAAAGAAGAAATAATCTTCTTCCTTAATCCTTGGAGAAATTCCTTTCCCCTGGCTCATCACCTCTTTCATTTGCACTGGTAATGTCTGGATACATAATCCTGCTAATCTGGCAATTCTAGCCAGAGTGATACTCAAGTTCTAGGCAAACATTTGAATGTATTTGCACAACACCTTCTTTTCCACCGGTAGATGGCATTCCCCAGGAACAAGCTGGAGGCATGGCTGCTTTCTGTCATTCCTGCTGGTCCAGCATTCCCAAGGAATAAACTGGGAGCACATCTGCTCCAGAGGCCCAGAGGTCTCCCCTGGCCCCAGCCAGGAAGGTATTTCCATGGCAAGCTGACAATGAGCACAGACTCACAATATTCTCCCCTGCATCTCTAAACATGCATTTTATCTGTGTCAGAAGTCACTGGGCATAGTGGATACTGAAAGTTCATATAAATTCTGACCATACATTTATCCATTGAGGGTAATTATACACAAACCTGCAACTTCATTCTCAAGAATTTCCTGTGCTGCAAATCCTTGAAGACTAAGAGGGTGTTCTGGGGAAGTTTCATTATATTATTGCTTTGTTTTCATGCTCTTTTCCCAGCAAGGCTTTCTGTGGGAGACAGGAAACACTGGGCCTGATCTGCTTTGGATGTTCTCATATTAGCCCTTGGTTTTCAAAATCTCAGCCTTGATAATAACCAGAGCCAGATGATGAATTCTTGCATCAAAGGGACACATAATTAGGGCTTTGCTGGTGAGAACAGCCTGCATCTAGCAGGACAATGCAAAATTAAATAATAAATGAACATCAATTCTGAAAACACTCATAAGGTACTAAACTGAGATACCTGGTGTGTTGGAGGAAAGGATATCAGAAATATTTTATAAAATTCAAAAGAGAGTATCAGAATTAGCCATTTGTGCACAGACCTGCCCTGATGTCAGACCACTCAAAGCTGAAAAGGCAACATGTTTGAGTTACAAAGGTTAAATTTGGTTATATTGCAACGTGTCTGAGGCTCATGCTTCCTTCTGTGATGTGGCAGAGGTAGAACCACTTAGACCTCTCTTCATTAATGTGTTCAGGATGGAAGCTGAAAGACTGAGGAGAAAACTGAACTTGAGTTCCCCAAATCTCTAGAGATGCTGCAGTGACAACTATTGCAGGGAGAGTGGGGGAAGAGGGAATTGCAACCTGGTTGTTTGGACACTTGCTTTGGTTTTTTGTTAATAACCCCTGGCCTTTTTTTTATTCCCCAGGAGAATGCTCTAATTGTAGAATTCCAGCATATACACAACTCCTTGCAAAGGAGATTTTGCCATCTAAAATTGGGAAAAGAAGTAATTAAAATCTGTTTCTTTGCGAGTTTTCTTTTGGCTAGCTTTTGTGGCTTCCCTCTCAGTGTGCTGAATATTTGTGGAGGTTCTATTAAAATGCCACACACACCTGAAGCACCTCTGTGTAGTGGTGGGAATATCACATGGGGAGAGGAGCATCTGAGAGGCATCAGAGTACATAGGAGGTGTTAAAACATAAATGTAATAGTACAGGTTTCTAGGTATAAGCAGTCTTTTCTTGAGGGGAAAAAAATATAATTTTCTGAAAAGGTTCTATTTAACAGAGCTACAGAGCTGGTATCTATGGAAACTTAAAAACTACTCTGGAGAGAGGGTTGAGGAATGGCAGGATAATTAGCATTAAATACCTCTTAATGACAAACTTTCAAGCTGACGTGTCTCACAGGAGACTTGCAAACTTGGAAAGAAATGCTTGATCATAAGGATACTCTGCCACTGTCAGGACAGCAGAGAAGGCTGTAATTTATCAGTCCACAAAGGCTTCTCTGAAGCCACGGGCTGGCTGCATAGGCAGAGATCTCACTTAGGGAGGAGATAAAGATCACGCCAGAGGTGAGGCCTGGAAAACTCAGCTCAGGAAATGTATAATATATGAAGGCTCAGCTCTGTGAACCAGAGACTGGCACAGGGTGACAATTAAAGAATGAGCTGTCAGATCATGAAGACTTCATTAACAGATGGTAACTGACAGCAGAATAATAGGGGACTTTAATGGGTAATAACATTTCTGCTGAGTACATCTGTAATGATAAAAATGCCCTTTTCTTGCTAATACCAGGACCTGGTAATTATTGTCAGGGGGATTATCATGCCCTCAGATTTGCACTGTATTTTATAGTCATTGAACCAGCCTTCAGTGCCAGTCAAGGGATGGGAATTCCATCCCCTTTTATCTTCAGCTGTTAATATTAACATTGTGGTTTCATGTATACTTCCTTTTATGTTCAAAGTGACCTCATCTTGTTTATGAAAAAAAATTAATGCTTTATCCCTAAGCCTTTCACAAAAGCTTTGACATTTCAATCAAGAAATTCAAGGATTTCAATGTGTGTGTATTCATTATGTCTGACTCATAAAAAAATAGCTTCTGACACTGCTCTGCATTTTTGTAGCTTTCAAATCATCACCACAACAACCCGTGTGTGCTGTCTGTAAGAGTCAAACCCCAGATTTCAGTGGAATATTTGTTTGGTCCTGACCGTGAAATATTTAAGAGATGGTCAGAAGAAGAAAGCAATCTGGGATTTATAGAAATCAGTAAGACTTTTCTGTGCTTTTTCACACAGCTGCACATCCCAGTCTAGATTTTCAGTGAATTACATGTCTTTTCATTTGTTGCTCTGCAGGGGTATTGGTGCAAATTACCAGACTCTGCTGAGTTTATACAGTAGGTGCCTCCCAGGGTTAATCAAGACACCAACATTTGGGGTCTGTGCTTCCCAAAGACTATCGAGAGTGACCTTGGCTTTGAACACTGGAACCTGAATTAGGTGCCTGAAGTTACTGTCAGTACTCACCCATCTGTCTGATGGGACACAGTGTAGATTCATCAAATTAATTTTTCATCTTGCTTGTACGAAAGATGATAAAAATCTGCTGTATTAAAATTTGATACTCATCCTTTGATGATGAGTTCAGTTTTATTATTTGTACAAAGGATGTAATAGAAATGGAGTGGAAACACAGGTACTGAACTTCGAGCTATGTGGTGAACTTGTCATCTCATTATAGAGATTAATGAGTTTTCTTCCACCACATCAACCTTCAGGTTTTCTCTGATGCACCAATAGCTTTATTTATTCCATGGACAGGGTGAAGAATTTGTGTGACAATTTCAAAGTGAAAAGGGTGTAACAATTCTCAGATGCTCAAAGGTGTTAGCCCCAACATTGATCATGGCTGATCCATGCTGGTTTTTCTGAGAGGTGACACTATTGTAAATGAGAAATTGTATTACAATTGCTAATGATAGATATTATTGGCATTTTTCTTCACCTGGCATTTCTGCATATTGGCATTTCTTCATCACCTGTGTAGGTTTTCAAGGGCTCCTTAGACTCAAGCTCTGATGCATCTGTTCAGGCTGTGACCACCCTTTTGAGTCCAGCCTTAATGGGGGCACTTAAAGAGTAAGAGGTTATTGGCTAAGAAGGATCTACTCCATAAGAAAAAGCTCCCATTGCCTTCCTATGAAATACATCAACATCTATGGAAGTTGCCTGTGTGTCTCTTCTGCACCTTTTGGTTTGTTGGGTTTTGTTGGGTTTGGGTTTGTTTTGAGTTTGTTTGGTTTGTTTTGTTTTTGTTTTTTTTTCCCCTCCTAGTATTCTTTTCTTCAGTCATCATGCAGAGGTTGTGGCTGCACAGGAACTTTTCATAGAAGCAGAGATGCACAATGAATGGGATTCTTGGCAATCAGCAGATCAGTGGTATAAAACCAACCAGAAGGTATCATCTTAAAATATTTTTTCTACGTAGTCATCTGTGACATGAAACTAAGAAAAATAAGGGTTGTTTTGTTCCCTATGGCCATAGTCTTTGCTTTAACTAACTCTCACACTTTGATATGCTGATAGCAGCTTCATTTTCTTATTCAAAATGTCATACAGCCTTTGCTCCTAAGGCAGTGTCAGGAGGGATGCTCCCTGAACAGCCTGTGTGTTTCTCAGCTGCAGAGGCAGCAGGATAGCACATTCATCACCACATCCTGAGCACTCCCCACTCCTGTTCCAGTTTGCTAACAAGATTACCTAAAACCAGCAGAGCTGCTGCCTGCTTTAAATGAAGCAGCTGCCTTTTCCAGCTGCTGCTTCTGTGGGCTGTGTGTCTCCATCTGTTTTGGTTGCAACAAAACCTGCATGTTTTGAAGGATCTGTTTCTCTTCCCAGATAACCTTATCAGACCAGGATCCCTCTTAAAAACCAACAAACTATGCAAAGAAATAATTTGGGCAAGGTTTCCTGTTTCTGAGCTGGTATTTGCACTTTTAAATTCTATTATACTTGAAGTTCATGGCTCTGCAGTAACTGTTAAGGGTGTTAAGCCTGCAACAAGGGCCATGCTGAGCAGCTGCTTTGGAGTGATGCCTATGTAACTTAGATCAAAGTTACAAAGTGCTCTTATAGCTTCAGTTATAAGATACCTATATAACCTGATATCAATACAACCTAAATCATGACTTTTTATATATCTGTATAACCTGAGACCTATCTAACCTGAATCATAGCTTTTTATACCTATATAACCTGATAGAAATAACTTTTTATACAGTTTAATGGCTAGTATATGGTTAACTAGTTGCTTAATGCTGAATGGGCAAAACAAGAAGAAAAAACTTGCCAGGTGGATAGCTTTAGAGATAGATAAGTATAGTACTAATGAAAAACTGGCAAGTGCAAAGCCAGTTAGCCACAAAACAAAGAATTTGACTGGTTAGGACCAGACAGACCAAGGAACACCGTAACTGTGCATGCTCCAAAGACAAAGTTGAGAAGTTCAGATGAGAAGATTTTGGAAGCCTTTGTCAAAGACCCTGATGACCCCTGAACTGGTGAGGCACAAGTGCAGTGCAGAACTGTCTAATAACCATGAGCTCATACCATGGGAATTAGTTCTGGTGTGTGTGTGATGGTGTTGTAGTGACACAGTGACACTGAGCAATACTTACTGTATCACTACACCACAGCACTTGACAAGGGTGGGTGAGTTAGGAGGAGACATCCCCCTCACCCCTGGCACTGCAGTAAACAAATACCTGCTCTGTAGACATCAGTCTGTGAGGATTTATTTCCAGCCTGGCTTTTGGGCATCAGGAGGGAGATGCTTTAGAAAAGAGCAGTAGTGCCAGGCTGCCTTCTTACTTTAGAGTAAGATATTTGACATGATATGATATGATATTTTGTTATTTATACCCCTGACCTCAAAAAGCTTAAATTAATAGCATCATGAGTAAAGTATAAGAATATACCATATATCTACAGTATTTAGGCTAACCTGATTTCCCTAAAAGTCAGTCCCCTTTCTAGTCAGAGGTAAAATATTTGCTGTATTTTTCTTTCTAGTTTACTTTTCTTTTCTTTCTAGTTTTCTTTTCTTTTCTTTTCTTTCTAGTACCTAGGAGAAGAGTTTTGTATCACTTGTGCTTTTTTTGGGTGCAGCTATAAAGCCCCCACTTTTATACTTTATCCTTGAGTTTTGGATATTGGCTATGCAAGTTTCTGGAGGAGTTTTTGGTTCCCATGCAGTACAACAGCTCAATGTAAGTGGCATTGCAGTGTGATTCTCACTGAAAATAACCAGTCTCAGTCCTGGCCTTTTATTAAGAGCTGCTGGTTTCTGTCATTCCCAGGTATGTATCAATTCTGGCAAGGAGTAGTGACAAGCTGTTTTTACCAGGCTAACTGGACAAGTGATGAGTACAGTAACTCCTTTCAGTCCTTCCAGTGCAATATCTGGGACATTTCATTTTGATCTATGATAAAATTTGAAAAGCCAGGCCATGTGTTGGTATTAGCAGAGTTCTATAAAGAACAATGTTTGATAACTCAAGGAAGTAGCTACAGATCAGGATGGATGTGGCATATAGAAAGTAAATGTATGTAAATATGGGATATTCCTTCTGGGACCAGATTTGTTTGATACAGTTAGAGAAAACCACTTACTGTTATCTTCCTATTATCAGTAGCTCTGAACAAAAATATTGTCTCTCCCAGCCCCTCTCAGCCTTATCTTCTCAGAGGTCAAAGATCTGGCTCAGTACCAGTGTTAACTCCTGGACAACAACACCTTTTTGTGATATGGGGAATTAGGACTGAGACATTTCTTGGCAGCTTTTGAGAGGAATCTGTCTGCTGCCTTGTCAAAAGCAGGATCTCTCTCTGGGCACATTTGTTAGAAGCATATTGATGATATATTCCTGTGAAGGCTTTTCAGGTCATCTGCTGTATTTCAGTGCCTGCTCACTCCTCCAGACTTCAGGAAAACAGGAGCTGGTGTGTCACACAGGGAGCTGTGGAAGGGATGACTGATGTACTGTTGCCACTGACAACATGGGAACCTCGGCATTTTCGTACTTGGAATGGAGTTAATGAATGGAAGGAATCTGGGATGAAAGGTCAGTGACAAGCACGTGCCAGGGGTGTGGTTCCAAGTGCTGCAGAATGCTTGATACCAAGAGAACGATGTTAGTAAAAGATGCTTTTTATGAATAAGATTTGGAATGCTGGAGTTTTATCTCTCTAGCAGGAGGCTGCATATTTAATGAGTTACAGATGAGGTAGGAGACAGGAATGAGCAAAGTCAGTCAGCCTTCATTTGAACACACAAGAAATAGTTTTTTCATCCCCTGGGAATACCACACTGCCAGGCACTTCCACCCAGCTGGGCACATCCATGCTTCCCTGTGCCACCAGCTCCTGGAACAGAGCCTGAGTACACCAGGGCAGTACTGCCTGGGAGCTGGGGGAATTAAGCCACCCTCTACTGCCTGTGCTTTAATGCAGCTTTAATTGGATTTTTATTGCTTCCACCAAGCTTTGTTCCAGCCATAGGTGGGGCCACTGTCCTACCATGGATGGGGCTGAGCTTTCTTCCTCAGGAATACTCTCTGTTTATAAGTTGCCCTTTATTTCAAACAGTGTAACAGCTATCCTGTTCAGAGAACAAGGATAGAAGAGGAGGGGCGTCTAAAAAGATGTAGTAAAAGAAAAAGCAATAAAATGTAGTAAAGAGCTCTACATATCTAATAAATTTTTCACATGCTGGATATTCCCTATGTGTTTTTCCTGTGCTGGAAAGCAAGGAGGGAAGCTGGCAAGGGAGAGAGCTCACGAGCAGTAGTCCTGTTTTAAGGACAATCTCTGGTTAGTTTGTGGAGCAGCCCGACTGTACAGACAGATCAAAGGATTCTCATCAGCACACAGTGCTTTGCTTTGCTCCCAACAAAAAAGGTTTATCTAAAGAAAGAGAAAAAAAACAATATTAAAAATTTGGAATTAATTTAATTTAATTTAATTTCATTTTATTTTTAGCTGGCCAAGATGCATTTTCCGCCTCAGTGGAATATGTTCTACATTACATACACTATTCCAGAGCGGGGATGTGTACAAAGGAAAGAAATGCACTGGCTTCAAATACTTTAAGATTATCATTTTTATTTTTAAATAAATAGGGGTCTGGTTTTCAAGGGTAAGATTTGCAGCCAATTAAAGGGCCTCCAAAGAGGAAACTGGTTTGGATAAAACCAAAGGGTTTTTTCCCAAAGAAAAACAATACTTTATTTTACACTACTTAATAACTATTTTATTTATTTATTTATTTGGGTATAATTTAAAGACAGTATAGATAGGTCAAAATGCATCTTTTCATTGTCATATTTGAATTAAAACATTTCACTAAATAACCAAAATATGTTTTTTTTTCAAAAAAAAGGCAACTCATTTTTTCATACAAGCTAAATTACCAAGATGTTAATTGAATAGATTGCAGTTGTTTGGAATCACTGGGTCACATATTCTATTGTTTTATAAACCACAGACCTTAGAATGTACCCCAGTACCTGCTTTACTGAGCAGAAAACCTGTATTTTGTCTCAAACACTTTTTTCCTGAAAGACCTTCAACATATTTTTAAAATTCCCAAGTATCTTAAGAATTCTGTTAGAAGAAGAATTGACTTTATCATTTAAGTGTGTATCTAGTCATGTGTCCTTATTGGAGCATGTAGTGGGATCATTGTGATTATGCCCAAATTGCTAAGCAGATTGCAGAAAACCAAATCAACACCAGAAAAGCAAATCCACAAGTCCAGTGTAGTCTGCATTCTTTCTTCTGGCTTCTCCTGCCCAGGGTGAGGTGTCTGTGTCTTCGCTGCTCTGACTGGCACTGGAGGGAGCACACTGAGACAGCTCCAACTTCCCAAACTGCCATCTGCTCAGACAGTCTGAACCCACTGACAAGTGTTTGTCAGAAATCACTTCAGGCTGATTCATCTCTTTTCTGACACACTTTAGTAGCTGATTTTTAAGACCTAAATCCATCATTACTACACATTAGTTGTCAAGATAACAACACAGCTGTCCTCTGGAAAAAAGAACCTAAAGTACTTGAACTATCACAAAATTATAGGAGAATTGCTTTTAAATTGTCGTGTTCAAAGTTTTAACTGAGATGAAAGGAAGTGTAGATCAAAACAACATATCCCATCTCTAACAGCTGCATTCTGTTGCATCATTAGTAAATTTAATTTTGTTTTGTTTACAGTGAATGAAGAGGTGCAATGATCATGCAAAATCACTAGTGCAAGTGATTTTCATTCTCTTCAATCATGCCTTCTTCCTGACATAATTGTGCCTAACAGTTTGTTGCATTCTGCATCTGGTGTTATCACTATTTCATCTTTACATTTAATCACTGTATCTTAGCTATTCTTTCAAAGATGTGGTCAGCAGCTCTAGAGGGGCAGGAAGTTGAGGAGTCAGTAATGGCAATGATGCCAGTGAAAATTTTGACAGTAATAAGGCAAAAACCAGCATTCACTCTGTTCTACAGTGCTAAGTGCCTGATACATGAATCTCACAGCATTAGTCATAAAGCTGAAGCCTGTTTACAGTGTCTGGTTTTGCCCAAAGCCTCTATTTATTCCCATGAATTCTTAGTTTCAATTTTAACATCTGTTGGAGAAATCTGCCTGCATATTGTTTATTTCCAAACAAAGAGGACATTTTATTGTGGGCTGTGTTCCTATTGTACTCTGCAGTCAGTTGAAGAACACCTTGCATGAGCCTTGTTGTATGCCTCTGGTGCTCCTGACAACTTTGAGTCCTACTGTAAATCAATGTCTAGATTGAAAGTTCCCTCAGGTGAGAGCATGGCTGAGGTGCAGATATGTCTCAATATATGTAAAATAATGCAAAGGAAAGGGAAAAAAGGGAAAAAAAATCCCCCCACCTATATTAGATAAGTTCTCAGCTGCACTCAGTTCTCCTGAAGCATTTTCACAGACTGGATAAGGTTGGAAGGGATCACTGGAGGTCATTAATCCAATCTGCCTACTCAAAGCAGGCTCTCCTAGAATGTTCCTTCGTCTGCTCTTCAGTGAATCTTGAAAACAGAACTGCAGTATCCTCTTAAAAGAGCAAAAGGGCTAAAATCTGTCTTTCCACCTCCTTGATAAGAGGACACAAGTGTCAGGTTCCAGTGTGGGAAACTGCAAGGAGTTCTTTTATAAGTAGATGGCCGGGAACCAAACTAAGCCAAACGAGGCAAACATTGTATCTGAGAACCATTTATTGGAAAGAGAAAAATTAAAAGGAGTTACCCTACTAAAGAGGGCTAGAGAAGATAGAGCAAGAGGAAGAAAAATGGGAGAGAGAGAGGAGACAGAGGCCAAAAGCGGGCATTCCCAGCGGAGCTCGGGGAGCGCCATGGATGTGCCGAGGCGGGGCTGGGCACGCTGCTGGCCTGGGGACAGCACATGGCTGGACACGGGCTGGGGGCTGCTGGGGCACAGCATCAGGGCCAGCAGCTTGGACAGGGCGGCCACGAGGGTCATGCTGCTGGCCTGGGGACAGCACATGGCTGGACACGGGCTGGGGGGGGCTGGGGCACAGCATCAGGGCCAGCAGCCTGGACAGGGCGGCCACGAGGGTCACGCTGCCGGCCTGGGGACAGCACATGGCTGGACACGGGCTGGGGGCTGCTGGGGCACAGCATCAGGGCCAGCAGCCTGGACAGGGCGGCCGCGAGGGTCACGGTGCTGGGCTGGCTCGGAGGCGGGCAGGGGGGACACAGGTGGCTCAGGCAGGGACGCAGAGACGGAGAAGGCAGGACACTGGTCAGGCACACAGGAAGGCAGGACAGACGCCAGGGCGAGCAAGAGCCAGCGAGGGCAGGAGAGCCAAAAGGCAGGCTGGGGCCAGGGCAAAGAGCGTAAGACTCAAAAAGCCCTGACTCAAAAGCAAGTTTCGGCAAGCAGTCTCAAAAAACCCCTCGAATCACCACGCCTCAAAAACAAAAGCCCAGCCTCTAGCCATAAGCCCACACTCGAAAAGCAACTTTGAAAAGCCCCCAGAGGGTCAGAAGGCAAAGGACAGACCAGCCCCAAAGAGCCCCCAAGGCTTAGGACGCTGTTATTTTACACCCCTGTCTCCTCCCAGAGTCATTGGGCCCAGCCCAGTGTCCCTCTGCAGTCCGTCGGCAGAGACCTTTTGCCATCGATCGCAGAGAGTCTCTGGGGTACAGTGACCTCGGGGTTCCCCTGCTGGCAGCCTGTCCCGTGTGACCATGAACTGGTGGCCAGGCAAAGCCCCCCCAGAGACAAGGCTTTCCTCCATCTTCTCCTCGGTGCCTCCTGGACTTGGCACACGTGCACCTCTCCCCACGTGCCTCTGGCAGCCATTGTTGAGGCATAACAACACTGAACTGGCTCCTCACAACAAGGTTCAGTTTGCAAGGTCAGTCTGCTGAAATATTTCTGAAAATTAAGTGGTTGGCAGTACCAGGCATGTTTGTGGTTAAGAAAAACACAATGCCCCGCAGGCAAAGCAGTAAGAATTTTGGAAGCAGTAAAGTGAATTGCAAGAGAAGAATGGTCTATAGACATGAAAATCCAAATAAGCAATGTGGTTATTGTTTTTTTTTTTTAAATATAAAGTGGCTGCTAGAACAATCCTATAGCCAGCCAGTATCTTCCTGAAGAAGCCAATATTGAGAAGATTCTGAAAATAATTGAGAACACGTTTGAAAAATTCAATTGCTTTCCTGGTAAGAATCAATGCATTTAGGTTTACAGTGGCTTAAGTTGATACTGCTACAAAAGAAAATCTAAAAGCTGAGGAGATACCTGTCAAAGAACACCAATCCAATCTGTAATAAACCAACTAATTAACAGCAATCTATGGTTATGTGACACCATCCATCCCTTGCCATAGAAATGATTTGCAAATGCATTACTGAAACATATGCAGTAAAAAATATTATCTGCATTTTACAGTGCAGAAATGGAGGCTTAGAAAGACTACAGTGATTGCCATGGCAACAAAGAAAATGTGTGCCAAAACCAGAAAAGTACACAGGAATATTTTACTGTCTCATGTAGTGGTCTCCTAATTGTTTTTCTTTTGTGCATACTTGTTCCTTTCCCATCACTGTCACATCTCTGCTGGCTTGGCTCAGCTGCTTATTCCCCACATTTCATAGACATTTTCTGATTTGCAAGCCTTATTTTAACTAACAATCCTTTTCATTGTATGTAATTAAATAATTTGATCTTTTGATTTGATTTGTAGTTTAAGGTTGCCTTGTACTGAGACATGGTTAAGAAGACACTATTTTAAGACATCTTAAAGCAGAAATAGTTTCTACTGTCAAATGAGATATGTGTGGAGATATCTCTCCACAAAAGAGAATTAGTACCTGCAGCAAGTTAGAACAAAGAGATTTTATTTTGGATAAGAACACTGGCTAAAACACTCTACTATTTTTCTTCAGGTTTTAGAAACATCTCAGTGCATAAAATACTGCCAGTCCTATGGAGTTCACACAGACCTGGTCACTCTTACACAGGAAAAAAAATAAGCTTGGGAAAGTACAAAAAAGGGTAGCTGAGGTAAAAGGAAAATGTGCTGTGCAAAAGGAGACTGTGACTTGCCAAATGAGGTTCAGGAAAGCACTAATTCATGCTAAATAATAAAACTGGATGGATAAACATTGTAGGGAGAACAATAACTGAGTTCAGGAAAATAACTGATGGTCTGCAGTCTGCATGCACATGCAAGCTGAAAAGTGGAAGGTTTCCAACAAAAAGAGGACTGTTTCTATTTCTAATATGAGCGGAAGGAAACCAACTGGACAGGACTTTTTTGACCAAATGGAGCTTAATATGTCCATGTCACTTGCAGCAGCAATCACTGGCTCTGGAAATCTGGAAATCAACTGCCAGGGCTGTGTTTCTTTGAAGTAAAACAGCTCTTTACAAGGATTGGGGATAATTAACTGAACAGTGTGTAAGTCTTTTATAATAGAACACAATCTGCCCTCAGCTATTTTGTAAACAAAACAAATAGGGGTATATGGGTTGTCCTGATCTCAACATTGTGCCAGTGTTTCACCTTGGTCAGAAAGAACTTATCTTCCCACTGTAAGCTTTGAGGAGTCCCTGAATTCATTGTACCTATTTGGAGGAAAAATAATCAAAACATCTAAATATGGGAACCTCTATAGCCATAACTTTATGGTTATATAGTTCCTCATCCAGCAACATCCCCAAGTCTTTCTCCCCAGGAATAGTCTCAGTCCATTCTCTGCCCAGCCTGTACCTGTGCAGAATCTTGCAGTTGGCTTCCCTGAAATGCATGAGGTTGGCCAAGAGGCCCCTTTTAACCTGTGAAAATCCCACTGGATGGCACCCCTTCACTCCACCTAAGTACTTAAAACGTACCAATTTAAAGACACTTTATTTACAAACACTCTCCTCTGAAAGCCTGACCTTGCCAATAAGCGTTTGGGAGGGATTAGGACGTTTAACTGTAATTTTGTAACTAATTGTGATAGATGCCAACTATATGTGTATGGTTAAACATCCACGCCCGGTATGATGGGTAAATTCTCACAGCATTCAACAGAAACCCCTTGGGGACTAAACCATTGTCTTCTTGGGGTTATGAGGGCAAGGGTTGGTTCCAGCGGACCTACGGACACTCCTACTCCGGTCATGTGGGGATGGTTTGTGCTGGTGCTGTGCTCTGCCCCTGAGTGCGGCGGGCACGGCGCTGCTGCTGCGCACCCCGCGGTGTTTGGGAAGGAGCACGGAGCGGCTCCATCGCCTCGTCGGAAATCCACGGCAGCCCTCTCGTGGCCGCTGCTGTTTCGCAGCGACTGCTTTGCTTTAATCCCCACCGGCCCTTGTGGTCACAGCTCCAACAGGCGGAGTACTCGGGGGAAGCGCTGGGCACGAACAGACCCGCGGTGTTCATTGTGATCGGTGCCTTCTGTGTACCAGCCGGCCAGGCTGGGAGCAAAGCGGGGCTCCAGAGAATTCCGTCCTGTTAGTCCTGCGCTGGGGTTTTAGTTCGTTTATTTGTTCTTGATTTTTTTTTTTCCTTTTCCTTTTTGAGGCTGCTGATTGTTGGGTGCTTTTACATTTATTGTAGTTTGGCCGCTCCTTCTGTCGGGGAGCTGTGCATCCGCTCTCGGCAGGGATGGCGGCATCCCCGGCCGCCAGGCTGCGTGTGGAACGCCGTCCCCGCCGCCAGGCTGCGTGTGGAACGCCGTCCCCGCCGCCAGGCTGCGTGTGGAACGCCATTCCCGCCGCCAGGCTGTGTGTGGAACGCCGTCCCCGCCGCCAGGCTGCGTGTGGAACGCCATTCCCGCCGCCAGGGCCGCCCGTTGCCTGCCGGGGCCGCAGCGGTCCGTGGGTTGGGCTGGGCCGGCCGGGAGGTTCCGGCCGCTCCCGCCCTGCTCCGGAGCGGGCCCGCCACGTACGGCGGCTGCGGAGGGCCCGCGCGCCAACGGCCTCCGCCGCCGACAGCCAATCAGAGCGGGGCGCTGCCTGCCGCGAGCCAATGAGGGCGCGGCGCTGGCGGCCGGCAGTTGCCCGGGCGGTTTGAAGCCGAGCGGATGAAATGGCGGAGCTGCGGCCGCCGGGACCGCGAGGGGACGGCCGGGACTCGCCGGCCGCAGACGCCGGCCCGCGGGACCGCGCCGAGCAGGCCGAGGGTACGGGCTCCGTGTGCCGGCGGGCAGGGAGGGCGCGGGGAGCCGGGAGGGCACGGGGAGCCTGCGGGCCGCGCTCGGGCGGTGCCCCGGGGTGCGGCTGGAAGGTGTGGGCACGAGGGGCACAGGTCAGGCTGCGCTGTCCGGGCTGCTCCGCCGGGGTTCGGGTCCCGGGCACGCTTGGCTGGACGTCCCTCGCAGCCGGCCGGCCCCGCGGTCGATCCCCGGCTCGGAGCGTGGGCACCGGGCTGGAAACGAGGATGGCTCTGGAAAGCAACACTAACATGTAGTGGGGCTTTTTTTCCTTTTAATCGTGAAGTTCTGGTGTGTTTCTCAGTGCCTACCACGGCGCTGAAATGGGCGTCCAGGAACGTATGTGGGTTTGAAACGCTTCACCAAGGATAATTTAAGCTATGCTATAGAAGGCAGCTTCACGATAGGCCTTGGGCTGAACAGGGGTTCTTTGGGAACAGAGCAGTGAGTGGCTGAAGTGAGAGTTTGTGGGGTTTGCTTTACTCCCGCTCCTCTTCCCAGATCCGCAGCGGCAAGATGCTGAGAGTGACTGGAGTGCTGACTCCTGGAGTGACTATGGCAGTCGTGACAAACCGGGGACTACTTTGGGAAGGACTGTGCCAGACGGGAATGTCCTTTTCCCAGATATTTTTCACACCGATCATCTTTTGTTTTACGAGCGATTCAGCGCTTACCAGGATTACATCTTGGGTAAGTAATTTTTTCATAGGAAAGTAAGGGGATGTTAGTTTTCTTGTAGTAACTTTGAACATTTCAGTTTAATTGAAGTCAGTGATCTATATTAAGCTGTGAGATGCTTTTATTAATGGGGGCTGGAAAAGATACAGTGTCCTGCCATCACTTATGCTGTAACCTCAGCTGCTCTAGCTANAGGCTGCTGATTGTTGGGTGCTTTTACATTTATTGTAGTTTGGCCGCTCCTTCTGTCGGGGAGCTGTGCATCCGCTCTCGGCAGGGATGGCGGCATCCCCGGCCGCCAGGCTGCGTGTGGAACGCCGTCCCCGCCGCCAGGCTGTGTGTGGAACGCCGTCCCCGCCGCCAGGGCCGCCCGTTGCCTGCCGGGGCCGCAGCGGTCCGTGGGTTGGGCTGGGCCGGCCGGGAGGTTCCGGCCGCTCCCGCCCTGCTCCGGAGCGGGCCCGCCACGTACGGCGGCTGCGGAGGGCCCGCGCGCCAACGGCCTCCGCCGCCGACAGCCAATCAGAGCGGGGCGCTGCCTGCCGCGAGCCAATGAGGGCGCGGCGCTGGCGGCCGGCAGTTGCCCGGGCGGTTTGAAGCCGAGCGGATGAAATGGCGGAGCTGCGGCCGCCGGGACCGCGAGGGGACGGCCGGGACTCGCCGGCCGCAGACGCCGGCCCGCGGGACCGCGCCGAGCAGGCCGAGGGTACGGGCTCCGTGTGCCGGCGGGCAGGGAGGGCGCGGGGAGCCGGGAGGGCACGGGGAGCCTGCGGGCCGCGCTCGGGCGGTGCCCCGGGGTGCGGCTGGAAGGTGTGGGCACGAGGGGCACAGGTCAGGCTGCGCTGTCCGGGCTGCTCCGCCGGGGTTCGGGTCCCGGGCACGCTTGGCTGGACGTCCCTCGCAGCCGGCCGGCCCCGCGGTCGATCCCCGGCTCGGAGCGTGGGCACCGGGCTGGAAACGAGGATGGCTCTGGAAAGCAACACTAA